>JAUTXW010005426.1:0-600000 GCA_030620095.1 Kuschelorhynchus macadamiae
AGCCTTTGATTTCAGTTACGTACATTACTGAATAACGAGCGATGAATCCTTTACCTCCAGAATGTCTCAAAAGCAAAAAGAGGTAAAAACAAAAATTACAGATTACTTAAAGAACAAAATAAGAGATATGACCTACTGCATGTATGCGAAAAATGAATATGTTACAATGCAGACTTTGCTTAAAAAACTAAAAGAGATAAATGAATATTTTAATTTTTCCATCACCTCGCTAAGAAAATACGTAAAAAGTATTGGTTTTAAGTGGAAGAAATCAAATAATAGAAAATACCTGATGGATTTGCCCCACATCGTCCATAAGAGAATCAATTTCTTGAGGGAATATGTCAAAAATCAAAATCTAGGACAAGATGCTTATACCACCGTATTTATTGATGAGACTTGGATTTTTAGTAAAGGTTCGTTTAGAAACAGCTGGCAGGATAACACTATGTCTACAAGTTCTAAAAAAGCTAGTGAAGATCATCGATATATTGTAGTTCACGCTGGATCAAAGGAAGGATTATTAAGGGGGCCAGTTTAATATTTAAAAGTGGACTAAAAAGCGGAGATTATCATGACAATATGAACAAGCAAAATTTTGAAAATTGGTTTAAAAATCAGCTGGTACCAAATCTTCCTCCAAAAAGTTTGATAGTGATGGACAACGCAAGCTATCATTCCGACCTTTTAGAGGATATTCCAAGAAAATCATGGACAAAGCAGAGATTGATTGGATGGTTAAAAGAAAAGAACATTGACTTCCCAGAGAGGGCCATGAAGGATGAAATATGGAGCATTGTAGAAAAAAATTGTAACATTGAAAAAACATTCTACCTTGACGAATATGTGAAACCTTTGGGCCACAAAATACTAAGACTTCCTCCATACCATTGTCAATTTAATGCTATTGAAATGGTATGGTCTGAGTGTAAGAGGAAATACGACCAATACATTGCTAGTCTGAAGGGGACACCATCGGAAGTTTTGGCCATGTGGGGAAAAGCGATAAATGAAGTATCTTCAGAGCATTGGAAAAATTATGTCAGCCACACAGAAAGGGTAATCCAAGAAGCTTGGAAGACAATACAGATATATGATGCTTCAGACATTGCGCCACTTGTAATTAGTACCGACGAAGACAGCAGTGACGATGAAGAATTTAGTTCTGATTCTGAAGACAGTGAAGGGGAGTAGTTTTTATTTTTAAAGTTGGTTAGTTATACATTAATTTCTCTCTTTTAGTTTTTAAAGCAAAGTCTGCATTGTAACATATTCATTTTTAGCATACACGCAATAGATCATATCTCTTATTTTGTTCTTTAAGTAATCTGTGATTTTTGTTTTTACCTCTTTTTGTTTTTGAAACATTCTGGAGGTAAAGGATTCATCGTTCTTTATTCCCCTTTTCTTAATATTTTTCAGTATTGTCTGTAATTGGGAATTAAAATAATTTTGATGAAAATGGGTAACTGGCGTCAATTTATTACATTGCAAACAAAGAATAAGACTAAGATGAAAGAATTTATATTAGTAAAGTCTTATTTGCAAAATAATTTTAGTTTTTGAAGTTATAATAGTTATTTTTGTATTAAGTGTGCAAAATGAGGGTTTTTTTATGGCAATGAGAGTGTTAATTTTTTGCCAGCCATTTTCGACAAGTTGCAGCGCTTTCTGTACAGAAAATGCCAATTTTAAATTCGCTTTAGCCAGTGCTGAACGCACCCCTCCTATCTACATCACTGCATACGTTTAGGTTAGGAATCATCGCTGAAATATAAATAATATAAGAAATACGTTATTTGAAACCAGCGTGACGTCATTCCAGAAAGGTAATGCGCCAACTATAGCATAAAGTAACGATATAACACACTCAAAAAAATAACATTATTAAAAAAAACAGAAAAAATATTTTTTTTTTTAATTGACGACCATTTATTCTAATGCAAAATTGACAAATTTTTGTAATTCTTTGAATATCAAGAAATCATGGTTCTTGGGATTAGACCGTGTCAAAATGGAATCACTTTCCGAAGTTTCGCCTTCGATTGCACGAGGCATCTTCAGGGATCTTCACTTCACGAGATCGGAACACTGAATGAGCTCGCAGAGACCCAGGCCGTTTATTTATGGTCGACCTGTGTTTACCAAAGCGTGACTCGGTGTAACGATCGGTTTCCACGTATGATGTAGACTGAAGCCCGTATCTCTATTAAAATTGTTAGGATGCTTATAAATTTCAATAGATTCTCTAATTTTGCGTTTATAGAGTCCCGAAACCGATGCAAGAACTTTGGTTTCTTTTACGTTTATGACATGCCCAGTAGAATGTTGGTGTTCAGATACAGCAGATTGTGCAATTTGTTTCTTTCTGATACATCGTTCATGTTCCTTAACCCTAGTCGATGTGGATCGTCCAGTTTCTCCAATATAAACATCACCACAGGAACAAGGAATTGCATATGCTCCTTCCGTTTGAAAAGGAATAATGTCCTTTGGCGATCTCAAACATTGTCCAATTTTTTTGTGTGTATTGAAGATTGTACGTATGTTGGACCGGCGAAGTAACCTTGCAATTTTGTCTGTGGTTCCGTGTATAAATGGAAGAACTACATTTCCTATCGGTAATTCCTTATTAGTATCATTTCGTGAAGTAGGATTATTATATTTTCTAATTGATCGTCTAATATCATCAGAGCAATATCCATTTCCTCTTAAAGCTTGAGTCAGTTTCTCTGTTTCCGATTGTAAAGAATTTTGGTCACAAAACAAAAGATTTTGTGCTGGATGATGATGGGAATTTGCATTTAAGTACCTGTTTGTATGCGTTGGTTTTCTATATACAGAGTGTCCTAAGGAACCATCCCCTTTCCTTTGTACAAGAACGTCTAGAAAGGGAATCGCGCTTTCTGATTCAATTTCCATTGTAAATTTTATGTTAGTATGTTGTTGAATTAGATGATCAAGAAAGCCAGGGAGGTTTTCTGGACTATGTGGCTATATAACAAAAGTGTCGTCTACATATCTGAACCATGATTTTGGTTTTAGTGGAGACGACACTAAGGCTTCCTCCTCAAAAGCCTCCATGAAGATATTGGCTACCACTAAAATACGTTGATGTGAGACATGCTTCAATTAGATCTAAAAGTGAGTTGTCAATACTATTATGGTGAAATAAGTCTGATATTATGGAAATTGAATCATTTATAGGCACATTCGTATACAGCGATTCTACATCGAAACTGACTAAGATATCTTTAGGATCTAATTGGATTGATTTAAGTTTTTCTACAAAATGCGTAGAGTTTCTAATATTTGAAAGATATTTACCAATTTAGTAGTAGGACATCCAATTGCACTGACGATAGGTCGAAGTGGTACATTAACCTTATGTATTTTAGATAGTCCGTTTCTCCGAGCTCATTCAGTGTTCCGATCTCGTGAAGTGAAGATCCCTGAAGATGCCTCGTGCAATCGAAGGCGAAACGTCGGAAAGTGATTCCATTTTGACACGGTCTAATCCCAAGAACCATTTCTTAATTGACCACAGCCGTGAAAGCTTTCGTTCTTTGAATATCGTTAAAAAGAACCGTTGGTCTCTTTCGCAGATTTCGAAAGGCTAGATGAATTGTCTCTCGAAGTTCTGCTATGCCGTCATATCGTGTTTTATTTTGTATTTATCCTTATAAAAAAAAAACTAAAATGAGAGATCTGGAGATCATGGAGGCCATCTAACAGGTCCTTTGGTACATATCCATCTTTGAGGAAAGTTATTATCAAGAAATTCCCTTAAGAGCCTAGAGTTATGACTTGGGGCACCATCTTGCTGTAGGTAAACATCGGTATATTGGGCTAATGAAATATTTTCGAGCAGTTCGGGAATAACTTCCTCAAGGATTTCTAGGTATCTATGTGCTGTAAGACCTGCTTCAGAAATCCTATAAACTATACGTCTTCCCAAAATAAAACATGACACCCCAACTCTAAAGCGTCCTTGTTGTGCCCTTTCAAACATTAAATGCTGATTTTCACTATGCCTGGTATTGTGGCAATTAAAAATTCCCGCACTTGAAAAAAGTATTCGTCGACCAGATAACAGTGCCCGGCATATTAATTTGTATGGATAATACTTATATTTCTTCAATATCCTCTGACCGTCAGTTTTTGGCACACCAATTTCTCAATTTTTCTACATGAGGACGAAGGTATTGCTCCTATATATCCCAAAACATCTATCTCTTTTCTTTCGCTGTTCTCTTAGTTTTAGGACGCAGGTAAGCGGCAAGCAAATATCTCAAAAAACGATTGCCTTCTATCTGGATATTTAACAAGCAAAAACTTATAAGGATAATACAAATTTTCATAGCCATAATAGCTTACTTATCTTTGGAAATATAATTCCGAGGCTTCTTCAGAATTTTCATTACTCTGTATAAAACATACCAGCATATTATATTTTTCATAATTTTCATCGCTGCCATTATTCAAAGAAATTGATAAATATCAATTAAATAAAAATACCAAAAGAAAGTTTATACACTGCTTTATAAACCAAATGTCGATCCAAAAACTGATGAGATAGACAAATATTTGGTTTATTTTTGTTTGTTGTCATAAACAAGAGCCATAACCTACTACTAAATTATGCATTTAATTTCAGAAAATTGTCATTTATTTGCGTGTTTCTAAGAAAAAGTACATACTATTAAGTATTTTTGAAAAGGTAAAAAAAACGACAAATTTTATAGTCCAGAAATATACAGGGTGTTCCATGTAAAAAAATAAAGTAGGGGCTGATACATTTTTCACCTGACCCTGTATACTAATTCCGAAGGCGGACTCAACGGGAAAAGTTATAGAAGAAACAGTTTTCACATTTTTGATAAGTTATCTAAAAGCAACATTTTCAAATTACCCCTGTATCTTAGAAAATAAAATGGGTATTTTAGATTTACGAAAAAGTAGCATACTGTCGAGAAAACCTCAACTTTGTATCTATAAAAATAACGGAGATATCCCGCCCAAAATGGGGACATCTTGTACAGGGTGTCCGGATTTGGTTGCAACAGCACGGTATCTCGCTTGTTTTTAAAGATAGAACCTTGCGGTTTTCACGAATCTGAGCTAATTTTTTGTGAAACTCATGAAGCCGGAAACAAAATTTTCATAGCCTTCTTCGTTTATGAGATACAGGGCGAAATAGAAAATTTTGCATTTTGGGACCCTCCTCGTATCTCGGTTATCCTTTAACTTAACGCAAACGGAAAAATTGCTGCTTATGCAGTTCTTTACGCTGGATCCAGTGGCGTAGTCATATTTGTCATTTGAGTTGTTATTTTTTAGATATGACCCAAAGTTGTGTTTTTTTAAATGGGACACCCTGTATATTTGTCCAGAAATTGATTTGTCCTTTTAAAAGCTGCTCAAAAATATATAATAGTATGGCTCTATTTTAATAAACAACAACAAAAATCCTATTTGTTATAATTATCATCCCAAATTTTGCAGTAGGCCATGCAAAACGATGCCGTTTTCTTTTGTTTTTTTGGAAGCAAATGACATTTCCCAATTTTGTACGCGTATATAAAATATAGCGCTAGTTTTTTGTATTTATTTATTGTATTTGTATTATTATGGAAGAAAACCAAACTTTCGAACATTATGAAAAGTACGATATGTTAGCTTGTTTTATATTAAGTAATGAAAAGGTTGAAGCGGCTTCTGAAATGTATTTTAACAGGTAAATAGTTAATTTTTAGGTATGTTGAAATACTATTGCTTAATTTTTATTTAGATATCCAGAAAGGAGGCAACCTAATATATCCACTTTTTATAGGATAAAAAAGAATTTACTTAATCACGGATCATTTATCAAACCTCGTACGAAAACATATAATAAAGAAAATCGGGAGGCTGAGGAAATTACGGTTTTGGCTAATGCAGAAACTTACCCTACAAACTCTTGTAGGGCCAGTGAAATGAGCATAGGGATTCCAAAAACTAGAGTTCAAGAAATTCTAAAAAAGCACACATACCACCCATACAAATTTAGGCTCGTGCAGCACTTACAGCCAGGGGATGCAGAGCGTCGGATAGTCTTCTGCAATTGGTTTCGAGAAAGATGCGATATGGTTAGAGATTTTGAAAGGAAGATTATATGGTCAGACGAAGCACATTTCAGTAATTCTGGTATACTCAATAGGCACAATAGTAGATTCTGGTCCCAGGAAAATCAACACCAAATATTTCCTAGAAGACAGCAGGGCTAAATGTATCCTGCTTCATATTAGGAACACATATAAAATTTTATATATTTGAGGGAAATCTAACAGCCAATCGCTATATAGAAAATTTAGAGGCAGCTATACCTGAATTACTTGAAGATGTTCCTCTAGCGCGAATTAACGAAATTTTTTTTCAACAGGACGGTGCTGCTGCACACAATTCTGGAATGACGAGATTATTTCTGGACAATAATTTTACCTATCAATGGATCGGAACAAATGGACCTATAAGATGGCCCCCTAGGTCCCCAGATTTGTCGATTTTAGATTTCTTTCTATGGGGATATCTGGGAAATAGAATTAACAAAGACCAATATGATAATGTCCAAAGATTTAGGAAATGCAATAAGAGAACATTTTCGCTATTTACAAAATCATCCCGTTATTTTGCTTAATTCCCTAAAACGAATACGAAAATTGTGCGAAGCATGCATAAAACAAAATGGAAATCAGTTTGAACAGTTCTTTTTTGATTTCCTTGGTTACTGTAGTTCTTATACGACAGTTGATTTTTGCTGAAAGGCTTGTTACATAATAATTTATTACTGTGTTGTTCTTGTGTTACATAAATCTAGGTAGGTGGTACTTTTTTGGTGCAAAATTATCAATACATATTTTGATAAATAGATTTAATTACATATTTATTTTGATTTATTGTTAGGATGTAGATATTGTTAACGACTTTAAATAAAAGGCAGCATTGTTTTGCATGACCTACTGCAAAATTTGGGATGATATTTATAAAAATTAGGATTTTTGTTGTTGTTTATTAAAATAGACCCATACTATTATAAATTTTTGAGAAGCTTTTAAAAGGATAAATCAACTTCTGGACAAATATACAGGGTGTCCCATTTAAAAAAACACAACTTTGGGTCATATCTAAAAAATAGCAACTCAAATGAAAAATATGACTACGCCACCGGATCCAGCGTAAGAAACTGCATAAGCAGCAATTTTTCCCTTTGCGTTAAGTTAAAGGATAACCGAGATACGAGGGGGGTCCCAAAATGCAAAATTTTCTATTTCTCCCTGTATCTCATAAACGAAGAAGGCTATGAAAATTTTGCTTACGGCTTCATGAGTTTCACAAAAAATTAGCTCACGTTCGTGAAAACCGCAAGGTTCTATCTTTAAAAATAAGCGCGATACCCTGCTTTTGCAACCAAATCCGGACACCCTGTACACTCAGGTATGAAATTATGCCGGATCCAATGACCAGTTCCGCATTGCTGCCATATTTACAGTTTTTCTATTATAAAAAAAAATTATTTTTCTTTAATTGAACAGCCTATATTATATTACTTTTTTAAAATCTGTGTAAAATTGTGTGTCAATATTTTTTATTAAGAGCACTTTTTATGAGGGTCAACAGTTTTTGCGAAAATAAGGGTCTAATACCTATAATTTAATGTATACCTTATATTAAAATACGTGCACACAAAAGATAACCTGATATATTTGACAATGTCAGTTTTGTTGAATTACAAAAATTGAAACCCAAAGAAATGAAATTTTATTTGTTCTGGGTTATAGCGATAGAATACGAAACCTGCTAGATGCTTGTAACATTTTTAATGACAAATATCCTAACAGAAATCCATTTACTAAATCTACCGTAAGTAAAATTAACAAAACATTTCGTGAAACTGGAAAGGTAAAAGATGCTACCTTCTGGCAGACTGGAATAATTCCTCATTTTGCTACCAAAACACTAGCAAGAGAAAACAGCATCTCAACTTTAAATGTAGGTTGCAAAAAACAACGATAACAATACAGTGCAAAAAAGAATTACCTAATACAACAATAAATTAATGAAACTAAGTAAGGTGTTTAAAATCTTTTTTTTCTTCCTTGATATTACATTCAATTTTGACCAAACCAACTTTTAAATCACTAATTGTTTGTATATTTACTTTCAATTTAGCTGGATTAGTACATTTTCCCAAGTCATTTCTCGTAATTTTTTCCTTGAACACAATTTGGTTTATTAGTTAAAATATTCTTCACAGACACCTTAACCACTTTCAAAGTATTCACTACTACTTCACTAGGATTGTTTGTTACTTTAGTTTCATTGCCCTTCTCTACAATATCACTAAAATGTCTTTCTGTACTGGATATGATATTTCTTAAATTTTATGAAGTTTTAGTTGAGAGGGCAATTTTTTCTTTTAATACTTAAATTTTTTCACATAGTTCATGATTAATTTGATTTTTTGCATTAATTAATTCATCTTTTCCCTTAATTATTTCCAAATAAAAAGTATTTTTCTGAAAAACCCTTCCATTTTTAGTAAATCAGTACCTAAAATAATAATTATTAAATAAAGATTGAAAAAAAAACGGAAAGTCTGCCTGTTTAAAACCGACTAGGGGTCACTAAAAAGAAGATAGCATATTTTTAACCGACTTCAAAAAAGGGGGAGGTTCTCAATTTTGATGAGTCAAAACGCCAAATTGTAGAGGACTCTGGTGGTCTCATATATTTTGATTTGAAATTCATTCACCCGTTTTTTTTTTATAATAGTAATATTAAAAAAAACAGGTTTATACTTAAATTTCATTTTTTTAGAAAAAAAACACTAGCAATTAGAGTAGTAAGGTGTGTAAAATGTTGTCCATTTATTTTCTGACAGTAGGTCAAATACTGTGGGAAAACATTTAATACGTTAAAAAAAATGCTAGCCTCCTCGATTCGTCTACATTCGATTTCTATTCGCTCTTTTAAATCCTCGAAGTCATTATTTTTAAGATGTTCCCAGAAAAAACAGCCGAGAGGCGTCAAGTCCGGAGATCGAGGTGGCCAGTCTATTATACCCCTACGTCTAATCCATCTTCCAAATAAAAAACATTGTCTAAATGGAGCACCATCCTGCTGAAACCATAACTCGTCATTTGGTGCACTTTACAATAAACTTACGGTTGTTCGGAAACAATTCTGCAATAGCTGGAAGAAATTCAGTTCTTAAAATATTAAAATATCTTTCTCCAGTTAATGTGTCTTCCATGAAGAAGGGATGCATTGTTTTTATACCCTTTATACCACACCAAACTCTTCTTTTGGGAAAATTGGGTATGATTTTCGCGTATCCAATGTGGATTTTCTCTGGCCCACTATCGACCATTACGCCTGTTAACTTTTCCATTCAAGAAAAAGTTGCTTCGTCAGAAAAAAATAATTTGATTAAGGGAGAACTGCACGCAAAAAGTGAAAAACCAGCGACAAGGTCTAGTCGAGTTGAGAGTAAGATGAAAAGGTACCTATGCATTAAAAAAAACTTCCTGCACGTCCGACCTCAAAAAAATGTGTTATGTATAGGTAATTTAAACTACATTTCGGTTAAAAATGGGTTCAAAAGGGTTCACGCGCTGCAGAAATACAAAGACATGAGTACGATTTACCATTTCAAATTTTGCAGTTACGTAGACAAAAAATCAATGCAAGGCGGTAAAGAGCCATTTTGTGGAAAAAAAAATTACATGCGAAGGTATGTGCGTCAAAAAGTGGTCAAAAAATGGTCGAAAATGGACAAATCTACTTTTATTTTATAACTCTAGATTTGATTTTTTCATAAAAATTCGCATTTAGCGCCCAACTATACATATTTCCCTATTAAAATCACATTGAAGCTAATACATATCTCTTATAGTTTTAACATAATATTGCAGCGGCGGACGGCTTGCAAATGATCCATATTACTGGGTACAGTTCCCCCTTATCGAAATTTAGATTGGTATTGCAACGTTCCATCATAATTTCATCCTCAGAGAGTTCTTGCCCCAAGTTATTTGAATGGATGAAACTTTTCGACTTTTAGAAGTCGGTCTACGGACATGTGTGAGGCGTCATTTTCTTTTCCTAATGCTCTGATAGAATGGTGTGAATTTTCTTCTAATCTGCTTAAAACATTCACAGCCGTGTGACCATTCGTTGCGCTTGTAGGTCTGCCAGAATATACAGCAGCTTTTACCTTTCCAGGTTCACGAAATTTTTTGTTAATTTTACTTATAGTAGATTTAGTTATTGGGCTTCTGTTATATTTTTCATTAAAAATATTACAAACATCTTACAGGTTTCGCATTATATCCCCATAACCCAGTATAATTAAAATTTCAAATCTTCGGGTTTCAGTTAAACAATTCATTTTTTTTTAAATCAACAAAACTGAGATTGTCAATCATATTAGTTAACCTTTTGTGTGCAGGTATTTTAATAAACATTAAATTATGGATATTAGACCCTTATTTTCGCAAAACTGTTGACTTTTATAAAAAGTGCTGTTAATAAAAGGTATTGAGAATTTTACGCAGATTTTAAAAAAGTAATATAATATGGGGTTTCATTAAAAAAAAATTCCTTTTATAACACAAGCAATGCGGAACTCCCCATTGGATCCAGCATAATACCTGCCGTTTCCTTACTTTTGATACACGCTGTATATCAGAAAAATGGTAATGACTTAATAATAAAACGTGGCTGTGTAGTGATAACATGGATTAAAATTTTTCAAATATATTTTTCGTCTGCAAAGAAAATTTTATAAAAGATCTCAGACTATATAATCAGGTCTCTTGGAGAAAAATGGACGATTGCTTTGAATTAATAATCATTAGTTAATGTACGTTAAAATAAAATGTACTTTATTTTTAGGTAATTATTGATCTGAATAAACTGAACTTGACCCAACCTTACAATGTCTGGTTGGATCTGCAACCTGAAGAATAATCTCTCTAGTATAGCTAAGAAAGCAGACAAGATGATATACTAATATAGCTCACTTAAATATTTACGCTTAACTAATCTCAATTTTTAAAAAAATCTATAAATTATGTGGTTTTATGCTACTCTAGCTGTATGTGTATAAATAGTTTATTCTCTCTTTACGAAGTATAAGATATGTGAGTATTTTCTGAACATCTTATATAGCCTTACGATATGAATATAGTGCCTTTTCAATCTGAAATCTTTTTCTATTGTTTTTTACTTTATTTTTTAAACATTTCGTAAAATAGGATATATTTTTATTGTTTGTATAAATGTGTTTTATGTACCAATACATGTATTTATCATTGTGTTATTAAAGCAGTTTTATTGTTATCCCCAAACGGTGTTATGCCGTATATTTAAAAAGTGATCAAATGTTTTGGAAATTTACTGAGTGTTTAAACAAACACCTCGTAAATAAATATACGGGTCGATTTAAATTAAACAAAACTGTACAAACTTGTTAACTTTACGAACGTTTTTAACTGTTGCAACATAAATTTACAATGCTTTGTTAAAGCTGCAAAAACCACTTTAAAGTATTCTTAATTCATCTCAAGGGGTCAATCCCTAAATAACCTGTTATAGCTTTTTTAAGGCTCGTTTTAAAGCCTATCACACTATCAAAAAATTAATAGTACATGCAAAACTGCAGGTTCTTTGGATAAAAATATTGCGATTTAACCATACTTTGCTTAGTCTAAAAGTTGACAGTATCCAAGATACTGGGTGTCAAAGTTGTAATTTTAATTTAGGTTTTTCTTCATAATTCATGAACAGGGCGACAGAACGGCATCAAATTGAGACGTGGGGTTTTTTTTTGAAGCGAGTAATTCAAATATGTGCTTAGTTCTGATGCTGCTTGTAGAGGGCGCCACTTACGGTACATTAAATCTCTTTAAAATAACGTAACTTTTTTGTGTCGTGTGTATTGGCCCAAATGTTAAGGATTATGTATTTTCCACTTCTATGCAAAAAAGGTATACTTTGTAAATATCCCTCAGATATTTGCGTATAAATTAAGTGGGATATAGCCATAAACTCGTAATATTGTTACAAATTTAAAAAGGAGTTATTTTTTCACTGTTATTATTTATGCAGCCAATTTCAATAAAAATATTTTTATTTTCTATAAATTGTTCATTTCAATAATTATTATTTCAAAAAAATTCTTAACAAAAATTATAAATTTTGAAATTTGAAAATGTACTGATTAATTAATGCGCAAATATTTTGCAAACGAGCGACATTTACAAAGTATATCTTTTTTTTGTAGAAAAAGTGGAAAATACATAATCTTTAACATTTAGGCCAATACATCGTGACAAAAAAAGTTACGTTATTTTAAAGAGATTTAATGCACCGTAAGTGGCGCCCTCTACAAGCAGCACCAGAAATAAGCACAGATTTAAATTTTTCGCTTCAAGAAACCCCCCAATTTCCAATTTCATGCCGTTCAGTCAGCCTGTTCATAAATTGTGAAGAAAAACCTAAATTGAAATTACAACTTTGACACCCTGTATCTTGGGTAATGTCAACTTTTGGACTAAGCAAAGTATGGTTAAATCGCAATATTTTTACCCAAAGAACCTGCAATTTTGCTGTGTACTATTAATTATGGGACACCCTGTATATAGCGGTTTTAGTTTTTTTTAAGCGTGCCAAAAAGCTTTTGATATTAATTTGTTATTAATTAACGATTCGTTATAATTCTGTAGGACTTTTTTTCTATCCTTGGAGTGTGAAATCCTTTTCGGACATCATTGGCTCGGCGCCAGTTAGTACCTCCATATTAGGTCACTTGTGGACCTATACCCCAAAAGATGGCCCTAGACAGCCATGTGGCCAGAAGGACCCGATTTTTAGCAAGTTTAACATTACGTTTCTTAACAAAGGTTTTGCTGTGTCCCAGCCTACTTTGCCAGTGAATGTTGTGACTATCCCTCACCCATTTGTTTGCACAGCCTCGTTTACATTTAGATACTCCAAAGAGAGGCTTTGGTCCGATAAGGGCCTCAGATGAGCCTATTCTAGCATGCTCATCGGCTTTCTCATTACCTTCCATGCCACCGTGGCCTGGAATCTAGAACAACTTAATATTTTCCGTTCCGCCAATGCACGTAGTTCATCTAAGCGCTCTAAAACCAATCTAGATGTCACCTTTAACAACCACTGAAGTGCCTTTAGGGCTGCCTGGGTTTCTGCACAGATGTAGTTCCTTTGATGATTTTCTGTAAACCAAAGTAACTCATTACGAAGGAAGGACACTTTTCGATGTCAGTTCCACTTAGTCTGTAATAAAACGACCCTACCAGATACTTGACCTTCGTGGACATTGATACCAATTTTACCAAAAAGTGGACACAATCCCATTGTATTCCTTTTGCGATAAGATCCTCACGATCTATCCCCCCTTCTATAATCCTACATACAGAGTGTCTAGTTTTTCACGGACCGGTACCAACTGTCTTATTTAAAATGGGACATCCTGTATATTGTGCCATTTTTTTGGATTCCTTACGAAATTCTAGATATAATTTATGTACACTTTTCTGTACCTAAACCTAACCGTTTTTGATATATCTTATGTTTTATGTGAAAAATGAAGTTTGCGGGCCTCAACTTAAATGCAGATTTCTCCTGCTTAGAATCGTTTTTCAAATAACCAGGACTTACTTTCTGGTAGAATGGGTTCTACTTGAATAAACTGTGTCAATATTTTCGTTATTAACAAATGCAGGGTTGTCAAAAACAAGCGTGTAAAAATTAAATGCGAAAATCGTTAAAAGTTATTTTTTTCAATGGAAATCCCATAATTTTATAAGTTTATCTCATTAAGCATTAAAAATGCAGGCGACTTTGTTAAAGAATGTCTATTTCAAAATTGGTTAGTTTTCGAAATATTGGCTACTTCACATTTTTCTATTTAAAAATTCTATACTTACAACTTTTAAAGTTTACTATTACTTGGCCTTCACGGCCAGGCTGAAATAAAACGCAATCGAGCATTACAGAAATGAAATGGCATTGATAGGATAACTTTATTAAAAAATTATCTTATAGATATCTTTTATTGTCCTATCGTACCAGTGATAAGCAATTCCTTAGAACTTGAATATATTCAAACCCATCAGTATCATAATCATTGCTGATCCTGCCAGACATTCTAACCTGGTAGTTTTGAATATGTACAAATTCTAACGACTTATCAGTGGTACGATAGCGCAATTGGTTAGAGCGATGAAATAGTGATCCAGAGATACAGGTTCGATCCTCGCTCGTACCATAACTTTTGCTGTTGATTATAAATATTTCTAAAAATATGTCACAGTATAAAAATGAACTGATAAAGTACTTCTATTCAAACGTATCTATCTAATTCTTAAAAAATTACCTAACAATTACAATATGCAACAAAAAAATTAGAAACTATTCCAAATAGTTTTGAATATGGCCACTATTTTCCGCAATACATGTTGCAAAGACTGTTTCTAAATGTAAAACTGCATTTGCTACAAACTGTCTTTGGTTAAATAAATTCACACCTTCTTGGAGTCTTTGGCTTCTGCTGGGAGACAATACTTTGTAAGGTACCCCATAAAAAGTAGTCCATGGGAGTCAAGTCTGGACTTCTGGGTGGACAGTTAGATACTTCTTGGCTCCTATGGTAAGGAGCGCTATCTTGCTGCCATATTAAATTTCATTTCTGCTCGGGGCTCTTCGTTTTCAATTACCTGCTGGATGTCATTTCTTAAGAGGTCATTTTATCTTTTAACATTGAAATTTTCCTTGTAAAATACTGGGCCTAAAAACCTTAACGGATCTTCGCCGTTAGGTTTTTACCTCAACTATTTTCTTTTCCGCTTCTGTTCCTCCAGTAATGTAATTTTTTTCTGTTAAATATCTTGCTTGCAGTCGTAAATATGGAAAAATATTATCCATTATAGTACTGCAAAACTGTAACCTTCTATTTCTTCTTCCAATTTTCGAACGGTCAAATACTTGTAACAGTGGCGGCTCGTGGTGTCTAAAATTGGTGGGCTGCCACGCCCAAATTGACTCATTTTTATGATTTGTTTTTGTCTTTTACATACCAATACCAAGATATATGCCCAATTTTTCATTAAGTAATTTTTAAAATAAAAATTATTACATAGATATAAAAATAAAATAATAATCTTTAAGATATTCACTCAATTTTCATGTAGTTCGTTTTATCCTCTAATATATGTACAGGGTGGCCATTTTATGGTGATACAGTACCTTATCTAGAAAACGGTAATAGTAACGACAAAAAGTTAAATACAAAAGTTGTTTGGATTCAATTAAATTTTTATTTTATTTCACTTTTGTTTATACAGGGTGTTTCGTTTTGACGTGACACATGTCAACTTTCTTAATTTAAATGGGAAATCCTATATATTATTACATGTTTCGATTCTACTGTTAATTTGCGAAAGTTTTTATAATAACATCTATATTTGAATTCTTTATCGTTTTTGAGTAAATTGAGTTTTTAGAATTTTTTTTAAAAAAACATTTAAAAAAAAAAAAAATTACCTATAAAACTTTAATGGAACTGACTAATATCCTAAACATACATTACTAAGGGTTCAATTCAACGAGTTTCCGTGCTGGTCTTACCAATTAATATACAGGGTGTTAAAAATAGAGAGCAAAACAAACAACTTTAAATGTAAAAATCTCCTGTTTTCCAAATGGAACACCCTGTATATTTTTATTTCATCTGATTCAGCGTTCAATTACCTATCATTACTTATATATATGTCCTGTACCTAAAAAGAACAGTTTCGATTTTATTAGCCGTTTTCTGATTTATCCCGGAATTTTGCCAGTAAATGAGATCAGAAACTAAAAAAATCAAGATAGGCTTAGGAAATAACCTAATGCAATTGTTGGCATTTGCTCTATTTGTCGTTTTTGTCAAATTTTTGCTGCGAAATTTGTTAAAAAATGGCTTTATATAGTTTAGATGAACGTTTGAAATTATACAACTGTTTCATAAAAAAATAATAAAAGTCCAGGGTTAATCTTTAGAGAATATTCGAGGGAATATCCTAATAATCGAGTTCCCTCCAGGACTATATTTTTTCGAATTGTGCGTGATTTGGAAAATGGTGTCCCTAAAAACTCTAAGAAAAATCGTCCCTATTTTGTCTTCACTGAGGAAAAACAACTGGAGATTTTACTTTATTTCGAGGAAGATGATGAAAGATCCCAAAGAGATGCTGACAGAGACATTGCAGGTGTCAGTAGAGGAAGTATTCAAAAAACACTGCAGGTGAATGGTTATCATCCTTATAAATTTCTTCCAACTCAATTATTATCACAATTAGACTTTAATGATAGATTGACTTTTTGTTGTAATATTATGGACCGGCAGTTCGAAAATGTGTTTTTTTCAAAAGTGCTTTGGACTGATGAGGCCTCATTTAATACGGCGATATTTTTAATCGAAAAACACTCATTACTGGTCTCAAACTAATAAACGTCTAATAAAAGCAATTAAAAAACAAGGCCGTCAAACCGTAAATGTGTGGTGCGGAATTATTTGCGACCGTATTATCGGACCAATATTTTTTGACAGGTCGTTAAATGGCGAAAGATACTTATAACTGCTTAGGAATGAAATCATGCCCCTTATCAACGACTTGCTAGCAAATATTCGGGAAAATATCATTTTTCAGCAGGATAGCGCCCCTTACCACACGGTTGCACCGGTAGTAAATTTTCTTAATTAACATTTTCCACTGTGGATAGGAAGACATGGTTTAATATCCTGGCCACCACGAAGCCCTGATTTAAGTCCTTTAGACTTCTTTTTGTAGGGTGCACTAAAAAATAAAGTTTATAAAAATAGATATAATAACAGAAATTAGTTAAAAATAAAAATCAGGGAAGAGATCAATAATTTTAATGCATCTAATTCGGTAAGGAACGCTATTCGAAAAATGGAGGCTATTTACACTTCATGTATCGCAATGGACGGTGGCCATATTGAAAATTTTTTATAATCTGTTTTAATCATGTTTAATACTCAGTTAGTTATTAGTTATACCATGTGGCACAAGATATTTTTTTTGTCTCTCCCTTATTTTCGTAAACATTAAATAATAAGAACATAAATAACATAATATATATTTCACTTTTATTTGTATTTTGTAACATTATTTATAGTCGTTATCTGTGTTAAGGAAATGAGAATAAGGCTTAGTTTACGACATTTTTATTTTAGACTACTTCATCTGTTTACTTATATTAAAAAAAAAAGTCAAATCAGAAAACGGCTAATAAAATCGAAACTGTACATTTTAGGTATAGGACATATATATATGAGTAATGAAAGGTAATTGAACGCCGAATCAGATGAAATAAAAATATACAGGGTATTCCATTTGAAAAACATGAGATTTTTACATTTATAGTTCTGTTTGTTTTGCTCTCCATTTTTAACACCCTGTATATTAATTGGTAAGACCAGCATGGAAACTCGTTGAATTGAACCCTTAGTAATATATGTTTAGGATATTAGTCAGTTCCATTAAAGTTTCACAGGTAAAAAATTTTTTTTAAAAAAATATGTTTTTATTTTTAAAATTCTAAAAACTCAATTTACTCAAAAACGATAAAGAATTCAAATATAGATGTTATTATAAAAACTCTCACAAATTAACAGTAGAATCGAAATATGTAATAATATATGGGGTATCCCATTTAAATTAAGAAAGTTGACATGTATTACGTCAAAAGGAACCACCCTGTATAAGCAAAAGTGAAATAAAATAAAAATTTAATTGAATCCAAACAACTTTTGTATTTAACTTTTTGTCGTAACTATTACCGTTTTCTAGATAAGGTATTGTATCACCATAAAATGACCACCCTGTACATATATACTCTTCTCAAAGATATATAATATACACATTTTTCATCATTGGATTTTTTTATAAAAAATATTTAAAATACTTAATCAAAATAGTCAGAATCGAGTTTAAAGTGTAATAAACCTGTAATAATCTAATATGGTGTGGACAGTAATTTTTTTATAAAAAACCAAAACTGTTTAGGCAAATAGGTATGTGGATGTTGCAGTTAAGTCAGTTTTTGTAAATTAAATTAATGCGCCTGTCTTTTAAAGAAGCAAATTTCTCAATGATTTTGTCATAAAAGTCACCATTACATTCAGAAAGTTTAACTAATAACTCTTTTTCTATTGCCATGATCGACAGAGCTGAGAGTCTATCTTGAGATATACTATTTCGTAAGTAGGTCTTTATTCACTTTAAGCACGAAAAATCTCTTTTGGCCTGTACACTTGTTAAGGGGATTGTCAAAAATTAATGTCGCAAGTCGATATACTTCACAAAATACTGAAATTAATTCTAAACTATCAATTTGTTTAAGTTCTTGAATATTGACTTTATAAAATTGTTCATCTCGGTAAATTATGCTTAGTTCATTTTTGAGGCGGTCTTTGTCAAACATTTTTGGATACGTTTTTTCTAACGAATTTAATAGACTAATAGGGAATTCTGTGGCAAAGTATTTGCATTTTGATGTATTAAGAAGTTTCACAAATTCCAATTTGTGTAAATCTATATTATCTGATATTAATTTGAAAAATTATACAGTCTAAAATTTCATAAAACAGATTTTTATATTTTTCCATTAAATCTGATTCGCTTATGCTACGGGTTTGTCTACTGCGTGGCAATCCGGTAAGTGATTTTGCTTTTTCAAAAATGGATTTAAGGAAATTTGTTGAAAAATGTTCAATTGCGCGCAGAAATCAATTTTAGGTTATCGAAAAACTTGAAACAGGATATGTAACAAAAAAAATTTCTTTAAATGCAAAAGTTAAAAAAGCAAATTCAAAATCGGAAAGGTCTTTTAGATACCCCTTGGCCATGTGTATAGTAAAACATGTTGAAAAACAAGATCCTTCCCAATTATTTACAACAAAAATTAGAAAAAGACCTTTTATCACTTGCTTGCGGAACTCGTTTTTTTATTATTTTAATATAGATGTGATTTATGGAAAAAAAAGCAGGCAAACTTTTCAAAGTTGCGAAAAAATAATATAATTTGAACCCTGTTATAAAATTAAATTGAGCACAATGAGTGTACATTGCTTGTGGGGCATCTGATCTTATTCGTGTTTATAGACCGCTTAATTCTCCGGCCATAACCGCAGCTCAATCATAACACTGTGCTACTAATTTCCGTTTAAAATTTAAAGGTTTCAAGATTCTTACAATTAAGTTATAGAGTGCATTAGCTCTAGTATCCTCACTTATATCAAAAAATCCTAAAAAACGTTCTTTTATTTCGCTAATTTATTTACCTACCTAACAGTTACACAACATTGAGCTTTCGCCACTATATCCGTCGTATCATCCACAATTAATGAGAAAAATGTAGCCTCCGATATTTCTTGTTTAATAAAGTCTCTCATATGTTCGTCAGTACAAAATATTAATTCATTTTGAATAGTTTTCGATTGTCCCGTAAATACACATTTTTTTTCTAAATGCTTTACAAGTTCGGTGTTACGTTTAATTAAACAATTAAAAACTTCCTTAAAATTCCCTCTGTTAAAAGAAGATTCAGATTCGTCATGCCCCATAAAAGCCAGTTCTTGTTTTCCCAGTAATATAGTCGTATCTATAAGGTATGTCGAAAGCAAGCGGTTTTTCCTAACATCTTCATAATTCATCTTCAATAATTTAGATAAACGAGCATTTTCGATTAGTGCATCTTTAATTGTAGTCATATTTTGAGACAAACATACAAAACCTAAGGTATTTTGAATATGGTCTTTAGACCCTTCATGCATTTTAACTGCTCTAGAAAAATTTTTAAAATCAACGTATCCATCAGAAGTCCATACTGTTTTTGTTTTTCCCAGTATTAAGCAAGGCCAACATTATAAACGCTGCTTAAAAACACTTCCACAAATCCAAGTGTGTGTTTGATACCATGACGTTTGAAATGATCGTTTATATTGTCGACCGTCTTTTTTATCACTACTTAAGGTACTTATCTCCGCGAAGAATTTCTTTTTTCTCATCCTCGGGACGCCTGGAAAATGCCGTTGTCAATAGCGACATAACGATATCGTGGACTGGATTCATAGTTCACACGTTTCGTTTATTTTAAATTTTAAACACTAATTCATATAAACTACTCTATCAGTCTATCTACTCAATAATTAAACTAACGCAACGTCAAAAATACTTTAGATAGAGTAACACTCGGCACAGACTAAACGCGCGACATTCACGAAATAATACTATAAAACAAACACCAAATTATTGCCGAATAATCTCAATATCCACCCACCTCCCGCTCAATCTCAAACCGTTACCGATAACAGTCAAATACGAATACCCCACACGCCCACGCAAATATCAACAAAAACGGCTTCCATTTGGCAGCCGGATGCGCGATTGTCATTTACCGATAAATAATAATTATTTCCATTTATATTCAATCTGTGCTAACAATAAATGGCAACGTCTCAATCATTAAGCGAAGTTTTCATCGCCTCAAATGCAATAAAAAGAGATGGAGTGAATCTACATATGCAACACGACCCTTTTCCCTCTTTCTCAGACTTATTAAAAATCCAAATACCATTCAAGTGTCCGAGGCGCAATTCGCATCGCCGCGTATAGGTAAAGTCGAATAAAAAAGAAATGATATTGCAGTTATGGGAAATTGTACTGTTGGTTAGTAAAGTAAACTGTTTATTTATGATTTACGCATATTTGATGAAATTTTCATAGTGTTTGAGACAATTTTCAGAGAATAATGTATCAACTTGGAAAGAATTCATTTTGAAAATAAAAATGTATATTTATAGGAAAGCAAGTGAGGCGGCGCCTCATCTGACGAGCCGCCGCTGACTTGTAAGGCTTATAGCTATTTATCTTCAAACACGTCTGGATACTAGTTCTTTTCAAATTCAAGTTCAGAGTTGCCTGACGGATGGAAGCTTCAGGCGACTTTTCAAAATGTAACAACATATTTAACTGATTTTCATCATTTAAGACATGGCGGCTTTTTTGTTTTTTTCTGAATCAAACTGTGGTTTCTTCGAAAACACTCGTAGACTGTAGCAAAAACCTTGTTTTCCGGATGGCGTCTTAGAGAAAATTTGGTAACAAAACTTCTTAAGGCTAATAATACTGGATTTTTATTGCTAGATAAATAGCATATCGGTTCTTTCTTCTGGGGTATACATTAAATTTCCCTGCTATTGACGAGGGGGAATCATTAGCCATATTCGAAGCATTAGCAAAAATTTTAATGAAGTGCTAGGTCATTTGAGCTGTTTTCACACTATGAATGTTGATTTTGATATAATAATTTTTACAGAAACCTGGCAAGTGAAAGACGTGAATATATTTGGAATGGATGGATACACTACAATCTACAATAACGGTGAATACAATCAAAATGATGGTGTTTTGGTGTATGATGAAGATGCGTTTACAAATGAGTTAGAATTTAAAATAAACAGATTGGGTGAGCTAAAGTTTGTAAATACAGGGTGTCCCGAATTGCAGTGTCCAAACTTTAACAGCGCATTCTGCATTCAAAATAAGCCCTAATTTTCTATATAAACATATATCGGCAAATGCTTCGTTTTCGAAATACAGTGTGTTAAAGTTTTAAGAAAAACATTGTTTTTTAGTCATAACTTTTTTATTACTTGAGATATTGTTATTAAATTTGGTAAACAGCCTTGGAGTAACAAAAGGCATTTTTTGATTTGAAATATTTTTTAATTTTTCATCAGTGCCGTCCGTACGGGATTTTTTATTGAATATTCTTGAAGAGAAAATGGAACTCTACTGCTTTTTCTGAAAACAATAATTCCTAAAATCCCTACTCAGTTTAGAGCAAATTTGATCCCTTGTCTTTTTTTCGTGCGGTATAAGGATTTCGAACAAAAAACTAAAAACCATTTTTATGTATGGCATAGTTAAAATTTCCATTATTGTTAATTTCAGTAGCAAAACCTTTAAGGTGGGATTGTAACAACAAGTTTTTAAAATTATTTGGTTTCCGATATTTATTTCATGCATTCCGGGTGAGTTCAAAATTTCTGAACAACGTATGTAGGGTTTCTAAAATAAAAGCTTGTCTGACAACTAAGGAGAGATGACGTCATCGACCCGTTGTAATGGAGATTTGCATTATGTTTGGGTTATCAGGGTGACATCGCAGAAGTTAGCAGGCAACCTATTAAAATCTAATGTCCTTGGTACTTACCATCATTTCTTCATTGTCGACTCTTGGTATGCCATGATTGCATTTTTGTGATAATTGAACAATTGCTAGGTTCGTCTTTAAAGTATGACAGATGATTTTATAATTCTAAAATCGTCGATTCATTTTGTAAAACGGTAATTAGAATTAATTCAATTTTGAAGATGATACTTCCTTTTTCAGAAACTACTCTTTGTTTAATAAGTTCGTAATTAATTTTACAAAAACTAGAATTCATAACTTTTATTAACTTGTGTTAAAGAGCACTTTTAATATCATTAAGGATTAATGTGGGCCTTAAAATTCACAATAATTGCTCAAAATGAGCTCCTCTAACTTCGACACATTTTCGGCATCTGCTCTTAACTGTGTCAGTGGCATGGCGTATAAAATTCGTATTGGCTCACAAAGTTGCTCTATCCTTAGAATCAGTTCTTCTTTTGCATGAACTGGTCTGGAATAAACTAAATTTTTCAAATAACCCCACACAAAGAAGTCGACAGGTGTGAGGTCAGGGGAACGTGGTGGCCAAGTTGTAGCTTCTAATCGTCCAATCCACCGTTCTGGATAATTATTATTTAGCCACTCGCGATTTACAAGTGCAAAATGCGCGGGAGCCCCGTCCATTTGAATCCAGAATTCGTTTCTAAGATTTAGAGGAATATTTTCTAGATATTGAAATAACTCATTTTGCAGAAAATCATTAAATAACTGTCCATCTAGGCGTGGTGGTAAAATATGGGGCCCGCAAAAAATTTGATTTATTACACCGCACCAAACATTAACAAAAAATTCTTGCTGAAATGCTCTAGTTCGTACAACACGTGGATTGTCATGGCTCCAGATTCGTAAATTATAGAAATTTACTGAGCCGCTTCGGGTAAATGTGGCTTCAGTCCATAAATTTTTTTTTGAGAAGTTCTCGTCTTCCTCTATTTGGCGCAAAAACCAATTGCAAAAACTGACACGTTTTTCGGCAGGTTGTAAGTTTTGAACTGGCTGCATCTGAAATGGCTTCCTGTGATCTTTCCTCAAAACGCGATGAACCTTATTTTTAGAAACAAAAACTGCGTTGCCTTGTAAATTATGAGCTGCTCTTCGTAGGCTTAATGTCCTATCATTGTCAAACTTATTTAAAATTACGTTTCGATATTGTTCATTTCTCCTACCTTCGTTTCTCGGATTCTTTTTGAGTCCAAAATTCCTAAACATTAAATGCGTTTTAATGAAAACTTGTTTGCAAGGTAATCTTCTATTTGGAAATCTTCGTTGGTATACCCGTACTGCTGCATTTGCATTTCCATTACAGAAACCATAAACGAAATTAATATCAGCATACTCAAAGTTACTGAATAACACCATTTTGAAATCACTAGTTAGACTGATAATTACCTTTTTGTATAAACTGTAATGTACCTGACATTTATTTACTCTAAAAACTCAAATGTCACACTTTAAAGACGAAACTAGCAATTGTTCAATTGTCACAAAAATGCAATCATGGCATACCAAGATGTTAAAGGTTTTGCCACTGAAATAATTAACAATAATGGAAATTTTAACTACGCCATACATAAAAATAGTTTTTAGTTTTTAACTCGAAATCCTTGCATCGCACGAAAGAAAGGCAAGAGATCAAATTTGCTCCAAACTGAGTGGGGATTTTAGGAATGATTTTTGTTTTCAGAAAAAGCAGTAGCATACCATTTTTTCTTAAAAAAAAAAATTAAAAAATATTTCAAATCAAAAAATGCCTTTTGTTACTCAAATGCTGTTTACCAAATTTAATAACAATATCTCAAGTACTAAAAAAGTTATGACTAAATAACAATTTTTTTCTTAAAACTTTAACACCCTGTATTTCGAAAACGAAGCATTTGCCGATATATGTTTATATAGAAAATTAGGGCTTATTTTGAATGCAGAATGCGCTGTTAAAGTTTGGAAACTGCAATTCGGGACACCCTGTATTTTCTTAAATAAAAAGAAGATTCATATAAGTGCTCTAGACAAGCCCCCAGGTATAAATCCTTTTTTATTTAATCAGAATATTTTATAAACTTATATTAATAATAATTATAGAAAACTATATACATTTTATTGTGGGTGATACCAATATAGATATTAAGTCAAAGTCAGGATTACATGAATATGCTAAGTAGTTTGGGATACGTATCTTTAATTAATACATATACGGGAGTACAGGGTAATTCTAAGAGCTGCATTGACCACATGTTTGTAAAGAAACTTGGGGATGGAGAATTGATGGATGCGGAGTACTTATACCAAACGAATATTACTGATCATTTTCCAATCCAAAGAAACCAATTATTATCAATCTGAAAAAATAGAATATCATGTAATTAATGAAAAACATCTCATTAACAATATTAAACGCGAAAAGTGGGCTCATATATATCTTAATCCAAATACTCACTCGGCATTTGAGCAGTTCACAGTAACGTTGAAAAACTACATTAGTTCGGCGACTACAAAGTATAATGTAAAAAAAGACCAGAAAGAGACAACCATGGATTACAAAAGGCCTAATTCAGTCAGTGCAAAAAAAAACAAATTCTTTATAATATATGCAGCCAAAATCCTACAAACCAAGAATATTAAAGAACTTATAAGACATTTAAAAATAAACTAAAAAAATTAGTGGATATTACAGAAATTAACTTTTATAAAAAACAATTAGCCGAGTGTCAATCCATTTAAAAAAAAATCTGAATCACTGTAAATTCCTTTACCAACAATAATAAAAAGCCTCGTCAAAACAAAAACTGACTTGCGATGGAGAAACTGTAACAGAAGAAAGGAAAATAGCTGATAGGTTTAATGATTTTTTCATTCAAATAGAGCAGAAGCTTGCAGATGATATTGACAGGCATGCTTTCTCTGTTGTTAAATCAAATATAAATATAAATTCAATATTTTTAAAACCAGCAGAGAGGTCGAGGTTGTCATTGCCATCGGAGAGCTTAAGCTTAATAGAGCACCGGGCCATGACAACATTTAGGCCAAGACACTAAAAACAATTACTCCTTATATTAAAAAACCTGTAACATTTCTAATTAACAAAATTTTAAAAACAGTAAAACCATTGTTTGAAAAAGGGTATCGTAAAACCATTGTTTAAAAAAGGGGATGCTACAAATATGACAACCTATAGGCCGATAACATTAATAACCAATCTTACAAAAGTAGTAGAAAAAATTATAAAACTAAAAATGGAAATCTTTATACATAAGTATAGCCTATTATCAAAAAATCAGTTTGGTTTTAGAAAAGGTATCTCAACAGACGATAGATGAGATAAAAATGTTATATGCTTATTTTTGGACTTGACTAAGGCGTTTGATACCGTTAATCATGCCATATTGATTAATGAGTTAAAAAATCTTGGTTTCAGGGGAATAGCTTTAGATCTTTTTAAATCCTACCTCGCGAATAGAATACAGGTCGTGAAAATAAATAATACCTTCAGTAGGGAGAAGAATCTGAGCTGCGGTGTGCCACAAGGTACTGTCCTGTGTCCGGTGCTATTCTCCCTTTATATAAATGGTCTTTTAAATTTGCTGATGATACGGTCATCTTATTCGAGGGATGTTTATGGAATCGGGTAAAATAAAAAGCTGAACAAAATTTTTGTAAAATAAAAGGGTGGTTCGATGAAATGCGTCTTATTATTAATTATGAAAAAACGGAATACATTGCCTTCAGCTGTAATCAGAATACACTTTCTCCATACAAAACATTATTTTTCCTAAATAATTCAATTACCATCGAAGAAACAGACAGTATTAAATATATGGGGATTGAGATAGACAGACATTTAAAATGGGACTGTCATACAAACTTATTAATTAAAAAGCTAAGGCAAAAACTCTACAAGTTTAAACAAGTAAAAAAACACTCGATATTCCTCAACTTAGAAGTATTTACTATGCTCTTGTAAATTCACATTTCCAATATGGAATTTCCAGCTGGGGAGGTACCTATCAAAAGCATATTAAACCCCTTGAGGTAATACAAAAAATGTTTTTAAAGATAATTTATGGAAAAATCAATACTTACCCAAGTGATGATCTTTATAAACTTAGTAACATTCTAAAGGTTTCAAAAACGCACGTCCAATGGTCAACTTGGTTCTTGTCTCCATATATTTATCGTCAGATACCTAGATATATAAAAGAATCGAGTACAAGCAAAAAATTTAAATCTCAGTTAGGAAAATGGATTCATGACCAACCCAGAAAAACTATTCATGTTTTTGTTATTCTTAAATAATTGTGTAATAATTAATTTAACTGTTTTATATGATATAATGATTGTTATTGAAATCATGGAAATGTTCTTTGTTAACTCTTCGTTCCTTGGATGTTTTGTGTGTTATAGGCTAGGTTTTAAAGTGTGTTTTAGGCATTTATCTATAAAATTTAAAATTAAGTAGTAAAATGAAAAAGGTATGTCCCAAACTAGTCTTCGGACTTCTTTCTTTTTATTTCCTTTGTTAATATTAATGATGTAAACACAACTATTGTGTATTAAGAAATGATTTAACTATGCTACATGTTTTCAAAATGACCGATTTCTGGATGTTCCTGTGAATGTCTGTATTAAGTCCTAATTGAGTCAAATGCGGTGTAAACGTTGTTGGGGTGAGACCTGTTACTGATATGACGAGAGGAACAATGATGACTCTTTCCTGTTTCCACAGCCTTTTTACTTCCATTGCCAAGTCGGTGTATTTGGCGATCTTCTCACTGTATTTCGCTTGGATGTTCTCGTCGTTGGGGACAGCCATGTCAATTTTGTGTGATTTTCTCTTTTTTGGATTGAAAGGTGATATCGGGTCTATTTGCGGGGATTGTTTTATCTGGGTGGATGTCAATGGCCCAGTAGAGCTTGTAGTCTTCGTTTTCAAGTATAGATATTGGTGTATAATGGTAGTAAGGGTCTGTGTTCTCTGTTAGTTTGTATGTTTTGGCTAATGCTTGATAAACGACCTTCGCTGCTGAGTTGTGTCTCGCGGTGTATTCAGTTCCGGCCAGTATTCTATATTCACTCGTTATGTGATCGATCGTTTCTCTCTGCTGGTGACATCTCCTACACCTCTCGTCTTCAATGGTTGTGTCCTTGATGATGTGCTTTCGGTAATTTCTGGTTGCTATGACTTTATCCTGGATGGCAAGCAGGAAGCCTTCTGTTTCAGGGAACAGCTGCCCTTCTTGTAACCACGTATATGAAAGCTTTTTATGTATATGGTCTTACTTTATGTGGCATCTGTGTCTTCCGTGAAGTGTTTTTTCAGACCAGATGTTCATCTTTTCTAGTCGTGATTGGATGTGACTGTATGCGTCTGCTGCGTGGCTCGTTTGAGACAGGTCGAGCGGTGTATAATTCTTGTCTGCCTTCACTATTGCCTTGTGGAGGTTAGTTTGTTGGTTGTGGAAGAATTTTCCGAATTCATAAATTTGTTTTTTATTTAGCGATTCTATATCTATAATTCCCCTTCCTCCTCCTTTATTCTCGATAATGAGTCTTTCCTTGCATGCGTTGGGATGTAACTTCCTGTGTTTAGTGAATTCAGAGCGTATGAGAATGTGAATGTTTTCTATGTCTGTGTGTGACCATTTAATGATACCAAACGAATACGTAAGAATAGGTATGGTGAAGGTGTTAATAGCTTTCGTTTGATTTTTGGAATTCAGTTTTGTTTTTAGTAGCTTTGTAAGACTGGTTTTAAATTCCGTCTTGAGGTCTGTTTTGTTATGAGTGTGGTTAATTTTGGTGCTTTGATGGAAGCCTAGAAATCTGTGCGTTTCTTCTTTGAGCATGTTATCTATAGTTTCATTGTTGATTGTTTCCTCCGTATGGTGGTCTTTCCACTGTCCCTTGTTGATATGAAGTAGCTTGCATTTACTTATACCAAATTCCATGTTGATGTCCAGAGTAAACGTTTCTGTGATTTTAAGGAGTTCCTTAAGCTGTGCCTTTGTGCTTGCATATAATTTTATGTCATCCATGTACAAGAGATGGTTTATTTTGTGTAGGTTATTTTTTTGGTGTTTAATTTGGAATCCGAAGTTTGTGTTACTCAGTGTGTTTTGAGAGTGGAGTGGAACCACAAAGCGCTGAGTGAATCTCCCTGGAATATACCTCGTCTGATGTAGATCTCTTCTGTTTCGATGTGCTCTTTTTGTGTTCTCAGGTTGATTTTAGTTTTCCACGTACTCATGATTTGCGTAAGAAATTGCCTGATGTTTTTATTGACTTTATATAATTCTAGTACTCTGGTTAGCCAACTGTGAGGTATCGAATCAAAGGCTTTTTTATAATCTATGTAACCAGTATGAAGGTTTTTATAGTTTTTCCTAGTTTGTTCCATGATGACGCTGTCTATAATGAGCTGCTCCTTGCATCCTCGGCTGTTTTTCCTGCACTCTTTTTGTTCTTCCGTTAGAATATTTTTGTATGCTAGATGTTGTTCTATTCTCCTCCTGGTAATTGTGGCTGTGATGATCTTATATAGGGTTGGAAGGCACGTAATAGGTCGGTAAAAAAAGCAAAATATACACGATTTTATTGTTTAATTTGACGGGTCCTTATTGTCTGAATTTTTTATTATTATTATTATTATTATTATTAAATGCCCCCTCTATATCAAGAGAAACTGCTAGCAGCACTTTTTTTATTTTCAATTGTAATCTCTACCTTGCTGGTTAACTGACTTACGAAGTGCCGATTCAGTTAATCTCGCTGTCTTGTGGCATGCCAGTCTTGATGAAACGAAGTTCCTCCAAGAATATCATTCCGAATATACCATAAACAAGCATAAAAGGCTTACTAGCCTGTATGGTTTTGGTTCCAAGTGATTCGGGTATCCATTCTTAGGAATAAACAAGACTCTAGTCAACCTTATACCCTCTGAAAATCAAACCCTCCTGTATCAAAGTTATTTCTTTCTTAAATTTGGAGCTGTGGAAACGATAAATAAAAAAGAATCATACTTTTTTATAAAAGGTTATATAAATTGTGCGGGTAAGTACCCTTTTTATCTTCCAGGATAAAGATACCAGAAGTGGAAAACTCGAGTAATAATAATGAACTACGAGTGTATGTTGATTGTTTAAAACACATTATTTTAAACAAAAATATACCATTATTTCTGATATATATATATATATATATATATATATATATATATATATATATATATATATATATATATATATATTTTTTTCATTGATAGAGATTCGGTTTAACAGAAATAAAAAGTATTATATTATTGGTAATTACGAAATTATAATCTTAATTGATTAAGTATATTTGTTATGAACAAATATGCCAGTCATGATAATTACATGCATTATCGGGTAAAAAAGTACCGTAATGAATTCTTTTTAGCAAAAATATTAAGCAACAAAACCGCAGGCGCGTATACAGCTTGCAGTTTTAGGAGGAGTAATTTATAAGTTTTTTACACATTGATCAAAACTGACGATCAAAAAAAAAAGGTAGGCACTGTCTCTCACAATGTAATATTATATAACTTCAATGTTCAAAATCAGCGAACGTAAATATTAAATAATTTTGATATATTTGGGGGGGTGGTAATTACCCCATTACCTCCCCTCCCTTGTATATGCGCCTGCGAAACCGGGTGTTTTTAAGTGATCGCTAATAAAGAAGGATGTAATTTTCTGCCTTATTTCAGGACTAAAAGTTCATATAAACATCCGTCCGCAAGGCCTTTGTTTTTGAGATACAGGGTGTCAAATTTTTAATTTTTTTTAGTATTTTTCCATTTTTACAAATAAATCATTCAAATTTGACGCACCGTAAGCAATATCTACAAAATGGCGATAAATCAATTTACAAAAATCTACTGGGTGTTACTTTTTTTTCAAGTCACAACCCTTTTTACTGCAACGTCACAGGGTGTTTCTATTTAGAAGATCAGATTCCTTACATTGTTTTCTTGGTTTCTTACTTTAATCCGGTATTTTGAAGCTTTTAGGGGTTAGCAAAATGCTGAGGTTCTTCATATTTAAAATTTTATGGTATTTTTTCTGTTTTTATTTTGATTGCTAAAAATGCAAAATCTATTTTTTTGGGTTCATTCTAGGACTAAAAGTTCAGATACACATGTGTTCAAAAGGCCTTAATTTTTGAACTACGTGGTGTTAATATTTAATTTTTTAAATTTTTTTTTATTTTAACACCCTGTATGTCAAAAGCCTTTCGAACACATATTTATATGAACTTTAGTCCTCAAATGAACCGAAAAATTACAACCTGTATTTTTAGCAACCAAAATAAATGCAGAAAAATAACATACAATTTTAAATGTGTAGAGCTACTACTACTACTCAAAATATCTAGATCGGAAGCTCAGAATTAGAAATCATGGTTCTTGGGATTTGACCGTGTCAAATTGGAATTACTATCCGACGTTTCGCCTTCAGTTGCACGAGACATCTCGAAGAGATTCAAGCGGGCTTTTATACCCGATTTATGCTCGCCGAACCGTGACCCTTTGTTAAAGTCGGTTTCCACGTGTAATTTAAACCGTAACCCGTATTTCTTGTATGTTTAAATATTTCAGCAGTTCTCTAATTTTTCGTCTATAAAATTCTAGAACCGATGCTAGAACCTTCTTTCACATTAATAATATGGCCAGTGGCATGCTGGTGTTCAGCTACAGCAGATTGAACAATCTGTTTATTTTAAATACATCGTTGATGTTCCTTAAATAAATAAATAAATGCTTTATTGTCAAAAAAATTTTACAATTTTGTGGACAAAGCTGTTGTAAAAAAAAATAGTTTACAACATCAAAATTAGCAAACAAAACAAAACAAAAACACATCATAAATATTATAGAAAAATAATATTTAAATCAAGAATTTAGAATATTAATATAATAGAATCCTAAAAGAAGTACATTAGAAATGTACTTTGTCAGTCGTACTATGTTATAAACATTTTCATAAATATAATGTAAAAAAAATAAAAAAGCAAAGTAAAAAATAAAAAATAAAAAAGTACGAAACAATTAAACAAATACATATACAAAATTCGGTAAAAATGGTTGGTAATGGCAACTATCACACTAGGGGTTCATAAGGATAAATTTATGTGTTGTAAAACTCGTTCACGGTGTAGAAGGCGCTTTCCAGTAAGAATGATTTCAAAGCCTTGCGAAATGAAGTCAGAGATATTATGGATTTGATGTTAAATGGCAGGTGATTATGCATTTTTTTTGCATTGTGGATTACTGATCTTTTAATTAACTCTGAGTGTGGGGTTGGAAGATAGAGATCGTGCTCAGTGTTTCTGAGAGGGTAGTTGTGAGAAGGTCTCTCTAATAGAGCAGGTGCATGCTTACGAATTAAGCAAACCGATTCCAAAATGAATAAGCAAGGAAGGGTTAGTATTTTATATCTTTTAAAGAAATCTCGGCAGTGAGTTCTACTGTTAAGTCTTAGTAGGTAACGAACAGCTCTTTTTTGTAGTATAAAAATTCGATCAAATTGAGTCGCACAACATGTACCCCAGAATGGAATAGCATATCTGAGGTGCGACTCAACAAGAGCAAAATAAACAGTTCTAGAGGTAGAAAAGCTAAGCTCCTCGGAAACAGATCTTAACGCAAAGCAAGCAGAACCCAACTTCCTTGATAAAGCGTCGATATGTGGATCCCATTTTAAAGAATCATCTACAAGAAGCCCTAGAAATTTTACAGAGTTTACGACATCAATAGTGGTGCCATTAAGGTCAAAAGGTTGCAGCGTGTTTTTATAAGACAAGACTTTCGTTTTAGAGATGTTCAAACATAGGAGATTAGAATCGCACCAGGATTTAATGGTGATTAGGTCATTAGATACAATCCTATGTAGGTCCATGACATCTGGGTGGCTCCACGTAAAGCTGGTATCGTCCGCAAAGAGACATATTTTTCCACTAATGTTTAAATTAGCCATGTCGTTTATGAACAGAAGAAACAAGATAGGGCCTAGTACCGAGCCTTGAGGCACTCCATATTCCATTGGCCTACAAGAAGACATCCTGTTGTCAACTTTCACAACTTGATTTCTGTTGCTAAGATATGACTTAAACCAATCGAGAGGAGCCCCTCTAAATCCATAGTACTGCAGCTTGTTAGTTAATATATTATGATTCACACAATCGAAAGCTTTGGAAAAATCACAGAAAATTGTTGCCGTAGCGTGATGGTTGTTTAGGCTGGAGTAAACTCTATTAAGAAGGGAAAACATGGCATCGCTTGTGCATTTGTTACTTAAAACTCCAAATTGATGTTTTGTAAGTATTTCATATCTAGACAGAAATGATAAAAGCCTTTTTTTAACCAGTCTTTCGATGATCTTAGATAGCGTAGGGAGAAGTGCAATTGGGCGATAGTTCGAAGCTTCTTCTGAAACACCTCCTTTGTGAAGAGGTATGATTATTGCAGTTTTAAGGCAGCTTGGAAAAGTACCATTTTGGAAAGACATATTTATCAAAGCAGTCAGATGCTCTAGAGTGCACTCCGGCAGACTTGAATACATTCTTAATATCATTAATTGTACTGCGAAGTTCTGATAAAACTACTGGTGAAAAGAAGAAACTGTGTAGGTTTACCCTATGATTAGAGAGATATGAAATTGGGTCATTAGATTGAGATACGGATTTAGTCAAATCTTTGGCTACATTTACAAAATAATTGTTTAGGTCCTCAGGAGAGGTAAGGATAGTGTTGGATAAAGGAGTTTTGTTTCTTAAATCATTTACGATAGACCAGGTTTCTTTAGCTACATTTTTGGCGTTAGAAAGTCTATTATTGTAATAAATATCTTTGGCGGCTTTAATAGTCTTATGATAAATTTTTCTGTATGATTTTACATAATTATGAAAAAAGACACTGTCCGAAAATTTCTTTAAATGAGATAGTGACCGCATGTTCTTAGAAGATATACGTAAACCTTTAGTGGACCAGGGTTTACTTCTTTTATTTTTGATAGGCCTAAGAGGAAAAGATTCAGAAGCTATATTAGTTAGAGTTTTTATAAAACGAGAAAATTCAGTGTCGACATCATAAGTGTGAGAGTCCCAGTCAGTTATTTGACATAGGTGTTTGAAATTAATGAAATTTCTAACCGAAAAAATACGGCCTACTTGTCTAGAGGAATTTTTGGCTTTGGATGTAATTGAAAATTTTGTGAAAATTGCTTCATGATCGGAGAAACCTGGACTTAAGACATTACATTCGACGGAGCTAGGATCGAAAGAAGACACAACGTAATCTATAGTACTGGCACTACTGTCTTAGTAATTCTGGTTGGTGAGTTGACGTGCATGGCAATTCCTAATGACTCAAAGATGGACTGAAGACATTTCTGAGCAGCACACACACTGGAAAAGTCAATATTGAAATCGCCACATAAGATTAATTTGCTTTTTACAGGAAGGGACTCGAGCAAACTTGGAAGGTTATGGCAGAATGATTGCACATCAGCATCAGGTGTTCTATAAATACAAATAATATAAAGGTCATAAGTATTGTGATAAACGATAGAAAATTCAAATACTTTTTCAGATAATAAATGATTATACTTTGATATTTCGGAAAAATCGTTGTTTAAAGACATTATCATGGTGCCTCCATGAGTTAAATTAGTTCTATTAAATCTGGCAATTGTGGTATAGTTTTTAATAAAAACAGGTTGATTGATATTTAGCCAGTGCTCAGTGATGGCAATGACTTCTGGAAAATTTAGCTTTTCTAACAAAAGATATAATTCGTCTGTTTTATGTCTTAAGGACTGAATATTAAGAAAAAAAGATTAAAATTACTATTGGTCAATTTTCTAGAGGGTGCTAGATCCTCTTTTCGCGTCATATTGACTAAAAATTTTTACTTTTTGATGGTGAACCACTAGAATAATATTTACCAGTACTTTCACGAATTTTTTGGAGCCGTAAAATTTTTTCCGAGGAGTAGAAAGATCTATACGCTGCAAGGTCTGAGTCCACTTCAGATGAACCAATCCCATAGGCATCGTGGAAGCGATAATACAACTTGCGCAGGGAGTCCTTGTCACTGGGAAGGTCTTCTGAAGCTAGCAATAATTTAATGCTAGTACTTGTATGCCCCTCAAAACACACACTAGATGGCTGGTCGTGTAGATAAGCAAGAAATAGCCTTAAGCTCTTTAGTAAGGAAGGATCCCTTAATCTGGCTAATATATAGCGACCATTTGCTTTATCCGAATCTTGGGACAGCCGCACTCTTGGTGGAGTCATTGGATCAAACTGCAAAAAATCATCTTTCCTTGCAGTTTTCTCCATGCTTAATTTAGAACCCTCCAGTGCCAATGACCTACAAGCTGCTATGGCCTCCCTGTCAGAGCCAATCATGACTGACTTATCCTCCTCAGGCACAAATGTCACTGGTGATTCCAATAATTGAGGCTTTGGTGGAGACAGCCCCCGGCTCTTTGGGATATCTATATTGACATCTTGATGACTAGAAGATGAGACATTATGGGCTGTGGAAGTGGGCGGCGTTTGGATAAGGGTTGGTGAAACTGAATCATTGGTAGGATCAATTATGGTACCAGGTGGCCACAGACTAGCGTTCTTAAGCTGAATTAAGTGATCTTTATTTTGCACCCCAATTTTAAAATCGGAGCGCAAAGTGTCTGCATTCTTAAGCATAGGAAAACAACGCACAAAATTCGTGGTTCCTAATTTTTCTTTGATGTAGTGTACAAGCTGATTTGATTTATACGTGGACGGAATTAAGGATACCACTACATAATGCCATTTCTCTATAATGGGTGTTTTGTTGGGCTGGAAGGAAACAGCTTTTTTTGGAGACCTATTGACAGGCATTTGGACATCTGTTGTATCGGTTTGGGTTGATATTGCGGTGGTGTATATCTTCTTTATTGATTGTTGTTTAGGCTTATCAGCAAGCTTCTCCAGGGTAAGTGCCATTTGTTTTACACTATGCCTCAGCTCAGCCATCTCTTTAGTCAACTGCTCCTTCGATGAATCATGCACCTGGACTTTGACAGATTCATTTTGAGATTCCATTAAAATAGATGATAGATTGAAAGTATCCTGCCTAATTTCTTTAATAGATTTAAATAAGGATTCTTGTATACTGTCAGATATTCCAGAATGGAGGCTGTGAATATCCTCAATTTTTTCTAGCAGTATCTTCCATTTGGAGTCATGATTGAGTAAGATGTCGTAAATTTCGCCAATGATCGGAAGGATGTCGTTGTTTTTCTTTAAGCAGGAACCCAGGGCTTCGAGATATTCTGAAGAGATTTGAGCCTTTTGGAGATCTGATATTTTATCATGCAAATATTTCAGAGTTGGAGAGTCGCAAACAGTGGAAAAAAATCTTATGTTGTTGAATTTTTGTTTGTAGAGCACTTTTGTCGTGGATTTATCAAGTCCTGTACAGACCATACAAAAATCTCTTCGGCACTCCCCACTACAGCGAATTCTGTAACAGTCTTTTTCCGAAACGATTTTTTGGCAAGAATCGCACTTAAATTCAGCCATTTTATAAATAAATAAAAAATTAAAATTTTCAAAGGAACAAAAAAAGTGAAAATTAAAAAAAAGATGTAGATAAATTTTATGTAAATATTATGTAAATATTTCCAGTTGATAAATCAAAATCTTTAAATGTCACGCACAAACAATATCTATAACTAATAACCGGATCCGGGTAAACAAGGTCAAGTTTAGTTTATAGCAAACGACGAACTGATGATCGGGTCAAAGCACACAAAAAACAAATTGAAATCAAAACAGTTCAAACCAAAACCAAACAAACGTTCAAGTACCGGCAAAACAATATACGAGCGAAAACACAACCGCCTCGTACAACTGCTGGAACTGAACTGAAGTCTAGTTGATATTGAGCGTCCTGTTTCTCCCATACCCACTTCTCTACAGGAGCGAGGAATTGTATATACTCCTGTTTGGAAAGGTACAATATCAACTATACTTAAGAAACATGAACGATGTATTAAAAAGAAACAAATTGTTCAATTTGCTCTAGCTGAACACCAGAACACAGGAAACCAAGGTTCCAGGATTTTATAAACAAAAAATTAGAGAATCTATTGAAATATTTAGATATACAAAAAATTTCAATAGAGATACAGGTTTCGCTTTACATCACACGTGGAAACCGATCTTAACACAGGGTCACGGTTCATCTGAAATTGGCCTCTAGACCAGAAAAAAACCATATTAACAACATCAACAACGCACATGCAGAAAAATCTATCAAGAAGTAATACTTAAGCAACAAAAGAAGTTTGAACCGCTCTTAATCAGAAAAAAATCCATTTCCTTAGAAGACATAATATCCTCTGTTGAAGAAGCAATCAGAAGATTGCCAGTGGAATAAGCTGATGAAGTCAGATATGAGACAGCGAAGATCATTAAAAATTCAAAACCACCGAAGTCTAACCTCTGCGCAGCCGAAAGAACAGCAATAAAGACCTTAAATGAAGAAATATTCTATAACGGAATACGTGGAAAAAGTTACTCAACTTTTGTACAACACCTACAAGGTTATGCAGGCAGCCCCACAAGTAGAATAGAAACACACATCATTAATCTGATTAACGCATCCAGTCTACCCCTGCGGAGAAGAAATCATTAAAACCTCCAAGATTCCCAGGTTAGATTTTACGATCTTCCGAAGATACACAAGAACAATGTACCACTTCGACCATTCGTCAGCGCAATAGACTTGCCCACATACAAACTAGGTGAAAATCTTTCAAATTTTCTTAATCCATTTACTGGAAAAACAGATTCTTTTATCAAAAAAACTACACATTTCGTGGAAAAACTTAAGGCAATCCAGTTGGATCTCGAAGATGTTTTGGTCAGTTTCGATGTAGAATCACTATACACAAATGTTCCTGTCAACGATTGAATCTAATGGAACGGTTCCCTTTCTTGGTATACGTGTTCATAGGAAGGAAAATGGTACATTAGGACATTCTGGGTATAGAGAAACCCGTCGCAAACAAATAATAATAATAATAATAATAATAAACACGTTTATTATTTCAAAAGAAAATTACAAATTAAAAAAAAATAAACATAGACATCTACAATAGGAATTAAAGGCCACTTATCAGCTTCCTTCACAAGTGAAGGTGCTGTTGAAGCCTATTAAATAATTATAAAAAAAAAATTATTATTAACTTTCATAAGAAAATTAGTTTGAAGTTTTTCTAAAAAAAAGAAAGAGTAGTGCAGGGTGATTATACAAAAAAATATATATACATAAGAAAGTACGCGTCCAAGTTAATAGCGCTATGCTACTAAGGCACAAGACAGAAAGTGAGAGAGAGTTATTTTAGACATATGCGAAGTAGAGAGGGGACGGACGAGAAAATAAATACTAGTTTTTTGTTTAACGATGTCCGCTGTTATTGTAGTTGTTGGCCGAGCAATTTATTTTTTATTGATTTTTTAAAGGATGCAACTGACAGTGACGTACTCGTTATTTTATATTTGTTAATTAAGTTAGCAATTTGATAAGAATAACTTTTTTTAAACTGTTCTTTGTTGTGTAAGGGTACTGATAGCAGATACTGTCGGCGTAAATTTAAATTATGCACATCCGTACGGTATTGAAGTTTATCGAGGTGATATGGAGAACGTTGAAATTTTAAAATTTTGTATAAAAAGCAGACAGAGTGTAAGATACGATGATGTTGCATGTTAAGCCAGCCCAATTCGGGCAGTTTATGTGAAACCCTCTGCCTTCGTCTAATGCCATAAATAAAACGTATGCACGAATTTTGTACATTTTGAACCCGATTTTTAGCCTGTAAATCAAGGATCATAAACGTTGTCTGCGAAATTAAATTGTGACAAAATGAGAGTGTCGAACAACAAGGCCTTGATTTTTTGATTAAGTACATTAGTGGCGTGCCAAAGTCGTCTGGGGCCCTCCCGCAATATTTTTACGGGGGCCCCCACTCTACACCAAGCAAATTAATATAATGGGTGAAAACGAAACTACGGCCTACAGTGACATTTCAGATCGGTATATAGAGAGAAGTGGTACGGTAAGTAATATGTTTTAAAATATTGAACATTTTCAACATAAAGATAAAGACAATTGACAATTGAAAGTCGTTTCCGGTTTAATCGTGACCTCAATACTTATTTTAAACGTAACAAAAATTTTTAACAGTACGAATTCTTTTGTCTGTGAATTGTGGCTCAATGTCCCATTCTTTTGCCGTTGTTAGAGAAATCTCAAAAATATTTTCAAAATTATTTCTCAAATTCCCTAACTGATCTGAAATATTTGCTATTAAATCTGTGGCTTGTCCAATATTTATATCACTTTTTTGCAAACATTTTGAAAGTAAATGGACTATTTCAAATATTTTTCCTTGGAATATTAACAAAAATATGAATTAAAAATTTTCAATTTTATTTTGTAAGGCCTTTGAATCATCCCTATCAGGTTTTTTCTTTGCTATTATAACAAGATTTGACAAACATTTAACGACGGCTAAATAGTTACCTTTTAAAGAATTTATAGATTCAGCCCTGGATGACCATCTGGTGGGACATAGTTTTTTTAAACTGGATCCCACAGTTTTACTGTTTTTATTTCAGTGTTTAACGCTTGCCAACGAGGCAGACTTTCGCTAAAAAATACATAAAGTGACTGAATAGTTTCAAAAAAATTTCTTATCTGAGTAATATTATTTACAGAATCATTTATAATTAAATTTAAGCTGTGAGCAACACAATGAATGTAGTCCGCATTTGGCTGATGTATCTTAATTAGAGCTTGTAGTCCCGCATGTTTACCTGTAAAGTAAAAAATATATTTTAGGGTTGTATTATGTGGGGCTAGGATAAAGAAAAAAAAAACAAAAGTCTTTTTTTAAGTTGCCGACGTTTCGCAACTTTATTGCTGCATTTTCAGGACAAATTAAGTTTGACTTTTGGTGTCATACTATATAATAAAAACTTGAAGAAACATGGATATTGATTGTAGAGCCTCACACAAAAGGATACAAAGGATAAACATACGACAAAAATAGACTGGACGATGTTAAAAATATTATTGACATGATTCAGTCCATTTTTGTTGTAAGTTTGACATTCGTATCCTTTTGTGTGGTTCTACAACCAATACCTACGTTTCTCCAAGTTTACATTATATATTATATGACACTAAAAGTCAAACTTAATTTGTTTAAAGATGCAATAAAGTTGCGAAACGTCGAAAACTTAAAAAAATACCTTGGATTATATGTCTAGATCCTAGCCCCAAATAATACACAACTCTAAAGTATTACCAAGAGGATTGTTAACAAGAACCATTTAGTAAAAAATATACACTAATAACAGAGCTAATCATTATACATGTAATAAAAATATATCTATATAATATTCACAAAATGACACATAAACTGTGTGCCGTTTGCATTTTTTTTAGTTCTGATATAATATATAATGAAGAAGAAGGAAAAATAAAAAACGGGGTTCACTATTTGATAAGATTTTGGACACTTATCAATTTTGTCTGTAGAAATTCTGATCTGAAAAATGTTTCCTTGAGACACATTTCAGCATAAATATAGAGCACGTAAAGTGGGATAATATGGCGATCCGATTATTAAAATATTTACCTATTTATAAGTAACCGTAAATCATACATTAATTTTTTTTTTAGCATTTATAAAATAATAGTTATTTTGGATCTATTATTTTTTACTCTACCCAATCATTTAAATTACAAATGTGCATACTTACCGCTCATATTTGCAGCCCCATCATACCCCTGACCCCTATATTGTTTAAGACAAATTTCATGTTTCTCTAAAAACTTTAAAATTTCTTTTTCAAAGTCTCTACCTATTTGATTTCTTATTCCTGTAAATCCCAAAAATGATTCATGAACATGAATTTTATTAAATTTTATATTAGTGTGTCTTATAACCATACTAAGCTGGTCTTTTCTACTGATGTCCTTACTATATGGAAAAAAAATGGACTCGCTTTAATGTCTTCAACAATGGATTGCAATGTCTCGTCAGAAATCAATGCAATAAATTTATTTTGGGATTTATTACTTAAGTAATGTCTTCGATTTTTCTCTATTTTATTTATGTGTAATCCAAGCACTGGATCATATCTTCCCAAAAGTTTAACTATATTTAAAAATACTCCTTTTGGTGAATCAGCCTCTAGCTTATGTGCATCTGTAGAGAAAATGTCTCCGTGTCCTCGAAAAGGTAAATTACAAAGTTCTTGTGACGTCAATGAGCCTTTTTAGTACTTCTCTTAATCTTTCATTTTCATTTTTTAGATATGAATCTATTGACTTATTGGCTTTCTATGTTGAGTGCAGCAAACACATGCTTCTATATGGACTGCTGAGTTCTCATGTCTTGAAATTTTTTTTGAAATGCCTTGCCAATTGCCGTTTAGTTTTCCCGTTGTCCAAGAGGGATTAAAAGAAGGATTACTCTTATCAGCGAACAGCCAGCAAGGGTGACAATATACTCCATCTAGAACCTAAAATAAAAATGTAGTTTAAAAAACAAAATAAAAGAAACTCACAAATTTTACTTAACTCCTGTCCAGTCGTAGTCCTTTTTTTATAATAAGCCGTACTGAATGACCTGTTTAAATCATCTTTAAGGAAAGGTCCTAAAGGTCTGTGGGGGCAGATTTGTAAAAGTTCTTTTTTGAAATTTTCATCCAAATGAGTATTTAAAAATGAAGCTATATCACTAGAAAATACTGTTGTTTGTGCCAAATCAGATTCTTCGTCTCCTGATGAATCATTTGTATCAGTAATATTAATATCCTAAGTTGCTTATTTTCTTCAGAAATTGTCGATTCTGCTGTACTTAAAGAACTGGTAGATGTACATGGTTGCTTGAATCTTAGAAAAAAAAAATTTTTTGACTAGTTTTTTTTTCTCCTTTATTTCATTCCGTTTTCTTTTCTGTGCTCCACTTAAATATTTTCGTGAACCACTCATAATAGTAATATTATAGTATCAAAGTAAAATAATAAAAATAAAACAATACTTTCACGTTACACTCATTAGTAATGGCCTGATTATAATATTAAGCTGTTACGCCGCCGCGACGCAGTATCCGAATAAAGCACTCAACAGTAAATGTGTTTAGTCTCAATCACGCGAGAGAGGATCACAGCACAGCCTACGACTCTCGGAAATCAGTCGGTCGTCAAAGTAACGCGTCGCGTCACTGTAACGTTGCCACTTTTTGCAGTTTTCTACTACACTGGCGTGTTGTCAAATTTTGCTATAAAATGGGAAGTGATAAGACAAAATATATTTGATTTTAGAAAATTATGGGATGTAAGCAAATTCTGTAAATAGCTTGCTTGAGGTCGAGGGGGCCCTCTGGACCTCCGGGGCCCACCCGCAACGCAGGCCCTGCGGGCCCTATTGGCACGCCACTTAGTACATGTCGATGATCGTACAAAGGTTTTAATACTGAGCATGCTTTTTGAAGGCATGAAGTTACGTGATCATTAAATTTTAGTTTATTGTCTATGACAAGCCCGAGACTTTTAGACAAGTTTTTAAAAGCAACAGGGTTGGTGGATTTAAGACGTAAGCGTTCAGTCTCGTTACAAAATAATAATGCTGCGGATTTACTTGGGTTAATCTTAAGAAGATTTTCATTGGATTTACTGAAAAGATAGTGTAAGTCACGGTTGATTTGATTGTTTGCTATTTCGGCTTGATTTTGGTTAAAAGATTATAAGTAAATTTGAATATGGTCTGCTTAGAGGTGGTACTTGCAGTGGAAGTGAAAGGATGATATTATTACTGGATACATATGAAGAAATTTGAGATTCTATTACTTTTTTCAGAATTTTGGAGAGCGTAGGTAACAAGGAAATCGACCTTATTTGACTAAAGTCGGTAGGGTTTTTGACTTTAGCTAGTGGAATGACATGTGCTAACTTCCAATTTTTTGGAAAATATTGTTGTAAAACACAACAGTTGACAATGTGTGTTATGTATGGAATCATAATAGGACAGCACAAGGAAATTAGAGTAATATTTAGGTTATCTGCACCGAACGACTTAGACTTAATACTGAGAATAATGTTGGCTAACAGTTCTTCTGAAATGGTATTAAAATTAAATGACTTGTTTGAAAGGAGATTATTATTATAAAAATCGATTAAATCTTGTTTGGGGCCAGTACGATTTTTTGTTAATTCTGTAAAAACTAGACATAAGGAACATGAAGGATGTATTAAAAAGAAACAAATGGTTGAATCTGCTGTAGCTAAACACCAACATACCACTGGCCATTTCATAAATGTAAAGGAAACCAATGTTCTAGTATCGGTTCCAGGATTTTATAAACGATAAATTAGAGAATCTATTAAAACATTTAAACACACAAAAAATTTCAATTACATCACACGTGGAAACCGATCTTAACACAGGGTCACTGTTCGGCGAGTACAAGTCGAGTATAAAAGCCCGCCTGAATCTATTCGAGCCCATTCAGTGTTCAGATCTCGTCGAGTAAAGATCCTGAAGATGCCTCGGGCAATCGAAGGCGAAACGTCGGATAGTAATTCCAATTTGACACGATCTAATCCCAAGAAAATGTCGAATCTGATTTTCTAAATAAAAACATCCAGTGACGTCGCAACAAAAATTTAATAGATTAAAAATGGTCGAGACCTGGAAAAAAGAAACACCCAGTGCATTTTTGTAAATTGTATTATAGCCATCTCCTAGACATGCTTATAGCATAGTGTATGTCAAATTTGAATGATTTGTCTCTAGAAATGTTTGGTTTGTATATCAAAAACGAAGGCGTTCCGCATATATGTTTGTATGAACTTTTAGGTCTTATATTAAATAAGGCAAAAATATATATATACGTCCCACATTTTTAGCCGTCACTTAAGAAACACCCTGTATGTATATAGCTCAAAAATAGTGTCTTAAGGTAAAAGAGATATTGGAGAATGTTGGTTTTTCAGATCGGAAAATTAATTGTCTACATTTTTTTTTTTAAAAACACAATAATATACAGGATGTTACTTCATGATATGGTAATATGTAAGGCCGGAAAAGCACAACTTTCGCAAAGAAAAAGCGCCCGTGAGCTGGAATTACGTCACAATCAGATGCACATTATTTTGATTTACAAATGATTGACAAATTTAGAGATGTGTTGAAATTGTCATTCTTTTAATGACCATGTCAGATGTCAGTGAAAGTTGTGGAATGCAAAAATGTTTGCGAAGTGGAAACGTAAGTAATTATTATTATTTTTGCATCGAATGAATAGGATCAGATTTAAAACAGTTTTTTAAGTATCTAAACATATAAGTTAATAAAAGTTAGGCGGGTTGCCTCAGAAAAATTTCCATTTTGCATTTTTTTTAATAATTTATTAATTATCGCTCTGAGCTCCTGTAGAGATTAGGTATTTTTATTTTTCTAACTTTTTTTGGATTCACTGTAGAGCTTAATTCGGAATAAACACACTTCAGCAAAAAAATTTGCGGATTACCCACTATTTTCCTGAAAAAAAGCGTAACAAATAGTTATAACTTTATATAAGGCGCTGTATGCTTATAAACGTCTATTGTTACTTTAATTATATTAAAATTGCAGGCAAAGTAGACAGAAAATATGTTGATCTTATCGTTTGGTATTCGGCCATTTCCTTGTATTCAAAAATCAAGGTTGACAAGTATAATTCTATTTTCTTAGCGTTTATAGGGGTTGTTAAAAATAATATTTTTACTGTTGTAACGCTGTCGTTAGGAGCTGAAGGTGAAATAGTAAAGGGTTAGCATCAGGTTAGGCGCCAAAGGCATTATAATTGAAGTCATAACACAAACATCCGTACAGTTCAAGCGCTGTCAACTCCGCTGACAGCTCAAAGCAGGCAAAGATAGATATTTACATCAGAAATCTAGAAATATATTGCAATTTAGCATCACTGTAAGAATCCTTTTATTTCGAATGCCATATTAAGGGGTTTTTGCAATGCGATGTTTAAAAAATTGTAGAGAATTTGGTCAGTTTTTTTTCTGGGTCAAAAAGTGCTTTATTAGTAAATTTTATTTTTTAATATGTACTATCCTAGTAGCAGAAAATAGCTGATGAGCTTTTTTGCCCAACAGTTAGCCATAAAAGACATATAAAATCACAGATTTGTCAAATATTGGCAAATGATTGCTGGTTTGTTTTCCAGCCATGAAACCTCGCTTCAAATTAGATTTGTTGGCTCTAAAAGTAGTAATTTTTATTGAAGATAGGCTATGGCAATTAAACCTCCCAACTTATTTTTGTAATATTGAATGGCCAAAAAGTAGAAATATCTATCAACTTTATTGCCACAACGTAACCAGATATATTCTAGTAAGTATTGAAGTTAAATTATAGTAAGTATAGCTATTTAAAATGCCAAAATATGACATTTTTAGTCAATAGAAATCGAACTCAGAATATGGTCAATAAGTAGAGATTTTTTCCCAAATGCTAACCAAACATATTTTAGCAAGTATTTAGGTTTAATTATTGTAACAAAAGCTATGTAAAAATGTCAGATTATGACATTTTAAGACACGAAAAATTAAGAGGGAAAAATATAGCTTTTATTATCATATTTTGGTTTCAAAATTAAACTAAAATTCGGTTATTTTATTTCGCTTATTTTTGTTATAATATTGCCAAATCAAATTTACGTTTATAACCCATAAAACTATATTTAAACCAAACCGAAGATTTATTTACAAAAACGAAATATAAATTATTTACCATACAAAATGTCTAATTAAAAGTTTAAATATTCCACCACTTTAAAAAAAATATGTATTTTTTCTACCTATAAAAACGTATTTTATGCATGTTTTTACGTTATGAATCAATTTTCTTAGTAAAATACATTTCCAACCTAAAAAAAAATTGTAGAAACAATACTATTTCTACATAATTTGAAACAATTGATGATTTATCATATTGTTGCGAATTTAGTCCTAGTTATAGATTTGTTAAGTTTTAAGTGAAATTATATATTATTTGTTATTTTAATGAAGTAGACTTACCTTAATTTTTATTCATGTAACGACTATGATAGTGCCAAAAATCGTTCTCGAAAGTTCTTTTAGGCTTAATTCTTTTCACCCTGTAGTATTTAGATTATTCTAGAATTTTCTAGATCATCAGAAACTCAATTCTCCACAGGGATACAAACCTTGAAAGCTTGGGCGACTTCACTAACAAACTTAATTCTAATTATTTCATAAGGTCCGAACTTGCTAACAATGACCTCATTACCAAAACTCATGACTTCTCCCAACCACGTAACAAATACGAGTTCCTTAAAGACTGTGTTTTACCTAGAATTTAAACTACCCCCTCCCCAACTGGGATCCCCCCTCCTATGACTTTTTCCCCTAACCTTACAATTTGATTGTTTTCCCAAGGAATGAAGAGATGTAATAGCCATTCGGCTGACATAAGAATCGAAGAGGACCCCGAACAACAGTTTAGTTTGAGAATTCAAAGTGTAAACAAGTAGACAATGGCAAGTTTAGGGTTACCTTAGTTACGGGTATTAGGTATAACCAGTTTTTACCTGTACTACCTCTAAGCTGTGTTTTGAAAATAAAAGGAGTGCATTCATAGACTACTTGTTTGGTTACCGGCCAATCTTGAACAATATAAATGAAGAAAAGGCAAAATGAGGAATTATTTATCCAAATTTCGGAAAAAAATGTTACTCAAATTCCGGCTAAAAAACAAGTCAGAATTCAGCTAAAAAAGCTCGATTCAGTCAAAAGTAGCTAATAAATCCAACAATAAATCAAAAGAGAGGCGATTGGCTATTTTTACCCGATTATGGCCAAATTATTATTCCGCATTTTAACAATATTTGCGTATTTATATTGTAATAGAACTTCTAGCAATTTTAGCTAATTGGTCAGGGATATTAGGCAATATCACAGTATTTTAGCCCATATATGATTATATTTGCAACTTGGGATAAGACATAGGGTTTCGTTTAAAATTTGAAAAAATCGCAAAATCCGAAATAGTTACTCTCATCAAGAACCTCGTTCTGTATTGGCCCAATTAAGTAATAGCAAAAACTGATTATACGTCGCAAATTGCTTCTGTTACCCTTAAAGCTCATAAGCAATATAATGCAAAGCTGGGATACATTTAGGAGCTGTTCTATTTAACATTGGATTGATTGTCTACACTGAATTAAATCCCTCTTTGATAAAATAAAAACTAAAAAAAATATACTATTTTTCTGTTGCATAAAATTCTTCATGAATATGGTAATTTTCGAAAAATGTATAATTATACTTCAATAAAACGAATATATTATACTATTATTATTATTATATAACAGCAGTGTTTTTCATTCTTAACAATGAAATTCTCAGTAATTTTTCAGCTTATTCCTAGTCATTTATTGTCTTTCTACCATCGAGTACTCTACATATTATATAAGTAAATATAAATAATTAAAAATATACCTCATTAAAATATACTTACAATAAATATCCAATCTGGACATGTTTCCTTAGCCCGGACCTGTCATTTTCTATGAGTATGAACATTATCATATATTTTAACAGATGCGGGCATATTAGTTTGGTGCTCTTGAATCGGCAAATATAGTGGGTTGTATTTTGTTATAATACGGTTATCGGCTATTTTTAGGAATATATTTGCTCAAACATGGTGAAAGCAAAGGTGTTTATTTTTCAAAAACAATTTGATGGTATGCCTAAAAAGTCCGATTTTAAACTAATTGAAGAGGAATTGCCTGCTCTCAAAGATGGAGGTAATTGAATGTTATTATTACGCGGTTACAGATCGAGGTTAAAATATTGATAGCTGGGTAGTGGCTAGAAAGTAGACAATATACATTAGTGACTAATTCCTACATGATTCTATGACTGGAATATAAACAAAGTTACTTACTTTCTTGATATTAGGTTTGCTGGCAAAGAGTTTTTTTTTAACAAAAGCTATAATTTTTTGTTCTGTCAGGATTTTTTTTCTATTTAAATTGAATTTGATGTAAACAAAATATGTTTTTATAACAAAGTTATGGAATGGTGTAGAATTTAGCCTTTCGTGCGCTAGACTAGACGGTTTTATAAAGGATTAAGGAAGGTATAATTTTCAAACTAGTGATACACTGATTTTGTATTGTGGTCGCAGTGTTATTTCTGATACCCTGATTTTTCGTTGTCAGTGAATATAAAGCATGACGTGATCATGGTTATAATAGTTTTCAGTATAATGGTAATGTTTAAAGTTAAATTAACTGTTTTAGAGAGTGGAAAGTTACGATTTTTGCTGGAGAACGAACAAAGTTTAAGTTTTCGTAGGGAGATGGGCAGAGAGATATTTCGTTACAACGTTTTTAGAATTGTACCAATAAAAACTTAAATAAGTATTATTATATAACTTACTAGCGAGTACCCGCAACTATCATGAAAAGGATGTAAAGTGTTATGTATTCTCAAATATTACACATAAGACTAATTAAGTAGCACTTTATTCAACAAAGCCGGGCAAAACTTAAAACTAAGAACATCAGTTGAGTAGCCAGTTGACAGCTGACTATCGACTCAAGAACTTATTGACGGATGACATTTTGAACTAATCTTAAGGTGTGCCTACACTAACTGCGTTAGGTTGTATTCACAACATTTCCCCCCTCTACTCTACCCCCCATAACTCTTCCAAATCTTGAGATTTGGGGAGTAGCATTAACAACCCTTGGAGTACTAACTTTAGTCACACTAGATTCTAATGAAACATTTTCCAGTACTGGTGACCCAGAAGTAGAAGGGACTTCAATATTTCGTGATTCTGGTGACCCAGTAACTGGAGATTGCGCACTTATTATGTCCTTAGTTGCACTTTGAAACACATTATCATTACTTATATTTGTAGCAACTTGTACATCATTTTGTAAATAAACTGAATCACTTAAGTCATTTCTTAAGAAATCTGCATGTACAAATTTAATTACAGAATCTACTTGGACTAAATAAGTACAATAACTTAAAATTTTAACAACTTTGCCTTTCTGCCACTGTTTGTTTTGATTATTTTTTACATAGACTAATTCATTTAACTTAAATAATTTCCGGGACTTTAAAACTTTATTAGAACTACCTCTAACATACTTACTACGTCCAGATGGTTTAAGCAAATCAAACCTGGTTCTAGGTCTTAATTTTAAAACACATTCAGAAGGAGTAACACCTGTCATTGTTGAGGGAGTATTTCTGTATGAAAATAGAAAACTTGATAATTTAAGCAACATTGTTTGTTCTGTTACATTTTCTTTATTAACAGTAAATAAAGCTTTTTTTAAATCTTTTTTTACTATTTGTACTGCCCTTTCAGCAAAACCATTGCTAGGCGGATGCCCAGGAAGATTTAATTGGCGTTATGCCATTTGCTTGGCAAAAATGAACAAACTCAGTTGAATTAAATGGTGGTCCCCCATCAGAGACTAATTCTACTGGAAGCCCAAAATTTGAAAATACTTCTTTTAATTTTGCTATTGTTTCTGAGGCCACTGTACTATTATTCATAAGCTTAACATCTAACCACTTTGATTTTTGATCATAGACAAGCAAAAATGTAAAATTAAAAGGTTTTGAAAAGTCTATGAATATTCTAAAAAAATTATGAGGTGCTTCTGGCCAAGAAACATGATCATTACTTCTGGTAAAATTTTGATTTTCTTGACAGATGTTACAAGAAGCTATAAATTTTTCTATATCATTATTGATATAAGGCCACCAACAGTATGATCTAATTAGCATTTTAGTGCGAACAATACCAGAGTGTTGCTCATGAAAAATGTTTAAAACCTTTAACCTTAGTGATTCCGGTATAACTACCCTATTTCCTAATAATATACAATCTTGTTCTACTGAAAGCTCATTTTTACGCTTAAAGAAAGATTTTAAATTTTCATTCTCAACACTACTTGGCCATCCAGACTGAATAAAATCTTTTACTTTAATAAACAACAGGTCTCTATAGGAGGCTTTTTTAATATCATCTGAATTTAAGGGAATTTCATTAATCAAGTTAAAAGAAAAAAGATACTCATCTATTTTAGTTTGTTGGTCTAATGGCAAACGAGATAATCCATCAGCATTTGAAATGGATTTGCCTTTTTTATAAATGATGTCATAATTATAACCTGACAGAGTAATTGCCCATCGAGTTATTCTTGAGGCAGCAGTTGTTGGTATATTTTTATTTTTTGCAAAGATGAATTGAAGTGGTTGATGGTCAGTAATTAAAACGAACTTATGCCCATAAATATATTTGTGAAACTTTTTTACTCCAAAAATTATAGCTAATGCTTCCCTCTCTAAGTTACTGTATTTTTGCTCTGTTGTAGTAAGAGTGCTAGATGCAAATAAAACTGGTTTTTCTATACCGTCAACCACATGACTGCCCCAACACCATAGCTACTTGAGTCACACGTTACAAATATGGGTTTACTTGGGTCATAATGCGTTAAAAATTATCATATGTTAATAAATCTTTACTCAACTGAAAAATATCCTCACATTCTTTCGTCCAATCATTTAAAAAATCTAAATTCGTTTTGCATAAATCATACAAAGGTTTTAATTTGGAAGATAGCATAGGAATAAACTTAATGTAATAATTTAATAGCCCTAAATAAGATTTTAATTCTGTAAGATTTTTTGGCGGAGGCGCTGATTTTATAGCTTTAATCTTTTCTTTTGTAGGATGAACACCAAAAGAATCAATAATATGGCCTAAAAATTCTACACTAGTTTTAAAAAAATTACATTTTTTGTGATTAACTTTAACATTGTACTGTTCAAGTCTTTTTAAAACATTTACAACATTCTTATTACATTCTTCTAATGTTGACCCATAACAAATAATATCATCTAAATAACATTTGGTTTTTAACAAACCAGCTAAAATACTCTCCATTATGGTCTGAAACTTACCTGGTGCAGCGTTGATACCAAATGTCAACCTATTAAAACGAAACAGACCAAGGTGGGTATTAATGACTAGCAATTCTTGAGAATTACCACTAAGCTCAAGCTGTTGGTAAGCTTCTTTAAGATCTATGACTGAAAAATAATTATTTCCCGCCATACCAGCATAGATATCCTCAGGAAGAGGCAAAACACAGTGATCAGCATCTATTGCTGGATTTAATGTTTTTTTAAAATCCACACAAATTCTAATTTCTGAACTATTTTTCTTTGGTACTACCACTATTGGACTTGCCCAATTACTAAAAGAAACTTTTGTTAAGATGCCTGAATCACACATTTTTTTTATTTCATTCTCTACTTTTGTTTTTAAAGAAAATGGCATATCATATGCTCGATGAAAAACTGGTTTTGCACCCTTCTTAAGGTTTAGCTCTACTTTAAAATGTTTTATACTAGATTGTGCATTCTCATCAAAAACATTTTTAAACTTAGTTTTTAAAGACAAAATCAAACTTTTTATTTTTGACTCAACTTCAGACAACTCTTTTACAAAATTTATTTTTTTTGATAGACCTGGACCTGAATTTTTACATTTATTCTGATTAATAGACTCTTTTGACACAACATCTTGACTAGTTGACTCTTTTAAGACACTATTAGATGAATAACTCGACTGACAAGACTCTAACAGAGTTACACTTACAGACTGATCGTTTGACTCAGATTTAGACTGACATTTTTCTGACAAATGTAAACAATTAATAGACAATAACTGTTGTTTCCATTCTGGATTTAAAATATTCAACCAGTTACGACCAAGTAATGGTGTAAATTTATGACTACTATCTAAAACTACAAGTGGTAAATTTAAAACATGGTCTTTAACTTTAACAAAAACATCAGTTTTACCCAATATGCTTACTCCTGCCCCTGTTAAAACTTTTAACTTAAATTTTACATTAAATAAATGCAAATCTGTAAAATATTTGTTAAAGTCCTTAACATGCATCACAGTTCGACAAGCACCACTGTCTATTTCAAAGAAAACTGGCTTACCTTCGATTTCCAAGGTTACCTGTGCTGGTTTTTCTTTCCTTGAAACTTTTATGGATGATAAGAAACCCAAAACCATGTCATCTTCTTCAGCACTTGAAGTTTCTTCAGCTTGTTCTCCTAAGGTATTTACCTTACTACTTCTACAGACCCTGCTAGTGTGTCCCTTGGCTTTACATTTAAAACAATCCCAATCTTTAGCTGGACAGCTGTCTGGATCATGTTTTCTTACTCCACACCTGTGACACACTTTACTAATTTTGAACGAGGCCTTGACATCCTTTGAACTTGACTGACTTGCTTGATTATCCTTGTTCTTGACAACTGTACTATTGGACTTTTTCGGCTTTTTAAAAGCAATTTTATCCAAATTTTCTGCCACTGTTGACACTGTATTACCCATATTCATGGACCTTACTTGCCCCTCTGCAAGTTCCATAGACAATGCTTCTGCATAAGCTAAATCAAATGTTAATCTGTCCAATGACAATAATTTTCTTTTGATTGCTTGCGACTTAATCCCACAGACAAACTTATCCCTCCAGGCTTCTTGTAAAAAAGCTCCAAAACTACAATGGATTGAAAGACTTTTCAGTTTTTTCACAAATGCCTTGATGTCTTCCCCTGGCTCCTGGACAGCAATCCAAAATTTATACCTTTCAGCAATTTGTAGCCTTCTTGGACTATAATGCTCAATAAGTTTATTTTTAAGGACATCAAAACTTTTTGAACTCGGTAAATTTGGAGTTAAAATGTCTTTTAATGTAGCATAGGCCTCCCCTCCGATTAGAGTAATTAACATAGAGACTTTCATCCTCTCTTCAATGACATTGCATACAAACAACTGCTCTAATCTCTCCAAATAGCTTACAATATCACTTACTTTCGGGTCAAAATGCTCTATACTGCCAATTAAATTTGCCATTTTTATCAGTGAACCAGTAACTTCAAGACTCACACCCGTTTAAGCGACAAGACAACGGATAAAGGCTGGCTGGAAAAGACCGGGAACTTCACACAACTGACTTTTGTGATATGTAGGCGACAATATCACGACTTGGACACATGGATTCTGTTCTTAACTCGTCGCCAATGTTATGTATTCTCAAATATTACACATAAGACTAATTAAGTAGCACTTTATTCAACAAAGCCGGACAAAACTTAAAACTAAGAACATCAGTTGAGTAGCCAGTTGACAGCTGACTATCGACTCAAGAACTTATTGACGGATGACATTTTGAACTAATCTTAAGGTGTGCCTACACTAACTGCGTTAGGTTGTATTCACAACATAAAGGAGTACTTAAATCGCCTCATTTGACTACCCCTTTATAAACCACGTTTGTTGTTGCATTATCTGCTGTAAAATAGCCAAGCTACTACGCGAATTTACTCTAGAGCGTGCGACATGGAGTTGACCATGGGAACAACAATTGTAGCGCAAGTCTACTCCAGCTCTACTTAAGGATTGCCCTTTATTGTCATGGCGAAACAAAGCTTGAAAGGAAACTGTACACGTTTAAACCGAAAAGGATCGTCTGACGGAATTAAAAGGATACGTGGTATAAAAACTATTTCTCCCAGACCAGGGCCAGAAATAATAGTAGACTCTATTACATTGTTTTGTAATGTTTTAACCTGTTCCATTACATGAGGAAGGATTCCTGAAGGGTTTAGAGAGTGTACGAACTCGACAGGATAATTAACCGCATTTTCTTGGTCTGTAACTACATCTATTGAGTAGTATGTTATTGTGGAGCAGTAATTACTTCCAATAAAGCTAGATTTATGTCATCTGCTGTGCTATTTTTTTGAGCTAATATAGCTCGTTCTTTAAACCAAGAAGCGGTTTTATTTTGACAACTTTCGAATCCACTACAAACATTTAACGGGTAGTTTCACCCCCTTGGAAACTGAAGAATCTGTTCTTATCGAGCCTCTGCACTCTAAAATCAAGTTGTTTGTATAAGGTCGGCTTTGTACTCAAAATATGTAAAAAAAATAAATTAAAAAGCACGTGTTCAAGCGTTTTTTTTGAAAAACTAACCGGTTTTTAAGTAAAAAAATATTGTATTATTTAATTGGAGGTTTCACCTCTTTGAACACCCTGTATGAATTTTTAAAAAATCCTAAAATATGTAACAAAATAAATTAAGAAACACGTGTTCAAGCGTTTTTTTAATATTTAAGGGGGTGGTTTCACCCCCTTGGAATCTGAGTTTTGAAAAATCCCTTATTATCGAACCTCTACACCCTAAAAGCAACCTGTATGCCAAAATTCAGCCTTTCACCTCAAGCTGTTTGAGCTGGAGCGTGATGAGTGAGTCACTCAACTAAGTCTTTTATATATTAGTATGGAAGTATAGATTATAAATATTAAATATTAAAATAAACTAAAAAATTAATAAATACAAAAGCGACGCTCTGTAACCACCTAAAGAAATAATAGAACTACATATATACTGATAAAATAAAACTTTTAAAGGTTTAAGTTTTACATTTTTATCGTTTATTTCAGGGGTTCTCAAACTGTGGTACGTGTACCACTAGTGACACGCAGAGATTTTTAAAGTGGTACGAAAACCGATATACTGAGAATTAAGCGCCATCTCTATTTTTAATACTTTGGTGGTACGCGACTCATCCGCACGGGTGGCTTGTCCCATAAGGCAGGTGAGGCCGTGCCACACAAATAAATTTGGAAAATTATACGTGTTAATCGATTATATCATTTACATTACTTCTTATTCACTTCTTTAATCTCAATTTTACATTTTTACTATTTGCATCCATAAGCATTTGCAGCCTACTTTTGCTTAATGAGAAATTCATAAAATACGGCCCTGCCTTTTACCTTACTCCAATCCAAATGCGCATCGTCAATCGTTATATCGGACGGGTTCTGTGAGTCCATCTCAATTCTTCTTTTGCAGAGTTATTGTTAGAGGCATGCCTCGGGCTTCCTTGTCTGGCGTATTACTAATATGTGTGTAAGCGGGTGGGGCATAGTAATTCAGCCAAGTTAAGCTTTAAATAGGGTTAGCGCATAAAAAGATTCTTTTGAAGCATGCCTCTAAAGGGAATAAGCGGCAGATTTCCGATTGGCCGATTGGACAAACAGCCGTTAACAGGTTGAAAATTGAAACTGCATGCGGTTTGGGCTAGTTTTAAGTAGGTAGTAGGAGTAAGTACGTTACGTTTGCCGTTTTCCGCATTGTTTTGATTCGGTTGCAGGTTGCAGTGTTCTCTTAATTTTAATTTATTAATGTGGATTACATATTTATATTAGCTATTATCTAAGTAATATGTAAAGAGTGGAGTGGTCAGTGATTTTCAGTTTCAATAGCGGTGTCTGGATTTTCGGATTTAATTTCATTTAAATTTTCCAGTTGCCGATTAAAGACCAATGGATTTAGTGGGACCTAGCGCAGCGTTACAACTTCCCCAGGTAAATGTAAATATTCGCAATGCTTGTGATATTGTAAATTCTTTAATAAATCAGCAGAATTTTTCGAGTCACTCCTATGAAGTTAAATTATACATAGCATAGTTAAAGTAAAGCGACCTGTTTCAGATTGTCTTGTTGCTATAGGTGGGGTAGGAAGACCAAATCGGGGCTTTCATAACACTTGGTATGAAAAGTACGACTGGCTCGCTGGTAGTGTAACATTAAAAAAGCGGAAAGTGGACACAATGTCGGCAATTTTGGAATTGGACAAATGGACTGACCAATACTTTTTTGTCATGCGTTTGTTGTGGAATGAAACAATTTCGATTTAGGAAAACAGCAATAAATGTTCCATTCACAAAGATCAAATTTAGACAGTGTTGTTAAAGCTAGTTTTATAGTTAGTTCCAAAATAGCGAATTGCAGGTGTTGCAAAACTTTTGTGCCCAGAAAAGAAGTGAAAGTTTGAGAAAGTGAGTTTAACGCGACGTCCTGTTGGACATATAGATATGAGGCTAGTTATATCAAAAAAAAAATATTGACTGATAGATTGGATAGTTATATATGTTATATCTATTCTCACCAGCTATTTCATCATACAAGTTATGCTAACCTTGGTTCCCAGACTATCAGCTGTCACCCGTCAACGCAGTTATTCAGAAAGCCAAGCTTATCTCAATAACAAAGTATCACATATCTGTTAACGACGTAGATCAACCTATTCTCATAAACAGCAGGTGTTACTTGTTTACGAAAACAAGTCTATACCAAGAAAGCTTCATCAGCAGAACCCACGTCCTGACCCAAGTGTTCAAGAACGAAGTAAACAGTTCCCACTGAGTCAGCATAACGAAACATATAAATAGTTATTTTTCTTTGTATACAGTCCAGTTCAGTCTAGCTCGAATTCATTTATTAAACGTTACTCTGTAATTTTGCAAGTCCAAATGTATATATTTAAATTTGTATTTTTCAAGTAATAAAATATTTTTTTAAAAAGTAATTTTGCAAGAAAGTGATTTAACATATATATAGAAGAATTTGGAGTGCAGGGGCATTACTGGCTTTACGGACACCACAAGACACGACTGGAAATTGTTTTTTTGCCGATGTGCAAAGGAGGTGCAATATAGTTTGCAGTGGTGTAAATTAGTTGGAGTTGGTCGGTTCACGAAAATATTTTATCGGAATTCTGATGAAAAGAGCAAACGCTATGAATGTGCAAGAATGTGATTTGATAATTCTGCATTGCTTTATTCAGCAACAAACTTGTGCTCTAAGTGAAAGTTATATATGGACCAATTTCATTAGATCCCGCGGTCTTAGCCATCGCCAGTTTAAAGCATATTTGGATTAACTCTCTTCAGAACACGTTGACGTGACACACTATTGTGAAGTAAGGTGGCTAAGCAAAGGTAAAATGCTAAAAAGGTTTTATGATCTTAGAGAAGAAATAGCTGATTTTATGGAAATGAAAGAGAAAACATTTTCGCAAATTTGTGATCCAACATGGCTTGGCATTCCTGGTAGACATCATAGGAGACAAACGACCTGAACTTGATGCTTCAAAAACAAGGACAATTGGTAAATTATCTGTACAGTCATCTTAAAGCTTTTGAAAACAAAATTCGCTTGTAGGAAACACAAATGAGACGTAAAAACTGTTTTCATTTTTTAATATTATCCAATCATAAAAACATTGAATACGGTCGCTATGCTGAAGAATCGAGTGAAGAACTGAAACTACTGTCAGAACCACTCACCGATCGGTTTTCCGATTTTAAGAATATGGATAGCACTTTGAATAGTTTTGCAAATGCTTGTAAGTGTAATGGTGACGTACGACTTTGTTTTTGAAAAACACAATGCCGTGTTCAATCCTCGTTGTACATTTACTAATAGGGGGAAGTGCGGGGTAGCTTTATATTTATACAAGCGACGAGGAAAAAAAATCATGTATTCATATGCTCCATTTTCCGAAAATAATCTATCACATTTCGAGTTCACATTTCTAAAAAAATTAGATTACTACAACAAAGATAAAAACACAGTTAATCAACCAAATTAATTAAAAACAACTTTTCAGCTTGATATTTATCTCTAATTACCAACGTAAAAATAATTTTAATCTGGATACTTCCAAATCCGTATCAACAGTGTGCTTGAAAGATAAAGGAATGATTTTGCGATTTTATTTTAAGAACTGATAAACAATGTAGTTATGAGAGATAAGTAAATTCGTTTATTTTATCAATGTCCAAAACTTTTGGAGGTGATTTATTATATAAAATATGTTATAAGTTATACGAGGTTGGTTAAATTAAATCAAAGTTGCGCAATTACTATTTCCGAAGATACCTGCAAGAAAAGCAAAGAACCGTGATTTTCCTTTTTAGTTTTTCAGGCTGCATTTGAAGAGATATTACAAAATAAATTTTACATCTTTATAGCCACTTTTTCTCCTTTAAAAGAGAATGCATTAAGACTTAATCCGACGTTTTGTCTTCGAGACCTCACCGGTTTTTTTAATACGGACCTGCATTTTTTTATTGCATTTTTGGCAGGCTAACCAATATGAAAAAAGTGGGTACTTTATGTCTGTGCGGGTATAAAGATCCGGGACCAGCTGAGACGTTTACCTGACATTTTGTTAAATAGCATAATAAATTAAATTATTTGGGTCTGTCATACATTGTTACTGTTGGCCTTTAATAAAAATATGGAAAAAATGGCAACATTTTAATGTTAATGCATCAAAATACAAGAGTTCTAACCACACTACACCATAACTTGTTATGTTCTGAACGCGCGTTTTTGTAACAAAGTTAGGATCATCAGCAGATAATATAAACTAATGTAACTTATCTTAACCGAGACTATTTGTAGGTAAATGTGGTCACACTTGGTTGCACCCGACTGCACCGTTGTCAAAGAAGTAATAGAGGGGACTATACGGAATAGGCTTTCTGTCTTTGTTTAGTACTTTCTTACCACATTTAACTATTTCTGTACTCTTAAATGCATCCAATAATCTATTATTCGATACATTTTTAATTAAGATTATTTATTCCTATTTGGTGATTGTTTTCCAAAGCATGTTGGGCAACGCTTGACTATTCTGTATCTTAAATGTGCCATGGGTTATTTAAAACGAATGTTTATGGAGCGTTTAGTTTGCCCAACATATTTTAGATCGCAGTCATTACAGCTAATTTTATAGATGCCACTCCTCTCCTTCAAGTCGACTTTGTCTGTGTTTCCAAGGAGATTTTTCAAATTGTTCTCCGTTTTGTAGGCTACTCTAAAACCTACGTTTTTAAATACTTTTTCTAGACCTCTCGTATATCTGGGATCATATGGGATTACTATGAACTTATTGGGAGCCTCAGTTGCTTGAAAATTAGTGACATCTTTTAACATTTTCTTATGCTTATGTCTATTTACTAATTTATATACAAAATTATCATTATATCCATTACTTTTAGCTATATTTTTAATTCGATTCATTTAATTGTTAAAACGTTCTTTACTTAACGGAAAATTGACTAACCTGTTAACTGGCTGTTTTTATTTAAAAGCTGACAAAGGAAATAAGGTTGTTATACTAGACCAAACAGATTATTTTGAAAGAGTAGATAATTTGATTCAAACCAGTCCTTACAAATTAATTGAGAAAAACCCGTTATTAAAAATGATAACGGAAGCAAAAAGTACCTTAAAACGGTTTAAAAACCTTGTGTCCGATAAACTAAAATTCAAACTAAGACATAATAACCCACACTTATCTAAACTGTATTGCCTTCTCAAAATCCATAAATCTGGAAAATCCAAGAGACCTATTTGTTCAGCTGTTGGATCACCAACGTACAATATTTCAAAATGGTTAGTAGAAGAATTCAGCAAATTAAATATCTCGTACGATAACTTTGAGGTTACTAACTCGTTAGAATTCTTAGATAAAATTAAGTATGTTCACTTAAAAGAAGGTTAAATTTTAATATGTTTTGATGTAAGCTCATTGTTTCCTAGTGTACCCATACTACTAGCTTTAGAGTACTTAAAGGAACTACTTGAATTCAATAATTTGAAAAAAGATATTATTGATGAATATTTGCTTCTCACAAAATTATGTAAGAATCAACATTTTTTTCAGTTCAACAATAAATACTATAAACTACTTCAGGGAACTGCTATGGGCAATTGCTTATCTCCGTTCCTTGCAAATTTGTGTATGGGTAGATCAGAAACCCAATTCAAAAAAGAACTCAAGTATTTCCCAAGGGTGTGGTATAGATACGTAGACAATATAAGTTGCTATTTTTGATACTAAAACAGAAAATTTGACACTTTCTTAGAAACATTAAATAATAAATATCCTTCCGTTAATTTTATGTACGAAAAGGAGAGCAATGGGCAATTGCCTTTTCTCGACGCGTTAGTTGTTAGAAATAACGATAAATTAGAATTTGATATTTATATGAAATTTACTAATACTGATAGGTTTATAATATCCGACTCATTTCATTGCCTTCAACACAAAATGGCAGCATTTCATTTCTTAACTCACAGGTTAGTCAATTTTCCATTAAGTAAAGAACGTTTTTACAATGAAATGAATCGTATAGATCGTATAGACAGAAGCATAAGAAAATGTTAAAAGATGCCACTTATCTTCAAGCACCTGAGGCTCTCAATAAGTTCATAGTAATCCCGTATGATCCCAGATTAACGAGAGGTCTAGAAAAAGTATTTAAAAAAGTAGGTTTGAGAGTAGCCTACAAAACGGAGAACAGTTTGGAAAATCTCCTTGGAAACAAAGTAGATTTGAAGGAGAGGACTGGCATCTATGAAATTAGCTGTAATGCCTGCGATCTAAAATATGTTGGGCAAACTAAACACCCCATAGACATTCAAGAGCACGATAAGTTACATTAGTTTATATCATCTGCTGATGATGCTGACTTGGTTAGTGAAACGCACGTCCAGAACGTAACAAGTTGTGGTGTAGTGTAGTTAGAACTCTTGTATTTTGATCTATCTTTCACAACAGGTTCCAGTTTTAGGACTTAACATGTTAATGCATGTGCGTGGAAATGCATAATTATATGATAGAATTGAAACATTTTAGCAAGAAATTTAATTGTAAATTTTAATTATTTGGTTATTTTTAGAGTTTCTCACAGAAGCAGTATATCTTAGCGTTGATCCATACATGAGAGCTTATGCACCTAGAATACCCTTAGGAGTACCTTTTATAGGAACACAAATAGCAAAGTAGGTATCTGATTTTCTCAGAACATTAAACAAAATTTACGAAACAAACAGTTGGAACAAATTTGTTATTTATTGTATAAACTATTTATTTTTGAACATTCTAGAATAATAGAAAGCAAAAACCCAAAATTCCCAGTTGGTAAACATGTAGTGGGATCATTCGGCTGGAGAAGTCATACAATTTCAAATGGCGAAACAACTGGAGACGGTTTAAAGGTCAGGTTACTTTTGGACTTCAAAGGTTTACCTTTGTCTCTGGGCCTTGGTGCTTTGGGTATGCCAGGGTAAGTGTGATTTTATACCTATAGTCGAATGCGGTCTTATCGTGCGGGTCCAAAGGTCACCAACATTATGGATCAAATCAGAAAACACAGTGAATACCAAAATGTTGTGTGATTCTTTTATCGAGCTATTAAATCTCGATGAGCTATTTACAAATATATAGGGAGAAAGAAAATAGTTTTTTTTTATTATATTACGCAATATTATTAAGATTATTATATATTAAATGCCGAGGGACTAAATAAGAAAATTTGCTAAATATGTATTTGGTTAAAATTTTTTGGTTGGCAAAAACAAAAATAAACAAAATGGCAAGCTCCTTAATAAAGTCGGAAGGCGGTTCGAATCAATGGAACAATCAGGATATGTTCTGTTTATACAGCCACTTAATGAAAGTAAGATTTTTTATCAATCACCAAAAATTATGAGCCCATCTTGACCTAAAAATCTAACTACTTATACAGTGTCATTTATTTAAATGCGGGCCACCCCTGCGCAAAGAAAACTTGTTTTTTTTTGTATTGTGATAACAAAAATAATTTATTTTGCAAGAATATTATACATTTTTGTTAAAAACACAAGATAATTAGTTATTACTTCCCTCGTGAGATTTTTTCAGATCTTTACGTTTAAGGGTCCCTAGATGCCGGAAAACATGTTTTCTCAATTCCGTCTGTCTGTAGGTATGTCTGTCCGTCAGTTTGTCTGTTCGCGGCATAGCTAAAAAACTACATATCCGATTTCTTCAAATTTCAGTCTAAAATTAAGGGCCATAAAGGCATTTTTAGAGATTTTTTTTGTTTAGTTCTGAACCTTTTATACATATATATTCTAATTTCGTTTTCTTGGGTATTTTGGTTCGATAGTAGGAATAAAATTAAAACAAATTTAATTTCATTTTTGTTACATTTTTATAGACGTTTCGACCATTTATGGTTGGTCTTCATCAGTATTTTTTTTTGTGTGTCTGTAACAATAGAAAACCGAGATAAGAAATTTTTCTTAAAAGACTATTATAAATTGTATGGGCAAAATTATTAATAATCATTTTAGATGACTTACCATAAGAAGGATCTTTCAGAATTCATCTTTATGCAACATTTAAAAACAGCACGTTTTCCATACAACACTCAGAAACAGCACATTTAAAAACATTGAAAAGAACGTCATACAGATTAAAATTACTATAATATTAATTGCTACGAGTATGTCTATCTTCAAGCGACACTGCTTTAACTGGCAGAATGCATTCATGTGAAACGTCGGTTAAGGAATTCTATGGGTTTTTTTTTATATATATATTAGTTTAAAAAAAGCAAAGATAATTAGATTTGTTTTGAACTGTTTTATTATTTAAAAGGTGATATATTGTTTATTTACTTTTGAATTTAGAAGAAAGGGGGTTAATTTAGTTTGTTTTTTTTTTATATTAATTTAATGTATATATGAAGTCAGTTTTAGAGTTATTTGCTAACGTTATAATATATTTGGCTCAAATTCTTTATGTCTGTTTTGTCATTTATAGCATTGATCTCCCGTTTTATGTATAACATTTCCAGAAACTCTCTCTTTTTTTGATTAATTTCCGTATTTAGAATAGTAGTATTTTGAAAGTTAAAAGTATGTTTATATTCCGTTTCGTGATTTGTAAGCGCTGTCTTATTTTTTTTATCATACTTGTGTCCATTCAAACGATTTTTAAGATACTGTGTGGTTTGCCCTATATAGACCTTTGGGCAGTCGTTGCATTTTATTTTGTATATGGTGTGTGTTTTTTGAAACTTAGGTGTTTTTAATTTTAAAGAGGAAAAAAATTGTTTTTCTAGGGTATTGTAATTTTTGTGAGATACGGTTAGATCTTGTTTTTTAAGGGATTTTTGTAAATTTTCCGACAGTCCTTGAATATAGGGTATTGAAGTATATTTATTTTTATTGTTTTGATTGTTGCTGGGGTTAGAATTATTTTTATTAATGTTATTTAATCGGGACTTAAAAATTGAGTTTATTAATTTCATTGGGTAGCTGTTTTTTAATAAAGTATTTTTTGCTTTTTGGATAGCTTCTTGTCGAAATTCTAGATCGCTTAATTTGATTGCCCTATCCGCGAGCCCTATAATGACAGATTTTTTTTGGGAGTGTGGGTGTTGCGAAAGATAGTTTATGTATCTACCAGACCAAGTATTTTTTGTATACCACTTTGTTTTTATGCCAGTTTCTTTGTTATATAAGGTCATGTCTAGAAAATTTATTTTTTTATCTTTTTCAGTTTCGATGGTGAAATTAAGTTTTTGGTGAAAATTCCCAGATAGCAAAAATAGCTGCATTAGTGCTTAAGAAATGCTTACAATTATCAAAACTATACTTAAGAAGCGCTGACAAAAAAGCGCTTAAAAACCATCTCGGCGTCCCTCCGGCCGGCATAAAATCGGCAATTGTTTAAAAGCACTTAAAAAGAATACTTTTAAAGCACTTCTAAAAAGCATACTGCAATAAAGTGCTTGAAGAGCGGTTTAAATAAGTGTTAAATAAATGCTTCAATTCAGTGCTTTATAAGTGCTCCAAAATAGCTTATAAAAACCAAATCGCTTATTTAAAAAACAACAAAAGTAAGTTTACCATAATTCTACAGATGCATCAACATTTTTGACAAAATTGTTATTATAACACTATAATGTTTACTGTTACAAGAATTTTGTCAAAAATGTTGCTGCATCTGTAGAATTATGGTAAACCAAACTTGTGTAGTTCTTGAAATAAACAATTTGCTTAATATTGTTAATGCCTATAAGAGATAGTCTTTATAGCAAAGAAAACTTTTTTGTTAATTTTTTTTATTTAACGTATATAATACTCTACTATCTACATTATATCTTCTCTATCTCTATCAGTCACAGTGCCTGATTCTATAAATGATTTGTTTAATATTATTGATGTCTAAGAAAAAGTTTTTATTGTAATGAAAACTTTTACTGATAATTTTACCAGGCATTGTAGGACATTAAAATAAAAGTAAAAAACGTTTTTGTTTTATTTTTTCTTTATTTATCATATAGCACTATACATTATCACTTTTCTATATTTATCTTCATTTATTATCAGCTACTGGGGTCTGTTGATCTTTCATCCTCATTGTTGGGTGCCTCTGTTGTATTTCTAAAATATAATAATTTGTGAGAAAATGACAGGAGAACCTAAATTGACATAAACAACAAACAATTTTAAAACAAAAAACCCTACTATGACAATAAAATAAAAAAATGTATACCAATACTTAAAAGGTCAACAACAATTCGCTTTGCTATATATTAACTTTTTGGCAATAGTAAGCTTTCCAAATACTTAGTGAACTACTGATTATCAATCATCGATAGTTTAAAGAAGGTTGGGGTATGTTAATATTTTTGTGCAAATATTTGTGTTTAAACAATTCTTTTCAGAAAACCTGTATTTTTAAACACAAATATTTGCACACACACAAATATTTGCACAAAAATATTAACAAAAATATATAAACTTATATTAATTTTTTAATAAGTTTTTCCATAAAATTTAAGATTTTTTATGTATTTTTACTTAATCTTAATTTTCATTTTACCTTTTGACAACGATACCAGATAAGGTATAGGTAAGTTTTTTAATCATTTAAGTTTTTAATCAGTGGCAGTGCCACCACGGACGTTTCTGTAGAAGCTACAGTAACTACTGCCTATTAATTTATTAATTATTTATTTCTTTTACAAAAGGTTACCCAAAATACAGCCCTCAAAAATCAAAAATAACTATTTTCAATTTTTTTAAAACTTGGGAGAATTGAAAAAAATTTAATAGGCTACTTTATACCCTTGCAATTAGTTATTATAACTATTGGCAAATAAAGGTTTTAAGCATACATATTAAAATGATTCTTACTTTTTTTGTCTTTGCCCTCTACCCCCTTCCCGGTCAATGGCATTCCTCAAAAAATGCTTGGTAATTTGCTCCACTTCTCTCATTGTGGCGTTTTTCGAAAGTGGGTTTCTTCTAACAGCAACTAAAAAAAATTAAATATGTATTTAAAAAATAAAAAAATCTATATTAAATAATCATAAAATCAATAAATAATAATAAAAATAATTGCGAAACAATTATGTATCTTATTAATATTTTTAAACAGTGAGAAAGTATGAACCAGGGCCAGTTTCATATACTCTTTAGCTTTTTACAATACATTTTTTATTTTGCCAACATTTTTTAAGCAATTTAAAGGTTCTAAACAGATAGGGAATACCGCAATATATACCTCTAGAATTTTATTGGGTTGTAAGAAACATCAACACTGCATACTCAAAAAAAAAAATAATAATAATATTAAAAAATGCAAACCCCAAAGTTTTTATTTTTATTTTTTTCAATTTTCAAAAGTGATGCTAATCTATACTCTTTTTTTCCAAAATTTAACCCTATTTGTGTAGCAACACATTGTTTAAAAAATATGTGTTAAAAAAAGGGAATATTAGAAAAGCAAAGAAGTCTTACCAAATGAATTTAAAAAAAATTAAGGTATTAACATTTGTTGCATATGAATGTTTAAACAAAAAATATCATGTTAAGAACAATTTTCAGATAAAGCAGAATTACTTACCAAGTATCAATTTTAAAATATTTTTTAGTTTGGAAAATTCTTCCTTTGAGTTTCTTCCGGTCCAATTGTATGTTATAGCCAACTCATTGGTCATTATTTTTGCCAAAATTCTTCTAGTCGTGTCAACAGTGTCTTTTCCACCCACTGTCTGAAATAACAGGCACTAAAAAAAATATTTATAAGAAATATTTATCATTTTACCAAAGAAAAAATGCACACTGGCTATTAAAAAAAAAGACTACCTTAGAATACAACTTTTCGTCATCTGAGAGCAAGTCCTCCAAAGCCAGCAGTTCTTCTTTGGTTGAGCAAGATGTAAAGGATTCTCTCTGTCCAGCATCCTCGATTGTATGTTGCTGACACAACATTAAATATTTAATGTCATCGGCTATTGCTTCAATTTTTTCCATTAATGTTGGGAGTAGTTCTAAAAATATATCAGTGCAAAATAAATATTTATACTTAAAAGTAGGTAAAGTTAATGTAAAATAATTTGCACTTTTCCACCTTAGTTTTTAATAAGCAATGGTATGACATCAAGTTTAAATAAAACTCAGTGTTTTTCAACTTCCACTATTGCTCAGATTGTTATACTATTACTATATTTTAATTTTTCATACTTATAGCAGTCACTGGCTGTTAAAAGCATGAGAAATAGTAACTTGTTATACTCATCAAAAGTGAAAATGAAAAACATTTTTCATATAACTGTTTTAACAGAAAAAAGAATAGCAAACATAGATTATACTACTACTTACCTTCAGTTTTTTTACAACCATTACACAAAAATGTGTCATTTGATGCAAATGATCCACAGCCTCCATTATTATTATTAGGAGCATTTGGAATTGAATTTTTAATTTCTTCCATTATTGAAAGAGGCATATTATGAATTGGCAAATCATTTTCTTCTTGCACATCTTCCTGGGGATGCCCAAATGATAGCTTCATATTTTTCTCATTAGTTTCTGGCCTGCTTGGCACTTTAATAATTTCACTTTGAATATCTTTCTCAGATTGTGTATGATCATTATTTTTCTTCACTACTAATTTTGGTACAGATGGAAGTAATTCATAATTTATTTTTAGATTTTAAGATTATATGCAAAGTGCTTCATTGAAAATAAAAAAATTATTATTAAAAACGTCCTTAAAAAAATTGAATAAAACTTTTAGGTACATAAAATTACTTTTTTAATTAGGGTATAACAACATTCTCCGGCGGCTCATTTATGATGAAATTAAAATAACAATGTACTAATTGACTTATATGTCTTCTTGAAAGCTACCTACTATTTGGTTTATAGTTTTGAATCAGTCCACAAAAATTAGTGATCTCAGAGACCATGTTTCTAAGACAACCATTGAAAGATTTTTTTTATTTATATTACTCATAATATTTTATTCATCTTAATATTATAGAAAGTACTGTACAGACATTCGAAATAGATATGAACATGAAATACTGATTTATTCATGTTTTAAACAATGTTTTTACAATTGTCAATAAAACTTTTGTAACAAGTACAACAAAGATATTAAGTTTTTGTGATATTGTGCAAATAAAATAACCTTCTTTAGAAATTAAACATTGCTTAGAGAAAAAATAGAAACAAGGTCATAGAGCAAAACCAAAACATATTACCTATTAGTATAAATACTGATAAAGTTAAAACACTAACACAGTTTCTAAATACCCTAAAAATAAGAAAAACCCAATATAAAAAATTACATCTAGAGGTACACATGCAATAGAGAAATACTCAATAAATAAACCCAAACCATCAATATAACATTTAAACCCATATCTCACCTTTAATTGTGTATTATATCATGAAGTAATGCAAAGCATATATATTTGTTGGTATTTTCCGTGTTTCTGGGCAGAAATACTCCTTTGTGTAAAATATTGTTATCAAGAATATGCAGAGCTTGAAAATCAGTTTCAACTTGTACTTCATGTTTCAAAATTAAACTGCTTGAAGTGGGATAATCCATCAGATCTTTTTCTATTTTAACTGGATTTCCAACACAATAATTGTTTTTACCATCTGTTGAAAACACCAATATTTTTAAAATTGTTCCATTCTTTAAAAAAATACAATCATTGCCTTGTTTACTTGAAAAAAATCCACTTGCATAATGATATTTTTTGAAAAACTTGTGATGCTCAATATTGAGATTTGAAATATTAATGGTTTCTTGTACACTCGTTAAAGACAATTTATCCAGGTTTGTAAATGGTGTAGATTTTTTCATACCCCTATCACAATCACCTATTTCTGAATATCTTCGCACCACCTGGGCTAGGGGTAGGCTTGGTTTCCTGAGAAGGCGTTTTAAACTCCCCAAAAAATTTTCAAAGGCAAAACAGTTTATGTCATCAAGAGAATTAAAGTTTTTGGCATGAGCTGATAAATGAATTAATGAATGTGTATTGTATACACAGAACTGTTTGCCATAAATTTGAATGGAATGCTTGACAAAACATATTATTAGTTGTGAGGCATAATTATTAAAATCTTTGTTTAAATTTTTATGTAATAAAATAATTAAAGCATAGCTCAAAAGCATAAAATTTGCATATATGAATCTAGGAACATTTTCTTGTAAAACTACAGGTCCTACATAAAGAAGGAATTGTCTTAATTCTGTTGCCTTCCAGTGCTCTAATTCGGAGATTCCCTGAGGTTTTCTATTAAAATCACAAGGCCAATAAAACTTTAGTTTGGATATTTCCATATCAATTTGTTTTATGTTTTGAATTCCATAGCCTCTTCCATAATCTCTCCACAAAAAGAGCATTTTTCGCATTACCCCCAAGCACACAGAATGCATATAATCTGCAGGAAAATGCGTAATTAGGCCAATTCCATTAATATGCTCTAATGGCGACTCGCCTTTATGATGAGATGTATTAATTTTGTTAGAAAATGACTGGTCACTGCGTAACTGTGCATCAAGACTACAAAAAGTCATTCGACTTTGAATATATTCACCTCTAACCAAGCATTGATCACACCCATAATAACTATTATGTCCTTTTATATTTTTAATAAAACTACGAGCTGGTGTATCACAGCAAAAGGCTTTAAGTTCAAAATTAAAATTTTTATTGTCAACAGAAAGTCCATTTTGTAATAAATCATTTATGTCAATTACAAAAGCATTAAGAAAACTTTGCAATGGTGGTTTATGCTTTCCTAAGTAAAGTGATACAATAAAAGGATTTTCTTCTTTAAAATTGCCGACTTTACATAAAATTGGCCAGAAGTGTTTATTGGATTTTTTATGCAAAGGAAGCCCATCAATATTAAAATATAAGTTTATAATATTGTAGCACTGATCAATGTACTTTTTAATAATGTTGGTTAATCCTTTTTTAAGGCCAAAATAGTGGAACTGACCTATATCTTGAGGATCATCTTTAACTTTCATATTTTCACATAATGTTGTTCTAGGGGTCATATATAAAGTCCTAGCATCTATAGGCATATCCATGCCAAGGTCCCTATTTAACCATTTTAAAAGCTGATTCATAGCACAATGTGGTATGTTGTAAGTTTTTCCCCAATTTCTTAAAAACAATTTTGAATTTTGTATTGTGTTTATATTATTTGACACAATATTTATGTCATTCTTTAAATCCATTCTATCTATATTCTCATTGCAATTTTCCTGGCCTATTAATATCGCAATCTCTATATGTATCATCATAATTTTGTGAAGAATCTATATTAATATTGCAATCATTATGTGTATCATCATAATTTTGTGAAGAATCTATGGAAATTGGATTTACTAAAAAAATGTTGGGATCTACTTTCCGTATTTTGGGTTGACTCTGTTTATTTTCAATGTTTACGGTTTCTATAATATCACTAACTTTTCTCTTAATTTGCCTTCGTCTGTGTCTTATCGAAAGACGTTTATAGGTTGGTTGCCCATCAAAAGTCCTATTTGCAAGCTGAATGCGATATGTACGGTAAAAGGATGAAAAATATTGTAGAAAAGTTATTCTGTACTTTGAGTTTATTCTATAAAAGGCTTTGTTCTCCCAAAATCAACGATATTGGACACAAAATTTAAAATTTCCCCAAGTTATTTTTAAGTTTAATTTGTATGAGTGAAGATTTCTCAAAAATTATAGGTAGTATTCTTTGCACTTATATTTGACAAAAAAGTTGATGTCTATTATACAGTGACCGACAGAAAGTTGCAACAAATGGGAACATTTGTTATTATTAGTTTCTCAGAAAATTGCATTCTTGATAAAAGTTGGTGCTTAAAAAGAAACTAATTTTGAGCATGTAAAATTTTAGGTCGGATGTACAGGGTGGTCAACAATTTTAAAAATATGATTTTATGAATTTGAAAAGTTCAAAATTTGAAAAAACTCACTACAGCAAAGTTATAGAGCTTCAAAAGTTAGAAATAAAAGTTAAGTTTTTTGATATCTTATTTAGTTAAAGAGAAAATTAGCCATAAAAATATTTTTTTTTTCATTTTTGAGTCTAATTTTCTATTTAACTAAACAAGATATCAAAAAACTTTACTTTACTTTTATTCCTAACTTTTAAAGCCCTATAACTTTGGTGTAGTTTTTTAAAATTTTGAACTTTACGAATTTATAGTTATATTTTTAAAAATTTTAACCACCCTGTACATCAAACCTAAAATTTTACGCGCTCAAAGTTAGTTTCTCTTTAAGCACCAACTTTTATCAAGAATGAAATTTTCTGAGAAACTAATAATAACAAATGTTCCCATTTGTTGCAAACTTTCTGCCGGTCACCGTATAATTAGTCCCTGTATATGATTAAATAAAATTCATATCATGGTCATGTTGGCCCCACATTTTAATATTCATTATTGATTTATTTTTAAACAATACATATTTTTTTTAATCTTATTTTTATGCACTAGACTAGTGCAAAATTATTGCATAGTTTAATACACACACAACAATGACTAGCAAACTTTATTATTTAAAGGTCAGTTTTAAAAAATGAATTTAATTTGCCCTATAATTTTTTATGTTAATTTTATTCATTTGGTAAAATTGACATTTTAATAATAAAATGCTTGCTAATCATTGTCCTTTCCAGCCAATCATATCAAAATCACGTAATAATCTTAAACGAGTAAAAATTATTGAAAACCTGAATCTTAAGAACAAAAAGTAACCTTTTTATTGTTACAAGGTGGTATGACATAACAATATTATTAATTTTTCTAACAAAAATATAACTTCTATAAATAAATTTTCTGTATTTTTTTTACAAATATTCATTTCAGCAAGTGAAACTAAAAAATAAAAAGCACTCGTACACTAGTACCCTAAATTGTTGCAAATTAATTTGCATATTTTTACAATTGGTATATTATTATTATTGAATACTTTCCCCCATAATTTAGTAAATAATTATCTACAAAATTCTTGCTTGTATAAAAATACCCTTTACTGTCAATTGTAAAAAAATATTGATTGCTGGTCACACACCTGGAGAGTATACTTAATTACACCTTTATGCAACTAGCCATAACAGTGCTTTCCAACAAAATTTTATCAAGGTATATTAACCATCTCGTCAAAGTTGTACCCTAGCAATATTTTACCAAAATGCTCACGGTGAAAGTAAAGATTATAAACCCAAACATTTTACACTATTTTGCCCTACTTTGGAATATTGTAAATTAGACACTTTTAAATTTAATTGGGTATGAAATACCTATACCATTATTTAAATAAAAAATCATTAAAAATGTGTAAAAAACTCATGTCGTAGTAGACAACTAAAGTAAAGTTTTGGTAAGATTAGTTTTTGTTGTGTTAGAACTAATAAATATTCCTAATTTATATGATTGCTTAGTTATGGTTGATTTTTTAGTTCTTTTTTTAAAGGAAAATAATAAATAATTGACTTTGGAACTCTATAGGTTTTCTAACCTCAAAAATGGGTTTGATTTGGTAAGATTGGTTAGTTCTGGTTGAATTTTTAGTGTTTTTAAAAGAAATTATACATTCTAATCTTAAGAAACCTCATAAATGGGTTTATATTTACCAGACCCCCTTTTTAAAATTAGGTAGCCTTTTTTCTGTTTCTTTTTGGTAATAGGTAGTATTATTTTTTGATTATGTAAACCGCGGCCACCTTTTGATGTTCGGAGCCTTTTAAATTATGCTTCAAGGGCGACCATTATTACTGATATTATTACCGTGGGCCATTTGATTACCTAGATAGTTTTTTTTAATATTTAAAAGCTAAAGCTACCAAAGTTACTTACCTTTCAACTGGTACCGATGCCGCCATAACGGAAACCACCACAGAAAAACAAAGGGTTAGCACTTTGCCACACAAAATAATCACTGTACACAGCAAATTTAGTCGTTAGTTTATGACAAAATAATCTACAAAAGCCAATAAATATCGTAGCGTCGCTTTTGGAAATGGCAAAAGCTTAAGCAAACGACAAACTTCCATTCCAAGTTAAAATGGCGGTTTGTGTAGCTCGTAGCTCGGGCCAGGCGGATGCACTGTCGGTTGACTTCGGCGCGATTTTTGAAACCGATCAGATTGAACCAATGAGGATAACAGATTTTCCCGCTTGATTTAAATATAAAGATGGGTGCTTTAGTGAAGTACATTAAAAGTTCAATTTAAGCACTGTAGAACTTGTTATCAAAATGTAGCACTTGCAAAGCACATACAAAGCACTTCAGTTTATATTTAAAAAATAAGATGTATTTCAAGTGCTTGCTAAGTGCTTGACATAAAAATAACCAATATTCTGATCAAATTTATTACTTAAAAAGCGATTTTAAAGCATATTTTTAAAATGTTTTATTTTTAACTGTCGGCCGTAACAATTTTAGCAGTTTGTTCGCAGTTTGTGCTATCTGGGTTGTTAAACGCGTTGAGGATATATTCGCTTTTTCCTTGTGGTATGATTGTTAAACAATCATCAACGTATCTGTAGAAGAATGGAAGTTTAAAATTTAAGTTTTTAATAACGTTGTTTTCTAATTCTTCCTACTATCGAACCAAAATACCCAAGAAAACAAAATTAGAATATATATATATATATATATATATATATATATATATATATGTATATATATATATAGCCTGTATTTTTCGTTACCTCCGAGTTTCTGGTAAATTTTTATATATCAAATTTTGTCTTATAATTAATAAAAAAAATTACTTATTTTAAATACGGTTTTAAATTGCAACAAGTATTCTATAATTATTTATTGATTGCCTACAAAATTACAAATGTACTAAAAAAGTAAGAAAAAAAATAATGTCAAATCTAATAAAAAAAAAATTAAATTAAAATTCACTGGCTAATATCCAGGAGCCAGTGGCAAAAGCTCTGAGAATCGGTATAAGGAATGTACAGAAACTTGTGCATGTGCTTACTTCCGAAGAAAATTAAGAAACGTACACGAACAAATCCAAAGGCAAAAGACTTAAGTTACAATGCAAAATGGAAATTCACAATGCAATTTATGATTTATACACGTCAAAGACTAATATAGTCCTTAACTTTTTAATATTATAGACTAAAAAATATCGTCATCACTTAAAAAGTCCTCGTCTTCTGAGTCGTCCTTAAATGGCGCAATGATCATTGGTGCCATTTCGACGTCTAGAACTCGTTCTCGATTCCATCAATCCCATACTAATTTCTCTGTATGTTCCACAGATTTCTTCCAGTAATCCGACGTAATATAATTTAATGAATCTTGCCAAGCAATTTGCACTTCATCTGATGTAAGACCATCGGTCACGTGTTTTTCGTAATATGATTTTGCTCCAGCCCATATTAATTCTATTGCGTTAATATTTCATCTACGGCGTATATTGTTGGTTTTTTAATAGATTTTGCCATTAAAAGAAGTTCTAGTTTCAGCATATTGGGTAAAGGAGTTTGTTTTTGTTTTATTAGCTAGTCATAAATATCACTTTTCTTCCAGGATGAAGTAGGTTGTTTAATTTAAGATTCTTGAATAAGATACATTGTCCAGAGTCAGCTGTTCTTTTAACCACTTTTCAAAGAGTTCACAGTTCATGTTATCATGGTAGTCCATACTTTGGGATGTTGAAGAAAACAGTAAACTTGCACCTGGGAGAAATCCTGTTGAAGAACCTGCATGCAAAATGATGAACCGTTTTCCCGTCCAAAACCCTTTTTTCTCTTGACACTTTTTACAGACTCGTCCTTCCAAGATTTTGAACCATTTCCATTAGAAAATATCCAAGTCTTGTCTAAAAATACCACTTTTTGAAATTTTATTAAAATTTTGAATTAACATTTTGCCGTGTATTTCTTTAAAAACTGGATACGCTGACTTGGTATCTGTGGCAGTCCTTTTTATATCGAAAACATAACATTTTTATTAATTTTGACAACAATTTTAGTCCAATTTCCAATATGCCTCGATTTTTTAAAGCTTCTTTTAAAACTTGAAGGGTTATATTAGTTTTTTTTATCCTTTTTTTTTCATATGAAAATATCATAGGTCTAACTAATTCATCTTCCGGATTTTATGCGGAGGATATGATCACACGTAATAAAAGAAAAACAAACTTAAAAAGTTTGTCGTTGATAAATCGTATGACCCGCACGATAACACTGCTTTTGACTATAGTATTGTTTAAACTGTATTTACAGTATTAATATCGAGACATCAAAAATGATCTTGACGATCAGACCAAGTTTTCTATTTCTATATTCAAATCTAACGACAACTAGAATAGAAATGGGCAGCTGTGACGACTGATTACACGTTGAAAAGAGTATTAGCAATAAGAAGAATGTTTCAAACATTGTTAGGAGTTCCCTAAGTGGTAGTGTAACCTTACTGACTTCCGAGAATGTTGCCAATATTAATTTGGACAGCAGTTCCTCCTCAGTCTTAAAAAACCGACGTATTAATATTTCAAACAATACCAACTGTACATTGATTTAAAAAATTAAGATTATTGATTATTTGAATAAAGCTTTTGATACATTTGTTTATAATATTTTATTTGACATTACAAGGTACTCCTGTCAGACCAATATTTAAAAAGTTGACATATAGACTTTACGTTTCTTGGGTTCTTGATGTTCCCATGGTAATTTTAAAACAAGTCCGTGTTTAAAAGTTGGATTTAAGTAATAGGCGTACTTTAAATAAACAAAATGGGGTACCAACAAAAATAGATATTCAGGTATTCTTGAGGTCACTACTTAATGAAATAATACAAATTCAATATTTAAAAAAAAAAATTGATGGGGCCCTTTTAAACAAATATAGTCAATTTTTAAGTGTACTCTGTTTAGATACCTCTAACGTTAGAGATGTTTTAAGCGATACCAGAATCTTAAAAAAATGTTCAGAGTTTTTTTATACATGATTGACCAATAACTATGAATTAAAATTATATTTAAAAAAGTGCCCTATTTTAGGAACACGGCCTATTTTGGATTACTTGAACTATGCAAACCAAAGGCCGGTGAAACCCTTGTCGTGACAGGAGCTGCTGGCGCAGTCGGGAGTCACGTAGGACAAATAGCCAAAATCAAAGGCCTCAAAGTGATTGGGATCGCTGGTTCGGACGAGAAAGGCAAATGGTTAAAGGAAGAACTGGGTTTCGACCACTTTATAAATTACAAGACGCAAGATCTGGAAAAGGCACTGAAAGAAGTTGCGCCTAACGGGGTCGATTGTTATTTTGATAACGTAAGTAACTCTCTGTTCTAGCAGAATGAACACATACTGGGTGGTGCAACCAAGATGGGGTGGACGATTGTGGGCAAACGGAGAGAAATTTGAAAAAAAAAATTGGGATATGATTGATAGTCAAGAACGCTGTGTTTTAAAATTATACCCATTATACAGGGTGGTCTGAAAAGTTCGTGGTGAACCAAACTTGTGTTTTTTTAAATGGGATACCCGGTATATTATTATTTTAGTTGATTCTCCTATTCGTTGCGATCATTTTGATATTAGGTTAGTTGGGTCTAAAATTTATACCAAGGGAATGGGACGAGGTTGAAGTGGAAAAAAGGGTTATACTCCGGCCATTTTTTGAAAACAATTGAAGCAGGTATGGAAAAACCAAATATTCTCTAAAATGTATTGTATCTAGGACTATAATAATCGCTTGTAAGTCGTTCAAAATTATTCACTGTTATACAGGGTGGTCAAGTTTTGCAAATTAACCTTGGATTGAATTTTTTTAAATGGAACACCCTGTATATTTTACTTTCATGTTAAAGATAACATTACTAGCTTTCAGAAAATACCATATTTGATACCTTTCTGACCAACAGTTTTTCAGTAAATTAGCTGTGAAATAAAAATTTCTTCATTTTAACACGAATTACTCTGAATTCACGTTGTTAAAATTGACAATTTAATATTAGGAGGCCATGATATCATCATAAATTGAACAAAAGATTGACAGTCCTGTCAAAACAGCAAAGTGTCAGAATATTGTCATCAGTAAATAAATAAATATTGTTCTTTGATGATGCGATGCCGAAATAAAAACAAGATAGAAGCTTTTGCAAGTTTATCATAGAAATTTCAAGAAACAGGAAATGTTGCTTTCAAAAAAACGTAAAGTAATTAATAAACCAGTTACCAATGAAGATAATGCTTTGACAGTATTAATAACAGATCTTTTTTTACAAAAAAAATAAATTTAATATAAATCAACAAAAACAATGTAATTAAAACTTATAAAAGATGTTCAACTAAACCACCGTTTTGCTGAAGGCAGATTTCGAGTCTATCCATAAATGAAAGTTTCACTTTTCTCAAAGTCAGTTCTGAAATGTTGCGAAAACTGCTTATTATTCTCAACTTCATATCTTCCACTGTGGTTGGAACCTCTTTATAAACTTCTTCTTTAACATGTCCCCATAAAAAGAAATCTAGTGGCGTTAAATCGGGTGACCTCGCAGGCCACTTAACTGGTCCACCTCGCCCAATCCTTTCCAATTATTGAGAAAATGTCTTACATGCCTATGGTAATGCGGGGGTGCTCCATCATGTTGGAACCATAAGGAATTACTTAACATTAAAGGTAAGTCTTCGAGCAATACGGGCAACTCATTTCACAAAAAATTTAAATAGACTTCTCTCGTGAAATGCTCTTCAAAGAAATATGGTGCTGTAACATGAGAGCCAATTATACCTCCCCAAACATTAATTGACCATTTATTTTGATGGTCCACCTGACGAATCCAATGTGGATTTTCGGTTGAATAATAGTGCATATTATGTTTGTTAACCAAGCCGTTGCTTTTAAAAGTTGCTTCATCTGAACCCCTATCTACAAAACCTGGATTATCCCAAATTGTATTTAAAAACCAAATTGAAAACTCTTGTCGTTGGACGTACTCGCGATCATACAGTTCTTGGTGTAATTCAATGTGGTAGGCATGATATTTATGTTGTTTCAGAATCCGTTTAATACTAGTGCGTTCAATATCAGTAGCTCTCTCAATTTTCCTGGTACTTGTGTGGGATGTTGCACTGTTAATAACACTGTCAAAGCATTATCTTCATTGGTAACTGGTTTATTAATTACTTTACGTTGCTTAAAAGCAACATTGCCTGTTTCTTGAAACCTCTCTAATAAACTTGCAAAAGCTTCAGGTCTTGGTTTTTTTTCGGCATCGGGATATCGTACCGCATAAACCCTGCTTGCTAGTAAAGGGTTTTTTTGACACTCGCCCAACATAAAAGTCATGTTTATCAACTCTGGAGTACTCAAACTCATTGTTACTTAACAATTTCTCGGCTTATCGTCAAAAAACAATGGTAATTGATGCCAATTCTCTGACACTTTGCGGTTTTGACTAGAATGTCAATCTTTCTTTTCATTTATGATTATATCATGGCCTCCTTATATTATAGGTAGTCAATTTAAGCAACGTAAATAATACCGTTTCTGTTAGAATGAGTAAATTTTGGTTTCACGGTTAATTTACTAAAAAACTGTTGGTTAGAAAGATATCAAATAGGGTATTTTCTGAAAGCTGGCGATGTTATCTTTAATATGACAGTAAAATATATGGGGTGTTCCATTTAAAAAAATTCAATCCAAGGTAAATTTGCAAAACTTGACTACCCTGTATAACAGTGAATAATTTTGAACGACTTACAAGCGATTATTGTAATCCTAGATACAATACATTTTATAGAATATTTGGTTTTTCCATACCTGCTTCAATTGTTTTCAAAAAATGGCCGGAGTATAACCCTTTTTTCCACTTTAACCTCATCCCATTCCCTTGGTATACATTTTAGACCCAACAAACCTCATATCAAAATGATCGTAACGAATAGGAGAATCAACTAAAATAATAATATACCGGGTATCTCATTTAAAAAAACACAAGTTTGGTTCACCACGAACTTTTCAGACCACCCTGTATAATTGGTATAATTTTAAAACACAGCGTTCTTGACTATCAATCATATCCCAAAAATGTTTTTTCAAATTCCTCTCCGTTTGCCCACAATCGTCCACCCCATCTTGGTTGCACCACCCTGTTTACACTTTGTGGTGGGAGTTTTGGTATTCTACTTGGTTGCTGATTGACTTTGAAGACTCTTTAAAGGCCTGTTATTTGTAGGTTTGACTCAGCTACCTTATGTTGAATAGTTTATTTTTCACTTTACTCGTAAAGAGAAGTATTGTAATCATGAAAAAAACACTCTCTGATAGTTTTTTCAGGGTTTCTAGATGGCGAAAACATGCTTTTTTAATTCAGTCGGTCTGTTCGCGGCATAACTGAAAAACTACTTATCCAATCGTCTTAAAATTTTGGTCAAAAATTAAGAGTAATATAGGGATGACACGGTAACATTTTGATAAAAATCTAATACGGCGGAACAAAATGGCAACCTATCAAAATGTTAAAAAAATGAATACTAAAAAACTGCTTATCCAGTTTACTGAAACACTTCCAACTGGAAAATATTTTGGTAGAAATCTAAGATGATGGAACAAAATGGATGCCTAATAAAAAAAAGAAATCAGTGAAAAAACTACTTCATCGATTGTTTTCAAATTTTGCACAAAGATCAAGTGTTATTATGGTGATAAACTGGTTAAATTTTTGGAACAAACCATTTCACAAAATGGCCTAATAAAATGCTTTTTACCTCAAATTTTGCACAAAAATCAAGTGTTTATCCACAGGGATAAACTGGCAAAAAGTTTGCTGGCTAGCTATTGTGGTGAAACGAAATCTTAGTATCAAAAATCTACTTATCGAATTAAGTTGAAAATTTGCCAAAAAATTAAGTGTGAAATAGTAATGACACTGTCAAAATGTTAACACAGAAGTTTTCACGGCTTTAGTCAATTAAAAAATATAGTTTCTTGGGATTAGACTGTGTTAAATCGGAACTACTATCCAATGTTTCGCTTTAGATTGCACGAGGCACCTTCAGAAATCATTACTTCACGACATCTGAACCCTGAATGAGCTCGAAGAGATTGAGCCGGGTTTTGATAACCGATTTGTGCTCGCTGAACAGTGATCTTGTGTTAAGATCGGTTTTCGCGTGTGACGTACACCGTAACCCCTATCTCTATTGAACTTTTGTGTATGTTTAAAAGTTTCAATAGATTCTGTAATTTTACGTTTATAAAATCTTGGAACCAATATGTCAGGTCGTCCCTCGGATAGAGTTTAAGTGCGTGTATTGGTCGTGTGCGTGACCTTAGTTGTCTAGTCCTACACACTTATTTTCAATCCCATTTTACTATTATCATAATCTTGACAGCTATTTTTGATTAACAAATGTCTGCTAGTCCGATACATCCGCTTACGGATATATGCTATACATTTATCTGTGAAAATCTCATTAAAAAAAATTAGCTATTTAAAAGTTAGAAATACTAGACGTTTTTTTGGACAGCTGCAAAAATATTTCTCTAAAATAAATTACGACATTAGAAGTTGCAAGAAACTGTGAAACCCACATCTAAAAATTTTAAGCAATTCAGAAGTTATGGGGAAAATAATTTTTTTGACTTGTCGATTTTTAGTTACTAGGAAAAATGACTCCCCTAAAAGTTACATGGAACTGTGAAAACCGTATATAAAAATTTTAAGTCGTTCAGAAAAAAAAAACATTTTAAACTACTTAAAATAATTACTATAATAAATTACTCCTTTAAAGTTACATCGAAAACCCTATTTAAAAAAATTAAGCAGTTTAAAAGTTAAGAAAAAAACTTACCTTGTAATTGCAACCCCTGTATATATTTTAAGACTCTTCATAAACCGTCCATTTTGTGTATCTTTATTACCTCCTTAGTATTCCAACCAAACGCCTACATTGTTATTTGAAAAAAAAATCAATTTTTTTCAAAAGTTTCTATTTTACTAGCACTTTTCAAACGGAAATCAAATAGAACCGACACATGTATGTTTTATGAATTTAAACAGTTTATATGAGTTCATAGGCAATATACAGTATTAGAAATTTTTTTCCATGAAACTTGACATACACTTAAACTCGTAAGTTTATAATACAAATCGTGAAATCGACTCTTTAACGCATAAATGCACAAACATAAATCGAAGCAATAAAAAATATCAGGGATATTGCTTGCTTTAAACAGACTAAAACTGAGCCGTGACATCTATCATAACTGACATGTCAAATATCTCTGTAAATTTTATTATCATCCTAGGCCATCCAACCGCTAGGTTTTTGACCGATATGTGCACTTTTTTTTTTAAATCGAATTTTCACCCTCTTGCTGCGTACTTAGAGAGAAATGCTATTAGAGCTTTTTTGTAGCCAAATAAATGTTACATCCGCAGGTCTGTAAATGATTTGGATTGCTATTCACATTAAGCAGCAAAATAAGATCAAAATACAAGAGTTCTAACCACACTACACCACAACTTGTTACGTTCTGGACGCGCGTTTCGCTAACCAAGTTAGCATCATCAGCAGATGATATAAACTGATAAAGTGAGTTTATATCATCTGCTGATGATGCTAACTTGGTTAGCGAAACGCGCGTCCAGAACGTAACAAGTTGTGGTGTAGTGTGGTTAGAACTCTTGTATTTTGATCTATCTTCCACCACAGGTTCCAGTGTTAGGACTCAGCAAAATAAGGTTAAAGTTGGAATTTGAATTATCAGCTTTAAAAAATTGCAGTAATTTAACCGTTAAAGTTATAAACTCGAAATTTGGATACGGTCTACCTTAAAATATCTTGCTTCGTAAAAAAATACCATACGGACTTAGATATATTAATTTCCTTGTAATACAGGATAATGTTAAAAAATGTACCCATTCTTGGAAACTTTGGTGCAAACTTCAACTCGGTAGTGCACCCCCTGTATATAATCCAGGACCCTTACTAAATTATCCATTTTATGTAGCTTTTTAAACACTTTCCGGTACTGTAATTAGCTTTCTGACCAGATACCTACTTTTTTTTATAAAAAAGAAAAAGTCACTAAAAACATTAATTTTTTTTATGACTTTTGAAAAATTTCAGTTTTTCTGAAAAATTTCTATTTTTGCGTTATTTTTTCGACAGGGATACATTTAGGATTTAGTTCTCCTAGATATTTCCTATGAAAAACGTCTCTTGGAAAATGTCGATAGGACTCCCCCACTTTGAGATATTAGCGCCCCAAAACACCCTTTTTTTGAACGAAAAAAAATTCTTAAATCAAGCCATAAGCTATGAAAATATGTGAAATAAGGAAGCAAAAAACCACAATCAACTACAGAACCTTTAGCCAAAAATTATGTCAAATAAAAAATATTTTTTAATAAAAAACTGGTTTTATTCATCAACTGGATGTAGATAAATTTCTTGGTAAATCCCTTTTGAAACCTCGATGTTATGTAACTAAAACAAAAAAAGGAGTGAACGTAGTAGTTATCCAAAACACAATCTTTTGTGACATTAGTTAAGTTTTTTTATTTTAAAACATAACGGGTTACTGCAATTGCCATATTCTAAATTACACGAGAGTCAAACATAATTTGCGTTTTGTGAAAATAAAGTGAGTTTGAGGCATATTTAATATAAATTCAAGTTGTTTCACATTTTAATGTGTTACTCGGGAACTCATTACGTTTTAAAAAGGGTTAATTATCTTAAACTGATATATCCTCTTTGTCTTTATGTAAGATTTTATGAAATAATTTTATAAGCATTCAATAAGACTATACTATATAAATTATTCCTAAAAAGCAACAAGTTTATCCAGTTTATGGTCTTTAAGTTCAGAGTTATCATTCCCTCTCAGAAATAGTTGTATTTATATATTATGTCAATAGATATAAGTACATACCTGTGTATAGCTTAGTCCTATTTGCTTTCAAGAGTACAAAACTGCAGATTCTCCGGGGTAGAATATTTTAAACAAAATCGCAACACTACTCCCCAAGAAAGTTTTTTTTTTGATAAATCTGAAGTCTATAAACCAAACAACCTTTTATGTATGTTGCCAGTATGATATTCTGTCTTTTCTTTTGAATTATATTCGGATGTCTGCGGTCCAATCGGGGCGAAGATTTTAACACGTGAAGCTATTGGTATTTTTACACAAGTTTTATTCTTAAAATGTGATCAATGTTGTAGTTTAGTAATGCACAGCGAATATTAGGCTTTTTAGCATTTTTTTGTGGATAAAATATGTACAAATTTGGTTAAAAAACGCTACACAAATAAAGGCATCTATTTTGAATACTCCTGTATGTGTTTTCTGCACAATTGTAAAACATTAATGCACATTTTTTTCTGAATACATTATTGAGAATTAATGAATAACGATTTTTTACCGTGTAGGAACTGGACAGTATAATTAACCGCATTTTCTTGGTCTATAACTACATCTATTGAGTAGTATGTTAATTGCGGGGCAGTAATTTTTTCCAATAAAGCTAGATCATCTCCTGTTCTATTTTTTGGAGCTAATTCAGCTCGTTCTTTAAACCAAGAAGCGGTTTTATTTTGACAACTTTCGAGTCCACTATAAACATTTAAGGAATAGTTTCACCCCTTTGGAAACTGAGTTTCGAAGAATTCTTTCTTATCGAACTTCTGCACTCTAAAATCAAGCTGTTGATGATGACCGGATTTTTTCAAAAACCCTGTATGAATTTATAAAAAAAATCTGAAAATATGTAATAAAATAAAATAAAAAGCACGTGTTCAACTGTTTTTTCCGAATAACTAACGGTTTTTTAAATAAAATATATTATAATATTTAAGGCATGGTTTTACCCCTTTGGACATATTGTATGAGTTTTTAAAAAATCCCAAAATATGTAAAAAAATAAATTAAAAAACAAGTGTTCAAGCGTTTTTCCGAAAAACTGACCGTTTTTTAAATAAAAAATATTGTAATATTTAAAGGGTGATATCACCCCCTTTGGAATTTGAGTTTTCAAAAATCGCTTCTTATCGAACCTCTACACCCTCAAATCAATCTGTATGCCAAAATTTAGCCTATTACTTCAAGCGGTTTGAGCTGGAGCGTGATGAGTGAGTCAGTCAACTAAGTCTTTTATATATTAGTATAGAGCAGGGGTGCTCAAACCTGAACTGCTAGCGATCTACCTCAATATTTTTAGACTACTTACGATCGACTCTGAGAGGCTGCAAGTATGTGTGATGCAGGGTTGTCGTACATACACGATACATACTGTAGTACCGTAGCATATATAGATATTAGCTTTCCGCACAATATACATTATTTTAGTCAAGGTTTGGGTTAGATTTAATTAGGTTCTTCTCTACAATATCAATGAAAAAACTCATAGTTATTTAAAATTGCGAGTTTATTGGTTGTTACAAAACAAAAGAGTTACATATGGTGTTAAACTTAACTAAGGAGTGACTTTGGATGTTGAGGCGTGGCACCGCATGTCCTCAGCATACTTTTCATAAGATGGTACGTAACCACTGAGTGCTAATCGTAAGCATGATGACATATGATCGTCAGTTAGTCGATTGCGATATCTTGACTTAATTATCTTCATTTCAGAAAGTACAGACTCGCACAAGTAAGTTGACTCAAACATTGCTGTCAGTTGAAGGGCGATTTGCCTTAGATTCGGATATTTATCTTCACATATAAAACACCAGAAATTTGTATCAGATGCTGTAGCTTTGAGATGTATATCTGATATAATCTGCACCAACTCATTTTCGACAGAACATGAGTACATATTAAACGACTTCTATTTCAGTAGCTAATTCCTAATAATGTTTTTACATGAAAAAGGATAACTCATAAATGATGCTACATTTGCCAATTTACTATAATCATAAAAACGCATTTCAAATTGTCCCAAAATATTTGATAATTCAGCCTCATATGTATCATAATTCAACTGAGGAATCCTTGCTTTCAAAGACGGAAAATGTTTCAGATCCTTTCTTTTCAGTTGATCTATCATAAGTTGCAATTTACTTTTGAATGCGTTTACTGCGCTAATCATCTCAATAACAGTTGTTCCTTTACCTTGAAGCTCCAAGTTGATGGTGTTTAAGTGCATTGTGATGTCAGTCAAAAATTCCAAATCAGTCAGCCATTTTTCGTTTTTCAACATCTGAGTGTCATCACCTCTTTCGTCTAGAAAAGCTGTTATTTCAGGCAATAATTCTTGAAACCTTTCTAGGAATTTTCCGCGACTCAACCACTGACGTCCGTGTGAAGAACTAAATCAGTGTGTCCAGCTGACTCCCTATCTTCCAACTGCAACTTAAAGAACCGCCGTTGCAAGCTACGTGCATGGATGGAATTCACAATTTTTGTTGGAATGCCCATAATTTCCTCCGTGTTTAAAACTTTTGAACACAAAACTTGTTGATGTATAATGCAATGGATTGAAAAAAATGAAGGGAAATCTTCATTAGCTCGAGATAATGTTACAAAACCGTTTTTGTTTCCAGTCATTGCTGGTGCTTCATCGGTTGTAATGCACACTAATTTATATATTGGTAGCTTGTAGTTTTTTACAAAATTGAAGAAAACGTCATATATATCTTCGCCACGGGTCTTCCCCTTCAGAGGAATGATTGTCAAAAATTCTTCCTTAGCCAACATGTCATTGAATACCATCCGAATAAAAATACACAGCTGGACAGTGTGTGTCATATCGATGGAACTGTAAAGAAAAGTATATACATTCCATGATATAATTTTTTAGTTTATCTGCCATGTCCTGACTCATGACTTCAATACGCCCTGTGACAGTCGGACGAGATAACTGAAGTTCTCTAATAGCAGACATGATTTCTGTTTTATTTTTAAAATCTCCAAATAAAGTCTCACCCGCTTCAATAAATGCTTCCTTCACAACCGATCCATCTTCGAATGGTTTCTTGTGTTTCGCCAATATATGAATGACTCCAATTTCTGCAGGCGCAACATTTATATCGGCGTGAACGAAAGTCTCGAATGTTGCAGTCAAACGCGCCACCCGAAATTTCTAGAAAAGCGGCAAGAATAAAAAACGCGGCTTTTCTTTGACAAGTACCGCGCGTTCCTTTGATAAAGCCGCCTTTTGCCGCTAGCAGAGTTTTATTTTATTACGTAATAAATTTTTGTAGTTTAGTTAAGTACCTACTTATTGAAAAATTTTTTCTTCTCGAGATCTACTCAAAAAGCACTCGCGATCGACTGGTCTATCGCGATCGACCGTTTGAGTACCCCTAGTATAGAGTATATATTTTAAATTAAAAATGTATTAGTTTGAATGTAGATGAAGATATTCTAAAGGGGCGCCATATGTAAAAAAATAGGATTAAAATTAAAATTGAAAACATGATATCCAATTTTGTAGTTAGAAGAGAAGCTGATACAAATTTCAGTTCGTCAGTTGTTTAAAAAAATAAGGTGAATCTTGAAACTGCGGGAACTGTACTGCCCTGCCGTACGAATAGATGGTTTAAAATTAAACCTCTCTTAGTTTAAATTATCTTTTTTTATGTAGTGCTTAAAATGGAAAAAATGATCAGTATATAGTTTTGAAGTTAGAAGATACGTTTTCTATTCCAAAATACAAAGATACCAAAAAACCTACACCAAACTATGACTCGTTTTATAACCCAAGTGAATGATGTCTATATCCTAGCGAAGCAAACAAATTTAAGAACTGTAGCCGTGCAAGTTTTATTTCAATTTCTAATATAAAAATTTTATTATGTGACATAAAAGGAGGCACATGTGACACATAATTAAAGAGAGAATGCTCAAAGTAAGTGATCCACTTATATTTTATTTCTTGTGTAAAATTAACACTGTTTTAGGTTGGGGGAGAAACGAGTACCATTATATTAAAACAAATGAAAAGTCGTGGACGAGTGTCTGTATGTGGAGCCATTGCCGGTTATAACGAAAAATTACCTAAAGGTTAGTATTATATATTATATAGTAAATTTGACAGATGTCAAAATCTGACGTTGTTTGGACAGTTTTTTAAGACGAATGAGATGGCGTATATGAAATGTCGCCACCGTCTTTTGTTATATTGCAACCCGCCTCAATTTTAATTTTTCTTTTAGCCGCCATATTGGATTTTTCGATTTTTGGAAAGAGGGTAAAATTTCCAGTTTAGTGATGTTTCACAAATGCATAAAAGATTTGAGTATCATCGAAATATCACACTTCCTAAAGTTAGGTATCAATTTTTTCTAAGGAGGCTATGATTTATTTGTCACAAGATTTCATTAATAAGTTATGTATTAAAGGCATTGAATTTGCAATACGTGAACGTAAATAACGACTATCTGGGTTACATTAATTTACAGATTTGCAAAATGACGTCCATTTGCATCGAGACACTTTTGACAATTTGTGACTGTTTTTCGTACAACCCTGGCAAGTAATATTTCTAAATGTGTCCAAAACTCTTTGTTTCATGATGTTTTCATAGACTTCATTCTTCGTGTTATCCCAGAAGTAGAAATCCAAGGGCGAGAGGTCAGGGAATCTAGGAGGCCAAGATATTGGACCATTTAAGGAAATAATTCTTTCGTCAAACTGCTCTCTAAGTATATACTTGAATGGTCTCTCTGGACATTCATCTTGTTGAAACCAGGTTCTTCTAAACTCATCTTCCATTAGAGTAGCTTGTAAAGTCGGTCCAACCTGGTTTCGTAAAAGTTCTTTTTGTCCGTTTAGGTTGTAGTCAAAACAAAAGAAAAAGTCGATTTCCTGAAGTGATTAATAATTTATGAATATGTGCTCAATTAAAAAAGGTTAAGTTAGATTAAATTACCGTGACCCCACACCCAACGTTACTTCCAAATCTCGTATATAGACGTCTCTCTGCCACTTCATGAGGGTTTTCCACAGCCCAATGATGACTGTTGTGCCTAATAAAAACTCCACAATTCGTAAACCTACTCTCTTTGGATCACAAGACATGATTTACAAAATCGAGATTTACATTACACTTCCTAGTATACTTATTCTTTTTTAATACTATCTGTACCGTTGATTTTGGCACATATGCTTCCTGTTCTATAGTTCTTACCGATGCACTAAGGTTTTCGTTGATGTTTCTGTCGCAATTTTCTTTGTCAATATTGTATCCGCTTCTAGGTTGTTCGAAAGTCCCATGGTTAATTAAATTAACTATGATTTTTCTGAATTGGTTTTTTTGGCGGCTGTCGTCGTTTGGAGTACACCTTGCTGAGGTAATGTCGGCTTTTCTGTGTGACTGCAAGTACAGCGCTAAGATGTTAAACTTTTCTCCATTTGAATAGGGAATGCCGGCCATTTTCAACAGGTTTCGACAATTTGTGTGTCAGATTTACGATTTTATTGAGCGAAAAGCGTACTACTTATTAAACAGGGGCGTGCGGTGAAATTTTAAGAAAGGGAAGCAATTTTTAGAAACTTACCTATTTGTAATGTAATTTGATTCTTCGATCATTTTAATGTGATTGATGGACTGGGATAAAACTAAATTTAATTTATGAGCAGAACAATGGACAAACACAGCACTTGGGAAAGTTTCTCGAACTTTAGCTTGCAGACCCCCTAATTGTCCTGCCATCACTGCAGCTCCATCATAGCTTTGAGCAACTAATTCTTTCTCTCCATTGATTTCTTTAGTAACGTTATAAACTACGGTATATAATGCATCTGCTGTACGATTTTCGGACACATTCTTAAAACTTAAAAATCGGTCTTGAATACTTCCGTCTGTTTTTACGTGGCGTATTACTATAGATAATTGGCTAAAATTAGAGTAATGGTTGCAACAGCGGAAATTAAATCATTCTGGATCCGATTCGACGTTCCGTTAAAAACGCTAAACTGCTCTAAATTATTTTTTAAGCAGTCATCATATTTAGCCATTAAACTAAGTAAATCTTGAAAATTTCCTCTATTTGAAGAAACCCTTGTTTCGTCATGACCTCTAAGTCCCAATTCGTGCTATCCGAGAAAACAAATAATATCGATAAGTCTTCTTAATATTTGCCTATTTTTATCGACTAGTTCATTGTGCTGGAGGTGACTAATTTCCAACTGTTTATTAAGGGCGTGTTCAATTCTGGATTTGCCGAAGGCTTTTTCTTTTATGACGGCCTGCAAATGTGCTTTGTGTCTTTTTACAGCTTTATGGAAATTGTTTAAATTGGAAAAACCAGTTTTATTCCAGTTACCTTTTTAATTTTCAAAAACTAAACATGGCCAACAAAATAATTTACTTATATTTTCACACACTGTTAGCCATTTAAATTGTTCGTATTGTTTTTCCGGATAAAAATGTCTAATACAGTTTTTCATTTTTGTGGTTAAATTTTTCATAGGCGGTTTTGCCCTTCCTTTGGAAATTATTTGAAGCTTATCAGCGAAGTTTAATGTTGAAAATCCCATTATTATTAAGACACACACTATACATTCACACACACTCTTCTTACTAAATTCTCCAACATTTTCAACGTTATTACCGACAGCCGAAGTTGACGGTATTTGCATATCGTCCGTATTATTTTCTTCCGTTATCTCACCATGCACGACGCGACGTACGTATCACACAACACACGGATAGCCGTTCAAACAAATAACATACTCCAAGGATAGCTTCCGCCCCCACTTAAAGCACGCGGCTGAAATGCAAAAATTGCAAACAGCCGGTGGAAGTTCAATAACCTCTGGCTCGATTCACCGGAAATCAAGCATACCGGACTATGAACTACCTATTTAAAATCAAAGTTAAAGCCCACTTTGGTACAACTAAATCACGGCCTCCTTAGAAAAAATTGGGACCTAACTTTACGAAGTGTGATGTTCGATGATACTCAAATCTTTTATGCCCTTGTGAAACACCACTAGAGTGGAAATTTTACGCTCTTTCCAAAAATCTTTAATCTTCGGTAACTAGCTAACTAACTAACATCTTCAAAAAATAAGTAAAGTTTATTTTGTTCTTACAGGTAGCAGTAATTCTAGATGTTTACAGTACACCCAATTCACAAATGTCATTAATTAATAGATATATTTATATATCCAGGTTAATAAAATACGACATAAAATATGCTCGAGTTCCAATCCAATATGGGGCCCATAAGAAATTTGAAAATACGTAAATGTATCTCGGAAACAGAAAGAGCTAGAATTTTCATTTTACTTCCAACATATTCTTTTAATAAAAGTCACTCAATATTGTATTATTCCTAAAACTACAACACTCGAATCTGGTGAGCTACAGAGAAACTGAAAATGCACATTTTTAGTTTTTCCTAATTGTCTCAAAAACCGTGTAATATAATTTAAATCCTCAATCAGAATCAAATTTTTTATAAAATTCTTCACAACTTTCCCGACTTAACCATCTTCCTATCTAAAATAGTTTTAAAAATGCATGCACATGTACCGGGTGGTCGAAATTGGTCTGTTTTAACAGAGAAAACCTATTTCCTGACTAGATAGAGCAAAACTGACTTAGGTGTCATGGGCTCGATTTCTGAGAAATGTTTAATGGCAAAAACCGCCTGCCGATATTTTCACTGCCAACTGAGATATAGGGCGTTTTTCAATTTTCGGCCATTTTGAAAATTGTCCATAACTTTTTTATTTTGCGGAATATTAACATTCTGCAAAGACATTCTAAAGGCACTTTTTTATGTGCAATCCAGTGGCGTACTCAGATTTTTTCTATAGTTGTCCGTTTTATCATAAATAGGCAAAACTTTTTTTTTTCAAATGGAAATCATAGTTGGCTATAAATTATAAAAAATGCTCGCGTTTAGCCCTTTTCAGTGATATAAAGTTGTAGGTACTTATTTTCAAAAATAACGAAAATATTAGGTGTTTTTGGTTTACATCGAAGTAGGCCTTGGAATAATGACGCGCGTTCAATATTTTGAATATATTGCTGTCAGATTACTGTAGTCTGGTGTAATTATTGCGTTTTGGTGTTATCTTTATAAAGTTGTGTTAAGTTGCTGACAAAATATGTTTGAGAATTATGAAAAGTATGATATGTTAAAATGTTACATATTATCTAACGAAGTTCCTGAAGCAGCTAGTGAATTATATTTTAATACATTTCCCAAGCGACGTCAACCGGATAACCGAATTTATCAAACATTAAAAAGTAATTTAGTAAATTACGGAAGTTTTAAAAAGTTAAGAACAAGACATTATGAACTAAAGGAAGAAAAGGAAATCCAGCAGCTAAATATAATTGGTGAGGTATTAGATCATCCTGGCACCTCCTCTCGAACATTGGCTAATATAACGAATGTTCCAAAGACCACCGTTTTAAAAATACTCAAAAAACATAAATTCAAACCGTACAGAACGAGAAGAGTTCATCAACTCCGTGAAGGGGACGCCGCTAGAAGATTGAGATTTTGTCAGTGGTATGAGCAAAAATTCATGGAGAATGAGAATTTTCCATTAAATATTATTTGGAGTGATGAATCCAGAGTAGATACTTCTGGTATATTTAATAGATATAATTCATATCACTGGTCCACTGAAAATCCACACGTAGTTGTGCAACAAGACCGGCAAGGTCGGTGTGGATTCAATATATGGGTGGGGATATTCCGAGGAAGATTTGTGGGACCTTATTTTTACGATGGAAATTTAACTGCAGATGATTATGTAAATATTTTGCGCACATATATTGTCCCTTTGTTGGAAGACATACCTTTAGCTGATGCCAGAAATATCTACTATCAACAAGATGGTTGTCCCCCGCACAATGCAAGGATCACAACTGATCTTTTAAACTTCGAATTTCGAGAAAATTGGATTGGTACGTGGGGCCCCATACCTTGGCCTGCTAGGTCCTGTGACTTAACTCCCTTAGATTTTTTTTTGTGGGGAAGATTGAAGGACTTGATATTTAAAGGAAGAACCTTTCACACAAAAGAAGAATTGCAAGAGGCCACTAGGCAAGCTTTTGCATCTATTAGCCCAGTTGAACTAATAAATAGTTGCAACTCGGTACGCAAAAGATGCTTAGTTTGTATTCAACAGGGAGGGGCTCAATTTGAACAACTTCTCTAAATATATTTATCAGAAACCTATCTAACTAAATACCTAGATTTTCATAATTATTTTTTATTTTCACTTGTAGCTGTAAATAGTAGTTTAGTTTGTTAATTTTGTTCAACTTTGCTACGTAAACAAAAAACAATAAAAAAAATTAATAATAAATAATTAAAATAACGTTAGCTAGTGTTATTTAAAGTTGTGTTTAAGTTGCTAACAAACTATAAATCTTAACAATTCATAATTGAGATATTGTCATCACAAATCAAAGCCTACTTCGATGTAAACCAATAACACCTAATATTTTCGTTATTTTTGAAAATAAGTACCTACAACTTTATATCACTGAAAAGGGCTAAACGCGAGCATTTTTTATAATTTATAGCCAACTATGATTTCCATTTGAAAAAAAAAGTTTTGCCTATTTATGATAAAACTGACAACTATAGAAAAAATCTGAGTATGCCACTGGATTGCACATAAAAAAGTGCCTTTAGAATGTCTTTGCAGAATGTTAATATTCCGCAAAATAAAAAAGTTATGGACAATTTTCAAAATGGCCGAAAATTGAAAAACGCCCTATATCTCAGTTGGCAGTGAAAATATCGGCAGGCGGTTTTTGCCATTAAACATTTCTCAGAAATCGAGCCCATGACACCTAAGTCAGTTTTGCTCTATCTAGTCAGGAAATAGGTTTTCTCTGTTAAAACAGACCAATTTCGACCACCCTGTACATCAAATCCTGAACATACTAGTTACTAAAGAATCGTGTTATGCCATTTCTCCTTAAACATGAGGTAATATCCCCGAATCAGTTCGGATTTTTACCCAACAAGTGCAACATTTTCTTGTTGCTTAGCGACATCTACTTATCCCTCAATAACAACCACCCCACCGCCTCAGTTTTTTGTGACTATGCAAAAGCCTTTGACTGTGTTAGTCATGAAATTTTGATAAGCAAGCTAAATTTTTATGGCATCCGAGGTATTTCTTTAAGTTGGTTTAAATATTATCTCGGGAATAGGCAACAATTTGTAAGGGCAAGTGGTGCTGATCCTGATTGTAAATTGATTACAAGTGGAGTCCCTCAAGGTTAGGTCTTGGGACGTATTCTTTTTTTTATAATTTATAATAATTAATGGAAAAATGTCTCTCTTTGCTGACAACACAAGGATAACATGGAGTCATTTTGATACAACGTCTTTATATTCTAATATTTCCAACGACCTTGTTATGGTTAAGGCTTGGTCCTATTCCAGTTTGCTTTGCTTCAATAAAAAACGGTGGCTTTCTCTTGTAAGGGGACTTTACAACCACTTCAGCTACTTAACGGCAGTATTAAATACGTTGAGTCGGTTAAATTACTGGGTTTCAATATAAATAACAGCCTAAAATGGTCTAAACGTATTGACACCTTAACTAAAAAACTTTCTACCGCCTGCTTTGCAATCTGTTCAGTTTCTAAAGTAATGGACGTGCCTTCTGCTAGACTTACTTATTTCTCTCTATTCGAATCCCATCTCCGCTATGGACTTTTTGGGGCTGCTGTACCACCTAGAAATTTCTTAGTATTTTTAGGCTTCCAAAGAGAGCAATTTTCTATTTGTTTGGCCTAATTAATACAGCTCACTGCCATTCCTATTTCAAAAAACATGAAATATTAACACTTCCTACATTATTTATTTTAGAAACCGTCTGTTTGACGAGAGACCATATAACCTCTTTCCCGGAAAGGCTATAACACTTATATCCTACCAGAAACTCTAGGCATAACATATACCTTTCCATTCCTTCCACAGAATTAATAAAAAAAATCAATTATTTACAACGCCATAAAACTTTACAATCATCTTCCAGTACATTTAAAAACTATCCCTATGTTTGCACTCTTTCGAAAAAAAACCAAAGCGTACCTCATTGAAAGACCTTTTTACTGCGGTAATGATTTTTATAATGAATAAGTCGCATTAAAATGTTTTTTATTTGTTTGTTTACTTGAATCCTTTTGGGTCTCGTGTTTCAGCTGCTAGCAAAGAATTCGAAAATAATTTTATAGGGGAATGAACTGTCTGATAGTCCGTTAAAATTAATTATTTTGTTACGTATTAGATTAAAGTTATACATTTTCTTTTTTTAATATACTTTAATTACTATATTAGTTCAGCACACTTTTTGTTTAACTTCACTTATTTTACTTGTACAACGATAACAAAATCGAGTCTAAGGTCGCGTAATTTTAATTTCAATGTCGTCGACATTATTCACTTTCCATATGTATTGTTTATTTTCTTACTATTAAGGTCTCCTGGATTCATTAACCGTTTTAGGGCAACGTTATGTCCTAACCAATGTTTCTTTTTTCGTAATTGTTTGATAGCTATCATTACTTGGTATATTTATAATTTATGTATTTGCATTGACCTATCGAATAATTCGTACTTTTGTTTGTTTGTAGCTGAGTATATATTTTTTGTTCTTGGGCATTTCACATGTTCTCTGTTTATATTCTTGTTTGTGCACTCAGTACAAATTTATATGTTATGTTTTGTGCATTTTTCGCAGTAAATTTATTCAAATTTTATTAATGCTTTTGATACAGTTAAACAATAATTCAATCATTTTAATCATAGTCAAAACTACTGAGCCTAAGTGTTCTAATTATACCAGTCACCTTTAATTGTTTTTTAAATTTTAGCAATTTTTGTTCAACGCGCTATGGTTACAAATCAAATAAAAATGGAAGGATTTATTGTTACAAGGTGGGATTCCAGATGGGAAGAGGGTATCCAGGAAAATCTAAAATGGATTACAGAAGGCAAGCTCAAGTACAGAGAGACTGTTACAGAGGGCTTTGAAAACATGATTACAGCATTTACAGACATGTTAACAGGAAAGAACATTGGAAAGGCCATTGTTAAAGTTTAGAAAGATGATAACTAGATGAAAGTTAAATTTATGTTTCTGCTTGTAACAGAATGGTATTTTAGTTTATATGAGTGTTGGTAGTAGTTATTATTAGATGGTAGGTAATAAAGTAACATATTTTTAGAGCAATATGACTGAAATTTTAACATTCCAAATAAGGTAAATTACTAAAGATGGAGTTTATTTTTATAATGTTATATAATTCAGTAGGCATCTTTTGTAAATTAAAAAATATATTTTTATATTTAACTTATTGTTTTTTATTTATTTATAATATATAAAGAACCTTATAATAATACTAACTAATGTTTTTTGCCACTATAATCAACATGCAACATCCATTATACTGAATAACAATCAAGGGACCCAAATAAATATGAACAGAAAAGATCTAAATCCAATAGCGGAACAAAATAACGCTTCAATAATGCTTCTAAAAAAATTGGTAAAAACTAACTAATATAAAGGCATGCTGCAACATAGTAAAAATTAAAACATAACCTCAAAAGAACTTCAGAAACTGAAAAGTCAATGATAGTTGCATAAAAAGCTCAGCTCCGTCGGTAATTTTACCACAGTTGTACCCAAAGTATGTATTTCAAATGCCTAAATATAAATAAATAGGTTATAGCTAAATATGACCCTTATGTTCTGTTCGATGCGGCGTAAATAAACATATTACTTTATTGCTCTTATACACGTTGCGCACCCTAAACACTTGAGTAGCGATAAAATAATTTACGCAAAAAATAAAAAACAAATTTTTGTGGCTCTATACTTTTTTTTTATTTTGTTTATGAGAATATAATAAAAGGTTCTGCCGAATTTTTGCAACAAAATATGAGAAATTTGGAATATGTAATAATTTAGTTACTGAAATAAACGAAAGAATGATTATAAAATATTTACTAGTGTACCTTAATGAAAACATATGTTAAAATAAATACCTTTCCCTATTTTTTTAGGAATGAGGTAAGTATTTATTTTTTTGGTCCAAATGGTTTATGTATATTACTAGGTATAGTCGAATGCGGTCTTATCGTGCGGGTACAAAGTCACCAACATTATGAATCAAATGTTGTGTTATTCTTTTATCGAGCTATTGAATCTCGGTAGGCTATTTACAAATATACAGGGAGAAAGAAAATAGTTTTTTTTATTATACTACGCAATATTATTAAGATAGCCACTTAATATTATTTGATATATTAAATGGCGAGGGACTAAATAAGAAAATTCGATAAATATGTATTTGGTTAAAATTGTTTGGTTGGCAAAAACCAAAATACACAAAATGGCAAGCGCCTTAATAAAGTCGGAAGGCAGTTCGAATCAGTGGAACAATCAGGATATGTTCTGTTTATACAGCCACTTAATGAAAGTGAGATTTTTTTATCGATCACCGAAAATTATGAGCCCCGCTTGACCTAAAAATCTATCCACTTATACAGCGTCATTTATTTAAATGCGGGCCACCCCTGTGCAAAGAAAAGTTGTTTTTTTTTGTATTGTGATAACAAAAAAATTTTATTTTGAAAAAATATTATACACTTTTGTTAAAAACACAAGTTAATTAATAACAAACATAGAAAAAGACTCCAAGTCTCGGTCTCATTAAATTATAATTTTACAATTCACAACAAACATGACACGTGTTTCGCCCTTTCGAGCATCATCAGACCTACAAACAACAGAGAGAACCTTAGTAAATAATCACACTCACAAATCCTAAAACAATAACTTACAAATAGAATAAAACACACTAAAGCACAACAAAACAAACAACTACTTATACATATTTGATGGACATTAAAATGAGGTTAAGTCTCACGTGAATAAACAAAATAAAAATAAAATATTAAAAAAGATTCATGTCTCTAGACGGGATCGAACCCAGACCACCCGAGTGAGACACCGAAGCAACCACCCACAGGCCACTGGACTAGTCGAAGAAAAGAACCAAAAACTCTCACTCTATGAATTAGTGAATGAAATGAAGGTTGCCTACAATTATTATTACATTAAATTGTTAAATATTAGGGTTGGTTCAAAATTAAAAACATCGTTAACGCAAGTGAGAATGGGACTTTTTATAGCTTTGGTTATTTCCATTTTTTCTAGAAGGTCAAGCTTTTTCCCCTTCGGACATTCATGTAAAACATCAACGTCAGAAATGGAAAATTCATGACCTGACTCCAACAAATGATTGGCAAAGGCCGAAACAGTCTCAGTTACATTCGTATTTCTGAATTTGTTGACAAGGCTTAAATGTTCTCTCACCCTTGTGGAAATTTTTCGACCTGTTTGTCCCACATAGGTAGTGGAACATTCGCTACAATTTAGTGCATAAACCCCAGATCTGGACAATTTATCGGTTGTGTCCTTTGTCCTTACTAAATGTCTCTTGAGAGTGTTTACTGTTTTGAATGAAATATTGACATTTTTAATATTTTTAAAAAATTTTTTGCCAATTGGAGAGAAATACTTCCGAAAAAAGTAATGCACTTGAAAAAATTTGTCTCATCGCTAAGTTTTGAATTTATGACAGTATAGGACATTTTGTACTTGTTTATAAATTTGTAATATAATTTGGTGATGGACTCCAAAGGAAAACCGTTATTCATCGCAATCTGCATTATAATATCACGCTCCTTAGTAAACGCTTCCCTTGACAATGGTAAATTACACAACCGATAGAAAAAGGAGTTGAACGCGGCAAATTTATGTGTGTAAGGAGACCATCACCAAATTATATTACAAATGTATAAACGAGTACAAAATGTCCTATACTGTCATAAATTCAAAACTTAGCGATGAGACAAATTTTTTCAAGTGCATTACTTTTTTCGGAAGTATTTCTCTCCAATTAGCAAAATTTTTTAAAAATATTAAAAATGTCAATATTTCATTCAAAACAGTAAATCGAGAATTACAAAGAGTGAAGTAAGAAAACGTGTTCGAGCCTGCATTAGAAGCAGAGGGGCACAATTTGAAGGAAATCTTTAATTATAAACCCGGCTTATGTCGACTTTTCATTGTGATTTTAACAATTAATTGTTAGCTTTTTCGTTTTGTCACTCACTATGATGAGTTTTTCATAATTATCAATTTCTAGTGAGTTCTTGTTTTGTATTTTCATAACTCTTATATCTCGTTGTAAAGTTAAATAAATGAGGATATTTTCGCTTCAATTTGTACGCTTCATGTATTAACAATTTTCTTCAAGAAAACGTCTTAAAATTGAAGTAAGCTAATTTTATTGTTATTTTCGATGCAAACTTTTGATTGTGATTTATTAGAATTTAGGTTTATTACTACAAATGCTATTAACATTACATTATCAATGTATTGGCTAATAAATAAAATTTAATTTACCTCAACAGGATTTATAGTTTTTTTTTTAAATAAATGTTTTAACCATAATTTTCTGGCTTTTTGCAATATTTTAGAAAATCGAAAATATCTAGAAAACTAAAAACTTTTGTATGGCCCAATATGGGGTTATTTTGATTCCATTTGAAGCCCCCTATCACCTCCTAAAAGAAATGCATCAAGTTAGAAAACACCCTATATATATATATATATATATATATATATATATATATATATATATATATATATATATATATATATATATATATATATATATATATATATATATATATATATATAGCCCCTATTTTTCGTTAGCCCCGAGTTTCTGGTGAAGCGATTTTACCGATTTTTATATATCAAATTTTATCTTATAATTAATAAAAAAAATGTACACGCTTTAAAATTGGAACAAGTATTCTATAATTATTTATTTATTGCCTATAAAAATACAAATGTACTAAAAAAGTAAGCAAAAAAATGGTGTCAAATCTAATAAAAAAGGAATGTACAGAAACTTGTGCATGAGAAAAACAATTTACTTCCGAAGAAGATTAAGAAATGTACACGAAAAAATCCAAAGGCAAAAGACTTAAGTTACAATACAAAAATGGATATTCATAATGCAATTTATGATTTATATACGTCAAAGACTAATATAATCCTTCAGAAACTTTTTAATATTATAGACTAAAAAATATCATCATCACTTAAAAAGTCCTGATCTTCTGAGTCGTCCTCAAATGGCGCAATGATTATTGGTGCTATTTCGATATCTAGAAATCGTTCTCGATTCCACCAATTTTATATTAATTTCTCCGTATGTTTCACAGATTTCTTCCACTACTTCGGCGTAATATAATTTAATGAATCTTGCCAAACAATTTGCACTTCATCTGATGTAAGACCATCGTTCACGTGTTTTTCGTAATATGCAAAATCACCAGCCCATATTAACTCTATTGCGTTAAACTGGAAATGGCATGGCGAAAGTCGTGAAACCTCATGTCCATTTTCCCGTAATATTTCATCTACGGCATATATTGTTGGTTTTTTAATAGATTTTGCCATTCAAAGAAGTTCTAGTTTCAGCATATTGGGTAAAGGATTTTGTTTTTGTTTTATTAGCCAGTCATAAATATCACTTTTCTTCCAGGATGAAGTAGGTTGTTTATTTAAGATTCTTGAATGTTAAGATGCATTCCCCAGAATGATTAAAGATGGAACATCTAAATTTGGAATCGGTTGTTCTTTTAACCACTTTTCAAACAGTTCACAGTTCATATTATCATATATCATAAACAGTAGACTTGCACCTGGGAGAAATCCTGTTGAAGAACTTGCATGCAAAATGATGAACCGTTTTCCCGTCCTACATCCCTTTTTTCTCTTGACACTTTTTACAGACTCGTCCTACCAAGATTTCGAACCACTTCCATTAGAAAATTTTCCGTGTATTTCTTTAAAAACTTGATACGCTGACTTGCTATATGTGGCAACTCGCATAAAATTCTGCGATTACAGCCCTTTTTATATCGAAAACCCAATATTTTTATTAATTTTGACAGCGATTTTAGTCCAATTTCCAATATGCCTCGATTTTTTAAAGCTTCTTTTAAAACTTGAATGGTTATATTTGTTTTGGATGTATATAAATCGTAAATTGCATTACGAACATCCATTTTTACATTGTCACTTAAGTCTTCTGTCTTTGGCTTTTTTCGTGTACATTTCTTTTTCTTCAGTAGTAAATTATGCTTTTTTTCATGCACAATTTTCTGCACAGTCCTTATACCGATTCCCAGAGCTTTTGCTACTGTCTGCTGGATATTGGCCGGTGAATTTTCATTTTCGTAATATTTTATTATTTATCACCTAATGACTTCAATAGATATTATTGTACAATAGCAGCCAATATGTCTAATAAAATTAAGAGTAATGGAAATTTTCGCGACTTTCTAACAAATATAAACATCAGAGATTCATTTTTCCTGACACCTACCGACGCATCTGATTTTTTTATAAAATTTTTTTTAAAAATTTTAGATATAAAAAATACTCGTGCCTCTGGGTGGGATGGTGTCTCAATCGAAATATTCAAGGCTCTGCCGGACAATGTTTTGTCTGTTCTTTCTGTGCTTGAAATCGGCAATTGTGATTCCTCTTCACAAGGGCGGTGATCACAAAAGAACTTCAAATTTTCGTCCTATTGCTCTACTTCCAACACTTGCAAAAATTATAGAAAAGATTGTCAAAACGTATGCTGACTTTTTTGAAATCACAACAGATTTTAAGTCGCGCGCAGTTTGGGTTTCAAAGCAATAAAAGCACTGATGATGCTATATTTTCTTTTTTGGAAAGCCTTTTTGTAAAATTGAACGACAAGGAATCAGCTGCGGCTGTTTTTTGTGACATTTCTAAGGCCTTCGATTGCGTTAATCACTGTATTCTATTGGAAAAACTAGAGATCTATGGCTTTAGAGAGATATCGTTGGAGTGGTTCAGATCAAATCTTACTGGAAGACAACAAAGTGTGTGTTTGAATGACCAGACATCGGATGGTCTTAGAGTTGAGTATGGGGTACCTCAGGGCTCGGTTTTGGGCCCCATACTTTTTCTGGTATATATAAATGACTTGTCGTCGGTAAAAATAGAGGGTGCGTTTACACTATTTGCTGATGATGCCACTGTTCTCTGGCATAATACTAGTGCCACTGTTTTGAATACTTTAGTAAGTAAAGATCTGCTTACAATAAAAAGTTGGTGTGACGCAAACCATCTTACGTTAAACACAAATAAAACTTGCGTAATGTCGTTTAAATGTGATTTAAATGAAGTGTCCCTTAATAACTTTACATTGAATTCTCTGACAGAGAATAAGTTTTTGGGTGTCTATATCGACAAAAAGTCAAAATTTAAAAGTCACATTGCACAATTGAGCAAAAAATTGTCTTCCAACTGCTATGCATTGAGAGTAATTAGTAACGAACTGGACTATGTCATAGCTAGAAACTCCTACTTTGCTTTGATTGACTCTCACCTTAGGTACGGTATCTGTTTTTGGGGATCCTGTTCAAAGCAACTTTTCAGCTCAATATTTGTTCTTCAGTGGAGAGCAGTTCTATACATGTGTAAGGCTAAAGTGAGGGACTCTTGTCGACCTTTATTTATTTCCCAAAGAATTCTTACGTTGACTTGTATTTTTGTCTTGGAATCTGCTTGTATGATGCACAAGAAATTTAAAGATTCAATTAATAGCAACTCTATTCACAACACGCGCTCTTCACACAGTATTGCTCTTCCTATTATTCACTCTAAATTCCATCATTTATAATAGTAAGAGAATTTTCAATCATCTTCCACTAGATTTAAGGCAGGAACAAAATGAGAGGGTATTCAGAACGAAATTAAAATCAATTCTTATCACGTGACCTTTTTATACCCTGGACGATTTTTTTCGAGACGGGCTTAACTAGGGACATGTTTTAATTTTTTACTTGTATATTTATTATTTAAAAATCCTTTTATCGTAATTTCTAGCACCTTTTACATTTATGCTCTTTGTAGTGTTAGTGAACTGTAAAAATATTGTATCGTTTGTCTTTATACCTTTAATCTATTTTAAGTGTTACCTACCTGACTATATTTATATATATATTTTTTTGAATAATTTTTAACTATACTTTGTTAATGTTGGGCTAAATTTAACACATTTTATTTTTTTTTAAAGCTTTGTTAACAGGAATATTTCTTTAAACAATAAAGCTTGATTTGACTTTCATATTTCTCTATTTTTATGTCTTTTATTTTCAGGTTGGAGGAGAAACTAGTTCAATTGTATTAAATCAGATGAACACTTTTGGTCGAATTGCTGTTTGTGGAGCAATTTCAGGTTACAATGACCCAAATATCAAGGGTGCGTATTCTAATAACAATACATCATATATTGGTCCGTATGAATAAAAAAAAATTAAACAAATCGCTGAACTATTATGAATAAAAATTGTGGAGACAAATCACGTGACTATTTTTTTTTTTATAATTTGGAATAATTTTTCGAGCAAAAACTTGTAGCCAACTCAAATTTTCTTTAAGTTAGTCTAAAAACAATACTATATGATGCTGACTTTTCTGGTCACAGTGTATATACCGGTGGCCAGAAAAAGTTCATGAAAGCAGAGGTTTTATTTATTTTTGTATAGTATGTGTGATGCAGGGATCTACCTCAATATTTTTGTCGTACATACAGGCTGCAAGTATGTGTACATACATACACCTACCTACCTACCTACCTACCTAAGTAGGGTGTACCGTAGCATATATAGATATTAGCTTTCCGCACAATATACATTATCTTAGTCAAGGTTTGGGTTAGGTTTAGTTAGGTTCTTCTATACAATATCAATGAAAAAACTCATAGTTATTTAAAATTGCGAGTTTATTGGTTGTTACAAAACAAAAGAGTTACATATGGTGTTAAACTTAACTAAGGAGTAACTTTGGATGTTGAAGCGTGGCACTGTATGTCCTCAGCATACTTTTTATAAGATGGTACGTAACCACTGAGTGCTAATCGCAAGCATGATGACATATAATCGTCAGTTAGTCGATTGCGATATTTTGATTTAATTGTCTTTATTTCAGAAAATGCAGACTCGCACAAGTAAATTGACCCAAACATTGCTGTCAGTTGAAGGGCGATTTGCCTTAGATTCACATATTTATCTTCAGATATAAAACACCAGAAATTTGTATCAGATGCTGTAGCTTTGAGATATATATCTGATATAATCTGCACCAACTCATTTTCAACAGAACATGAGTTCATATTAAACTGACTTGCTATTTCAGTAGCTAATTCCTCAATGTTTCTACATGAAAAAGGATAACTCATAAATGATGCTACATTTGGCAATTTACTACAATCATAAAAACGCATTTCGAATTGTCCCAAAATATTTGATAATTCAGCCTCATACGTATCATAATTCAACTGAGGAATCCTTGCTTTCAAAGACGGAAAATGTTTCAGATCCTTTCTTTTCAGTTGATCTATCATCAGTTGCAATTTACTTTTGAATGCGTTTACTGCGCTATTCATCTCAATAACAGTTTTTCCTTTACCTTGAAGCTCCAAGTTAATGATGTTTAAGTGCATTGGAATGTCAGTCAAAAATGCCAAATCAGTCAGCCATTTTTCGTTTTTCAACATCTGAGTGTCATCACCTCTTTCGTCTAGAAAAGCTGTTATTTCGGGCAATAATTCTTGAAGCCTTTCTAGGAATTTTCCGCGACTCAACCACCTGACGTCCGTGTGAAGAACTAAATCAGTGTGTTCAGCTGACTCCCTATCTTCCAACTGCAACTTAAAAGAGCCGCCGTTGCAAACTACGTGCACGGATGGAATTCACAATTTTTGTTGCAGTGCCCATAATTTCCTCCGTGTTTAAGACTTTTGAACACAAAGCTTGTTGATGTATAATGCAATGGATTGAAAAAAATGAAGGGAAATCTTCATTAGCTCGACACAATGCCACAAAACCGTTTTTGTTTCCAGTTATTGCTGGTGCTCCATCGGTTGTAATGCACACTAATTTATATATTGGTAGCTTGTAGTTTTTTACAAAATTGAAGAAAACGTCATATATATCTTCGCCACGGGTCTTCCCCTTCAGAGGAATGATCGTCAAAAATTCTTCCTTAGCCAACATGTCATTGAATACCATCCGAATAAAAATACACAGCTGGGCAGTGTCTGTCATATCGGTGGATTCGTCGAACTGTAAAGAAAAGTATGTACATTCCATGATATCATTTTTTAGTTTATCTGCCATGTCCTGACTCATGAATTCAATACGCCTTGTGACAGTCGGACGAGATAACTGAAACTCTAATAGCAGACATGATTTCTGTTTTATTTTTAAAATCTCCAAATAAAGTCTCACCCACTTCAATAAATGCTTCCTTCACAACCGGTCCATCTTCGAATGGTTTCTTGTGTTTCGCCAATATATGAGATATTTTAAATGACGCGATCGTAGCAGCTTTTGATTGTTTGGCTGGTCTTGTGAACATGGTTTGTTCTTTTTTCAAACAAGATATCAAATCACGTGCTTTTCGTTTTCTTAATTCACTCTGTGGCGGAAAATCCTTTTCATAGTTATGAACCGTTTTATAATGCCTCTCTAAGTTACCACGCTTAGGTATTGCAACTGACGCACGACAAATAAGACAAATGCATTTATCCTTCACCACACAAAACAAAAATTCTTCCTCCCAATCGTTATTAAAATGATACTGCATTTTGTACTATTTAATAATAAACTTTGTATCGACGTAGTATTGCCTTCGAGTTGCAATTCAGAATGACTCCAATTCCTGCAGGCCCAACATTTATATCGGCGTGAACGAAAGTCTCGAATGTTCCCGTCAAACGCGCCGCCCGAAAAGCAGCAAGAACCAAAAACGCTGCTTTTCTTTGACAAGTACCGCGCGTTCCTTTGATAAAGCCGCCTTTTGCCGCTAGCAGAGTGTTATTTTATTACGTAATACATTTTTGTAGTTTAGTTAAGTACCTACTTATTAAAAAAAAATTTCTTCTCGAGATCTACTCAAAAAGCACTCGCGATCGACCGTTTGAGCACCCCTGATCTATATATTCGATGCGTCATAAAATTTTGAAGTGGCCTCTTCAATTATCAGGGAAAATTGGGCTTAAATAATTTGCAATATGGAACATAAATAAACTCTAGTTGTTACCTAGTTAAAACAATTGATAACATAATGTCTGATAAACTAGTATTATATAAACAAATTTTAACAAAAAAACACTTCATATTTCACAAGGAGATGGTGCCAGAGAGATCTAATGTCCTATTTTGGGTACTTTTGCGGGGTTAATTTTATAGACAGAAAGTTGAGTGTTTTACTTTTTCGTAAAACTAAAGATGCCGTTAACAAAATTATCATAGCCCTTTTTGTTTTTAAGATACAGAGCTAAATTGAAAATGTTGCATTTTCAGGCACCCCTTGTATCTCAACTATCAGATATCTTATCGAAAATGTTAAAACTGTTTCTTATATAACTTTTCCTGTAGAACTCAATTTCGCCTACGGAATACTACATACAGGGTCAGGTCAAAAAGTTATATTTCTTTCAGAAACTACTAAAATAACTGACAATTTTCTAAAGTTTCGTAATTATTAAATTATGCATTTAAATTTAATAATTACAAAATTGTAGCGGCGGATAAACAAAATTTGATATCAAAAGCATTTAATAACCTGATAAGATCAATATGCAGTCTTAAGTTCTGGGTCCTCTATGAAGGTACCCGAGGAACGGCACTGAAAAAGTTTTTCTAAACGTTTCGGGGGAAAGTCTACCCCCGTCTGCAGCAAATCTACAAATAAAAAACTAAAAGCAGACTATTTCTTATGTTTAGAGTCAAAAATATAACTAGAATGGCTAATCTCTGACAAAATGTCATTGAATGTCAATTTAAAGGTGTTATTTTTAATTGTTATAATAAGATGGGAAAATGTGTGTACCTTTTAGCAAATTTAACCATGTGTTATTAAAATTAACGGAACAAGATGCTACACAATTATCTTTATTTAACAATATTAAGACACTTTTATTGTATTTTACGTTTTTTAGAACATGGTTCTTTTGCTAAAATACTAGAAGCATTCCAAATAATTTTATGATTGTTATCTAGTGCGTGTTGGGAAATTTGAAATTTTTGAAATTCCGTATTTTTTATGGATGTTTGGTTTTCTTTAATTCTTTTGGCTAATGGCCTAGAGGAATTTTATAAATAACATTTTTTGTATTTTCTTGTTCATTGTTAGGTTTTGTTTTTGCAAGTTTGCTTCTAGGTGTATTTTGTGTTTTAAAGATCGTTCTTATGTTAAAACGTTTACCTATTCGTTATACTTTATCTGATAAGTTAGGTATGTGTGGTATAAAGAGGTTTGTAATTGGTCTTTTTGGATTTGTTTGAACTTTGGATTTTCAAATTCATAAAAACATTTTTCAACGAAATCATTAGGATAATTGTTTTGATTTAAAATATCTTTTATAAAAATTTTTTCTTCAAAAAAATTTTGATCTTTGAAAATTAGTTTTGCTCTGTTATATAGTTATGATTGGATGATTTGAGCAAACATTTAAGTATCTGTTTGTGTGTGTGTAGGTTTTCAGTATATTTTTGTTTCAAAACTGTGTATGTCTTTTTTAATAAGTAAGTCTAAAAATGGAAATTGTTGATCTGTTTCTTTTTCAATAGTAAATTTAATTGTTGGTTCTTATGGTTGTTATGGTGTTAATATGATATAAAAAATCATTTAAATGTTGATCGTCATGTTCATGGATAAAAAAAAATGTTTCTCCGCCAAATAAGTGGTTTATGATCGTAATTTTGAATATAATTTAACTCAAATATTTTTATCCCATTGAGGGTAATGTGGTGTTAATTGGTGCCGCGTCCAAATATGGTCAAATACTAGTCTTATTGTTTTCGGTTTATTTCTTAAATGATAATTAGGTAGTTAACCTATATATAGCAGATCTAGGCTAAAGTATAAATTTAATTAATAAACAAGAAAAAAATGTTAGTAAAGCGCTCTAGTCAGTCAATTTAATTTTTTTGATATTTTAATGTATTTTAAAGCTACATACACAACCAAAAAAGCACATTGTCCAGCAAGAACCACGATGCGGCCGACCGACTTCTGAAACAAATTTCAAATGATATTTTAAAATATTCAATTCACATTTCGCCACCATATTTAAACATGTAACATGGAGTAAAAATTGCTAATATAGTATAATAACCATCATTAGTTATGACTAAAGTACAGAACTAACTAAAATTAATTTAAAAATAAGTAGCATGATTTTATAACAATTATAATTAATACCTCTAAAACGGTAGTATTCAATTGAGAAAAATTCCGGGGATTCGGCCACATGGAAACGGTTTTGGGTGACATAAGATACGACGAACGTTATAGCCGAGTTAATAGCATGGAATGTATGCGAACGTACTACGTACCGCGTGAATTAGTACATGAACATGTGAAATGATGAAATCGGTTGGCCGAGCCACCGTCGACAATAAATATATTAGAATATCTGTGGACGGTGGCCCGCGGACTGCTGTTAATGGCGTTGTTTGTATGTTAGTCAAGCATCGATAATAGGGATACCTACCTATTTGGCTATGTGTCCAGGAAATAATAAACTACATTTTGGCTTTGTGCGTTTTGAGGATGTGTAAATTTTTGAAAAATATTTACTTTTTTAAAAAGAGAATTTTCCCAGTATATTTTCTGGTACGGCCCGGTCGACCCTGCCGCTTCAGATGAGTCGTCACTGGCCCAAAAATATGTTAAAGTATTTGTACGGAAAAGAAATAATTTCTACAGAAAATGTCGATGGTATAGCCAGCATCTAATAGATACCGAATTTATAAATTTTTTCCAAACATATAATCAAGCTATTCGATTGGATACATTTGTCTACAATTTCTGACAATGACTAAAGTACGGGAGGATAATAAGGCCCACCTAATGTTTTTTATTTTATTCCATAACCAGACATTCCTTGCCGATTATTTTAATGTTGAAAGAAAATAAGGCTGTGTTCTTAAACGTTAGTAAAAAAAATTGATTTTATTATGAAACTAAAAACAGAAAAACGAGATTTAAAAAAAATGTCACCGGGCTTTATTTTCAGATTGGGCGAAAAATAAAGCCCAAATTCAAAAATATCTTAATTTTCCTTAAAACTGTGCTCTTACATACTAGCGAATAAATCTGATTTTATTATAAAACTAAAAACAGAAAAACGAGATTAAAAAAAATGTCACTGGGCCTTATTTTTAGATTGGGCGAAAAATAAAGCACATATTCAAAAATATCTTAATTTTCATTAAAACTGTGCTCTTACATACTAGTGAACAAATCTGATTTTATTATAAAACTAAAAAAAAATGTTACTGGGCCTTATTTTCAGACTTATCGAACTTCGCGCACATAAAATCATCTTCATCATCTGAAATCAAACCAACACATTCTTCATGTATCCACACCTGACAACCAGATCCGAAACAGGAAGACATGCCTAGTTGCCTATTTTAATCACAAAGATAATAATAACAAGACCATAAATCCTTAGTTACACGCTGCGATTTGTAATTAATAGCTTTTTTCTTGTTTGGATTTTCCTTTGAGAAAGATTTGGTGTTTTTAAAATATCTTTAAAAGTTTTTTCTTGCAAGCGGGGCAAATCTAACAATACCGCATTTTCCTGTTGTTTCTCAGTGAAATTTGCTTTTGAGATTTCTTTTTTTTTTTTTTTGTTGAATACGTGATGAACTTGGTCTGAGTTGGGTGGTTTTTGTGACATCACCAGTCATATTCCGGCGTATCTCTGAAAGCGGTACGTCATCATTAGAAGACCAAACTGTTTCACCGATTCTTCTAGACAATGTTGATGGCGCAAAGGCTTCTTCAGGTATAGCGCTGGGGTTAAATGGGTATATACCGGTACTCCTAAATCCACTGGTTATGTTTGCCACCGTCATACATTTTTCCCAAACTGGTGTAAAAACCGCTGCGAACCTATCTTTTGTCAAACGACGATCTGGATTTTGATCCCAATATTTTAAAAGTTCGTCGTCCCAGAAGTGTTCAAAAGATCTAAACACGGCTTTGTCTAAGGGCTGCAGTTCATGGGTAGTATTGCTTGGGAGGCAAAGCAATACTACATCATTTGCAATTGTATTGTCGAGGTGACATGCGGCTCCGTCCAATATGAGTAAAACTTTTTCTAGCTGGCTTTGCAAAGTGATCAAGCCATTTGCAAAGCAATTCCGATGTCATGCTTCCTTTTGGACTCATTGAAATCGATGAACCAATCGGCGAGTTATCGGAAAATGTAGGCTTTTGCCGGACACCTTTAAACACAATCATAGGCGGTATTGTGTTTCCTAGAGCGTTAACACATGCAACAATTGTGACGTTCTCAGCGTGTTCTTGAGATACAAAATGAATTCTTTTCGATCCTTTCAATGCCAAAACTGGTTGCTGGTGATGCAATGTCAAACGGCAGCCTTTCTCGTCCATATTAAATATTTTAACGGGTTTATATTTAAAATCAAATTCTTTACGTAAAGAGTCTAGTTTCGCAAAGTAATCTTTCACTATACATTGGTTCGATTTTTGAGACCTTGCTGCATTCATTGATTGCGCTTTTCGTTTACTGATACGAGGGTGCCGTTTTAAAAACCCAGAATACCAATCTTTGCCAACAATTTCTTTTCCCCTTTTCTGGTTTAGGTCAATTCGATTAACTTTAGTGGTATTAAAAACACTTCTCCGTCGAGTTTTTGGAGTAAGAGGTAGTCCTACATTTGCTAATCGAATTATTCGGTTTTCTAGATCCAATTCTTGATCTACAGTTAAAACTGGCTTTCGTCTAAGGTTCCTCGAAGTTAGGTTAATCTTCAAATGGTTTTTTAATGTACGGCGAGGAATCCCAGTTCGTTGTTCTACCTCTCTTTGGGAGTGCCCTTGTTTTAAAAGTCTGCAGAGTGGGCTCCTTGCACTCTAGGCGGGAAATTTAAGCGTGGGGCCTTATTTTCCGCTGGGCCTTATTACTCTATGTTATTAACTTAATTTTGTCTTCTTTTTTCTCATGGAAACGCCATCGTTGAGTCGGGGTTTTCCATAAATAAAAATATTTTAGAAAATCTGCTGGAAGAGTCTATTATCTGCCAAAGACAAGTATATGCGGCAAGTTATCAAATAGATGGTGCATTAAATGTTAATATTTCCGACAAAATGTATTAAAAATGCTTACAAAACTTATCATAATGCCCTTGACGACCAAAATCGCCGAAAAGAGAAAGAAAAAGAAATTGATATTGAAAAAAAAGAGCCGAAAGTGAACTTTATCATTTAGAAAATAAATAGAAAAAATTAGAAAAGGAAGCAGCATCCATGGAAATGGAAATATCGGAACTGAGACGAAAAATTTAAAATACTTATTTTCTATTTTTTCTATAATCCTTTTAAATTTTATTTTTAATAAAGACATGTCGGAAGTATATATTAATTTTTTGTTTAATTAATTTTTTTACTTAATTTTAAATAGAACAGAATACAGTTAAAGTAACCCTGCATGCTCTATTGCTATAGCGTTTTCTTTAATATTTTATATTTCGTACACAATTACATTTAATAGTTTCATTAATTTTGTTGGCTTTTTTATAAGAACTATAAATTCTCAAAATATTACCTGGAATTTCCATGAAAGGGTCAGGGAAAACATGGAAAAGTCAGGGAATTTGATAATTCAAAACTGCTAAAAAACCCTGTTCTAGGTAATGGTTATTCATACAGAAAAAAAAGTAAATTCTTATATTTCTACCTTTCCTCGAAGGACTACCTTTTGCCTAAAACTTTTGATTTGAGCATTAGCTTCATTTTTATTCAAACGGCCCATTGCGAATTCTTTCGAACCAAGAAAAAACATCGAAATATTAGCTAAGGTTGTGTTGTAATGTCAATTTTTATTTCATTAGCAACTCTTGTTCAATGGCCCATGGTTGCGAAGCAACTAAGAATGGAAGGATTCCTCGTCTGGAGATGGGCGGAGAGATGGGACGAAGGAATTTTGCAAAACATAAGATGGATTAAAGAAGGCAAACTTAAGTACAGAGAGACCATCACGGAAGGTTATGAAAACATGATCACCGCTTTCATTGAGATGTTGAAAGGAGCGAACGTTGGGAAAGCAGTTGTTAAAGTTTAAGACATAATTTAAACTCTCTTGTTCATTCAAATCTTAATTTGTATTATTATATTTATAATCCATGTCATTTTTATTATAAAATGTTATTAAACGTTTTGCAGCTATTTTCCGTTGTTTTATTGTCGTTTTTGTTTTCTTTGCTGATAGTGGAGAGGCATAACAACATAATCGTTCAATTATGTATAAAATCATGATATTTTTAATGATAAACGAGTGCCTTCTCGCAAGTGAAAAAAAATTACTCTTACGTTAAACACGTTGATGGTATTAAAATATTCAGAGTCTTAGGGGTTTGACTACAAATATTTTAACGTATGATAGTGTGGATGATTTTAATCCAAAAAAGGGTTATATACTAAACGGGGAAAATTATTTGAGTTTCCTGCAAAACGAGTTAGATATTTAGATCAATTGCCATTAAACAATATTAGAAACGTTGTATTTCAACAAGATGGGGTCCACTGCACAATATTTGTACAGTTAAAAACAATTTTGACCAATGGATTGGAAAAGATGCTCTCGGTAAATGGCCATCGAATAACCTCGACCTTTTTATTGGGTCTTTTAAAGAACAAAATATACGCATTCATATAGTTAATATCGAGCATCTAAAGCTAGCGTCTTCAACCTTTTTTAATGCAAGGGCCAAAAATCGATTTCACATCGTCCGAAGGGCCACAATTTTCCACGATACTTTACCAACATATCAATAAAATAAAAGCATATAATTTCAAAGTGTAATAATCTTTATTGGTTAAAAAGTTCTATCAATCAATGCGATTTTTGAGAAGGGTGTCGATATTTGGTTTTATTTTTGATGTGATATATCATATGTTCATATGAGAAAACAGCTGCTAGCACACATATGTGCTCCCAAACAGAGACTGTTCTGATCGACATATTTTGAATAAAAATCAAGAAGACCCATGTCGAACTTGTCTTTCAGTTTCGAATTACACTGCAAATCGATAAGCTCCATCTGACAATTTTCTAGCATGTCTTGAACAGATACACTAAATGGTCGGTCAAAGAGACTGATGTAATTTTTATTATCTCTGAAGTCCTTGATTGGAACTCTTTTTTTGAGTTAATCTGGTGCAACATATTTATCCACATCTGTACATTCGCAACTCTTCAGTTTAGGAAAGTGCGAAAACTCTTTTTTCAACAACTGATTTTTCCATAAATCCAGTTTAAACGCCTTCACAGTGTCAAGTAGATTGTTGATGAGATTTTCTTTTCCTTGTGGTTTGATGTTCAAGTCATTGAAGTGCAGTGTAATGTAAAGTAAGTGAAGAGCAAATGAAGCAAGAAAATATCGCAATAATTTTTTTTCCAGAAATTTTTTATATGTGGAGGGGGTAGAATATTTTTTACGACTTACCTAAATTTTGTATACTAAATCAATTCTCCTATTTTCAGAGCAGCAAATTTATAACATCCTCACAAAATGGATGAGTTGCCCTAATCTCCTCCAGAAATTCCTTTTGAATTGAAATATTGCCAAGAGAAGTAAGTCTTTCTTGAGATATTGTATTTCTTAAATAAGTTTTTACACATTTGAAGCAAGAAAATCTTTCTATTGAAGCACTTGTCGACGGTATTGTCAAAATAAGGGAAAACACTTTATATGCTTCGGTAAAAATATATTTATTTTTATTAATTTTTTTCACTTGCTCTTGCAGCGATATATTCCAATTACTCTCATTGGCAAAAATAAGACCAAGCTTAAGTCGTTGACTTTTTGAAAACATTTCCCCATATAACTGTAATAAATTTTCAAACAAGCCAGTTGGAAAATTTAAACTATATTCGGAGAATTTAGCAGAACCTGCCAAACATAAAAATGTAAGTGTTTCACAGTCTTGAAATCTTAGTGTCATTTCGATTAAAATATGGTCCAATATTTCATAAAAAAGGGTTCTATACTTAGCCCTAATTTCTTCAGGTGAAAGCTTAACAAGCTCACGTTTGTAATGATTTATTTCTGTAAAAGAATTTGCTTTATCAAACATGGTATAAAAAAAAATGTTCATTTCATTTTTTACAGAGCGCCTTATATTGGATATACAAAAATGAATGTCAAGCAATTTTTTTTGAAGAACGTCAAATAGTATGTCCGTGATTGAGAAAATGTTATTCAACACTAATGCCAGCAACGTGAAAAACTGGGCTCGACGTCGTCGGATACGCGTTGTCATGGCAACATCGTAGAAAAATCGCAAACTAAACATAGCACCTCCAGTAAAGTCAAAGCGGTTTGCGCCACTGTTATAGTTGTTATAATAAAGTTCGATTGAAAGTTTTAAAAAGACATGCCGCCAACGGTCAAATAAAATATTTATTCGAGATGTACAATTTGTTTTTTACCAATTAGGTGAATAAATGAATGTAAAAACTAAAATTTTAAGAGATCCCAAGTAATACTTTTAGTCATGAATACGCCATTGTTGTCACAAGTATTTTCATTGAAGTAACCGGAACTTGGTGTCACCACGTTTTGTTTAAGCTGAGACTACGTAGTCATTACCAAAATGGGGAACAATTTTAGGGTAACTATTTCGTGAATAACTTGTAACTGTGCCTTTGACTATTAGGTACGTAGATAGTACGGAATTGTGTAGTTCCATTTAAGTAGCCGAATAATAATAATTTCGTCACCTCCTTATTTCTGTTTTTATTTAATCCGTTTTAAAAATATGTATGGTTCGTTTTAATACAAACAAAACGGTTATGGCTACTACAAACATACAAATTGGGAATATGGTGTAGAGCAGGGGTGCTCAAACTTGAACTGCTGACGATCTACCTCAATATTTTTAGACTACTTACGATTGACTCTGAGAGGCTGCAAGTATGTGCGATGCAGGGTTGTCGTACATACACGATACATACACCCTATCTACCTACCTACGTACCTAGGTAGGGTGTACCGTAGCATGTATAGATATTAGCTTTCCGCACAATATACATTATTTTAGTCAAGGTTTGGGTTAGGTTTAGTTAGGTTCTTCTCTATCATATCAATGAAAAACTCAGTTATTCAAAATTGCGAGTTTATTGGTTGTTACAAAACAAAAGAGTTACATATGGTGGTAAACTTAACCAAGGAGTGACTTTGCATGTTGAAGCGTGGCACTGCATGTCCTCAGCATACTTTTCATAAGATGGTACGTCCACTGAGTGCTAATCGCAAGCGTGATAACATATGATCGTCAGTTAGTCGATTGCGATATTTTGACTTAATTATCTTTATTTCAGAAAATGCAGACTCGCACAAGTAAGTTGACCCAAACATTGCTGTCAGTTGAAGGGCGATTTGCCTTAGATTCGGATATTTATTTTCAGATATAAAACACCAGAAATTTGTATCAGATGCTGTAGCTTTGAGATGTATATCTGATAAATCTGCACTAACTCATTTTCAACTGAACATGAGTTCATATTAAACTGACTTGCTATTTCAGTAGCTAATTCCTCAATGTTTTAACATGAAAAAGGATAACTCATAAATGATGCTACATTTGCCAATTTACTACAATCATAAAAACGCAATTCGAAGTGTCCCAAAATATTTGATAATTCATCCTCATACGTATCATAATTCAAGTGAGGAATCCTTGCTTTCAAAGACGGAAAATTTTCAGATCCTCATCTTTTCAGTTGATCTATCATAAGTTGCAATTTACTTTTGAATGCGTTTAGTGCACTAATCATCTCAATAATAGTTTTTCCTTTACCTTGAAGCTCCAAGTTAACGGTGTTTAAGTGCATTGTGATGTCAGTCAAAAATGCCAAATCAGTCAGCCATTTTTCGTTTTTCAACATCTGAGTGTCATCACCTCTTTCGTCTAGAAAAGCTGTTATTTCGGGCAATAATTCTTGAAACCTTTCTAGGAATTTCTAGGAAGAACTAAATCAGTGTATTCAGCTGACTCCCCATCTTCCATCTGCAACTTAAAGAGCCGCCGTTGCAAGCTACGTGCACGGATGGAATTCACAATTTTTGTTGTCATGCCCATAATTTCCTCCATGTTTAAAACTTTTGAACACAAAACTTGTTGATGTATAATGCAATGGATTGAAAAAAATGAAGGGAAATCTTCATTAGCTCGACACAATGCCACAAAACCGTTTTTGTTTCCAGTCATTGCTGGTGCTCCATCGGTTGTAATGCACACTAATTTATATATTGGTAGCTTGTAGTTTTTTACAAAAATGAAGAAAATCATAAGGTCAGGTGGGGCAAGTGCACCCCAAAAAAATAGAAGTTCAACTTGCAACCCTGCAAAATATCCATTGGCTTTTTGTAAAAATGTTTATTTCTGGTGTCACGATAGTTGGAAATGTGCTTTATATGACGCAATATATAAATTTTGATAAAAAGTTCATCGGTCCCATAAAACAATTTTTTTTATTTTGAGCAGCAATGGACGCACTTGCCCCACCTAAATGGGGCAAGAGCGAATAAGGCATTTTTCTACTATTAGAATAACCAGAATTCATTACGGGGCAAGAGCAATGTTATTTAATATATATTGTTTTAGATGCATTTATTGGAAAATAAAATATCTGGCTACATACACTTAAAATTAACGTTAAAAAAACTAGATATAAGAAAGAAAAATCAGACAAGCTAGAAATACTGGAGGAAAAGTAACCTTTTATTAAACAAATGAACGGAAAACTATAAAATATGTATTAATATTTCTAAATTCCCTGTAAAAAACAATTAAAAGTAAGAAAAATTAACTGCTTCTACAAATATATGAATATTAATACGAAAAATAAAACATTATTTTGTAAAAACATTTGAAAATTAAAAATAACAATTTCGTTCTCCTTAACTATTGGCTAATATTATATTATAATTCGGATACCTCTACGGCTGTTGAAAAAACATATTTTTGGAAGTTTATAGTAGGTATCAGTTGGGGTGAGGGCAATTTCTGTATAATATCTGATAACAGAATTGAACATTTATCATTCTCATCTAATCTAAATTCAAATGTATTTCTCAATTTTCGAAGACACATCACTGAGACTTCATCGTCAAAAACCTACGTTATAAGACATGCGTACTTATAGCTTTTCTTTTTTCCAAAAAAGTTACCTAAAACAAAATCACCCGGTTGAATCTTGAGAATTGGAATATATTTAGTACTCGTATCCAAGTTTTCTTTGCTCAGTAAATTTAGGTTTTGATCAGTAAGGGCCTCTTCTTCATCCATTTCAAAGTCCTCATCGAATTCCGTTATTCGAGGATCACTGGAATCGCTTTTCCATGATTCTAAGTCGCTTTCGTCGGAACTATGTCTCCTTACTTTTTTCTTATTTACCTTTTTAGATTTCTGTAGTTTATTACCCTTTGTTTTTTCTTGCAAATGTGCCTTGTCTTCCCGTGTGATTACTTCTGCCCCTAAGCAAATTTTTCTTTTCGACTGTTTCAAAGGAGGCTGATCTCGTTTAATTGATTTTAATAGCAAGTCTTCAAAACTAACAGAAGTTGTTGGTAAATTATTATTTTCAGTATCCGTTGCAGAAATCTGACTGACTGTCTTGTCTACACTATTCAGATGATCTTGATGTTGTATATTGATTGCCGAAATTGTAGGTTGAGGAAAGGTTGAAGTTGTTGGTTTTGGATCATGGGCTTGTAAAGTTGTTGTCGTTGGTTCATTAGGACTTTCCTGATTCTGTAAAGATGACCATCTTTTAAATGCTGCCGGTTCAAATATCTCTTGGGGTATGACGTTTCGGTTAAATGGAAATATTCCTGCTTTGACAAACCCACTTATCAAAATATCTGGCTTTGTGTCAGTCCAAATTTCACCAATAAGCTTCGAAAATATACTTTTAGGAATCTTTACACCTACATTTTTGCGTTGCCATTCGACTAACTTGACATCCCAGCGACTTTTAAGCGACTTAAAGACACTTAAGTCCAGTGGCTGCAATATGTGACTAGTATGTGGCGGAAGTTTCAAAATTATTATTTGGTTTTCAATTGCAATTTTAATAACCTCCACGCTTAAATGCGTAGCATGTCCATCGTACACTACTAGAACTGGACGATCTGGAGACAAATGTTTAATAAAACTTTTTTCAAAATAATTTTTAAACACTGTGCTTTCCATCCACCCATTAGCTGTTGCTGCATAGGTTGTATTTGGATATTCACTACCTGGGGGTGCTGCCCATTGATTCCAAACCTGCTTGCCTTTGAAAATAATTAATGGCGGTGCTTTTTCCCCGCTTGCACTACCGCACATTAGAACGGTAGTGTTCTGCTTACCAGGCCCACTTGTCGTGCGAGTAGCTGGTAATCCCCTTTGGCCAACAATTTTTGTTTTAGAAGGGTCTGAGCAAAAACTACTTTCGTCCATATTCCATATTTGGGATGGCCTGTTCTCCAAATTAAGGTCTTTCAGAGTTTTTTCGAGTAAATCAAAGTACTGATAGATTAAAAACGGATCAATATTCTTTTTTCTTGCAAATTCAACACTTTGTGGCATCTTTATAGAAAGATTATGGCGTCGTTTAAAATTTGAGAACCAGTCTTCGCCCGGAATTTCATGTTTAAACTGAGTATTAATGTTGTTAATTTTGACATATTGTGCAACAATTTCCAAAACCTCGTTTCTGGTTAGACCAAAACCCCATTTTTGTAAACAACGGATGCAGTTAACCAAGGACTTCTCAGCTTCTGGAGTAAGGTCCGTTCTTCTGCCATAAGTCATGCTTTTTTACCCCTTCTTCCGCTAACATGGTCGCGGATAGTATTTTTTGGTATATTGTATACCAAGCTGGCTCTATAGGTTGTCATTAGACCATTTTTAACAGAACTCACAGCTATTTTGAGGTCTTCTTTTGAATATCCACATCCTCTTTGCGTTTTTCTAACATAGGTGCGAACCATCGCTTACTCTGAAAAAAATTAAAACCTTTAAATTATGCCTAATATTATATACGGGGCAAGTGCGCTTTATGAGCTGCTCTTGCCCCATTTACATAAGACGCACTTGCCCCGATGTACAGATTTGATGGGGCAAGTGCGCTCTGTCCTCAAAAAGCTATTTTATGCCAGGTACTCACAAAACTAACAATACTACAAATAGTACATCATAATAAGATTACTTAGCTACTTACCAAAAATAACAATAAAATCTCAAAAGATTTCCTAGAAATTCTCAGATTACTAAAACAGAACCAACTCGTGTTTAAACTATAAATGCGACTGAAATTTGACATGTGCGTTCTTTGAACGTAGGAAACCGTAAACAAATTCTAACTCCTTAGTTCAGAAAAAGAAGTTAGTTGGACCCCTCGTTCATAGATGGCAAGACCATTTAATCAACTATATGGAAAATATTGGTAAATACTGCACTTGCCCCGGAAATGCTCTTGCCCCACGTGACCTTATATATCTTCGCCACGGGTCTTCCCCTTCAGAGGAATGATTGTCAAAAATTCTTCCTTAGCTAACATGTCATTGAATACCATCCGAATAAAAATACATAGCTGGCCAGTGTCTGTCATATCGGTGGATTCGTCGAACTGTAAAGAAAAGTATGTACATTTCATGATATCATTTTTTAGTTTATCTGCCATGTCCTCACTCATGACTTCAATACGCCTTGTGACAGTCGGACGAGATAATTGAAGTTCTCTAATAGCAGACATGATTTCTGTTTTATGCTTAAAATCTCCAAATAAAGTCTCACTCGCTTCAATAAATGCTTCCTTCACAACCGATCCATCTTCGAATGGTTATTTGTGTTTCGCCAATATATGAGATATTTTAAATGACGCGATCGTAGCAGCTTTTGATTATTTGGGTGGTGTTGTGAACATGGTTTGTTCTTTTTTCAAACAAGATATCATATCACGTACTTTTCGTTTTCTTAATTCACTCTGTGGCGGAAAATCCTTTTCATAGTTTTTATGAACCGTTTTATGATGCCTCTCTAAGTTACCACGCTTAGGTATTACAACTGACGCACGACAAATAAGACAAATGCACTTATCCTTCACCATACAAAACAAAAATTCTTCCTCCCAATCGTTATTAAAATGATACGTTTTAGATTTCTTCGCTGCACTCATTTTGTACTATTTAATAATACACTTTTTATTGACGTAGTATTGCCTTCAAGTTGCAATTCAGAATGACTCCAATTCCTGCAGGCGCAACATTTATATCGGCGTGAACGAAAGTCTCGAATGTTCCCGTCAAACGCGCCGCCCGAAATTTCTAGAAAGGCGGCAAGAATAAAAAACGCGGCATTTCTTTGACAAATACCGCGTGTTCCTTTGATAAAGCCACCTTTTGCCGCTAGCAGAGTGTTATTTTATTACGTAATAAATTTTTGTAGTTTAGTTAAGTACTTACTTATTAAAAAAAAATTTCTTCTCGAGATCTACTCAAAAAGCACTCGCGATCGACCGTTTGAGCACCCCTGGTGTAGAGCGTATAAAATATAGTTATTGGTAAAGAACGCAGGCAATTTCTCTGGTGAATATGCTGATGATAGTCGTAAAAAAATTACGAACCTTTAAAATTCGTTAATTTTCAATACATTATAGTCAAATGTATTGACCAATTTAAATCTTAAAAATGTAATTTTGAGCTTTGGTTTAAATAGTAATTACCATTAAATATCTTATTATAAAAAGTGACTCTTTTTCTAACGTAATGTTTAATTGGTATGTACTTTTAATCTTTATGCTGACAAAAACAAACATTATAGCTAAATATTTATAGGTTAGATGAAAATAAACAATGGCGTTCTATTGAACTTTTACTTTCAGGTTGGCTGCATTTCTTTACTGAGAAAATTACTTAACATCAAGTGCCTACGACTGCTACAATACGCTTTTATAGTTTTGGATTCTTTAAATACGCAATTGTCACTTATACCCAATTACTTTGAAGTCTGCTAGTTATCTACAAAGTACCCATTAATCCCATACTATATATTATTACCAAGCGGTTACGATTTGCGAACATTCCGCCGGTTCTTTAAAATTTAATGCGTTGTGTCGCAGCATGCGGAGAGTTGCGATACTTGAGTCACTACTATAATTCTGCCATCTATCATAACCATAACCCTTTGTTTCGTTTTTATTATTTGTTTCTTTGAAATACCGCTTTAGGTGGTTTTGGTCAGGTATCACATGACCAAGATGTGATATTTTTAATTTTCTATAAAATGTGGCTGAGTGACGAAAGCTATTGTGAACATTTTTAACTTGTTACTCGCAGACGATAACATAACACATACAGAACTAATTAATAGCTGTAGACCGAATTACAATGACTTTATAAGGACAACAATGGCGACAATAGAAGCCTACCCGCCAAATTGATGGAAAATTTCTAAAGATTTAAATGGGGGCACCCATATTAACGTTAGTTTTTCGCAAAATATGGCTAAATTAATCTACTTTTATATTGACAACCTCTGTCGGCGTCAATGTTTTATTTTAATAACCTATTAGATGTTTGCGCAAGCAATTAATGAGAGTTGTCTGCCAAGTGAATTTAGTAATGTAATATGTACTGAATAAGGCCTACAAAATAAAGTTTCTTTTATGTTAATCTTAGAGAGCTTCTACCTCAAATTGAGGTGCTGAATGAAGTAAAACATATACTAAGACATGAAACAATACTGTCTTTTACAGCAAAATAAAACCAAAATATAATAATGTGCAATATTTAATAACTTTTCTTGGAGTAAACTTAAACTTTAAACATTTACGGTTATAGTCATTTACACATTCATCACAGACACTTTATAATTACAAGCAAAAAATAGGTGAACCAAGCTTAAATACATTTCTCTATAGGCCAATGGCTAAGAACTTCTTGTTTGAATCAATATTCATTTTAATAATCACAAAACCAATAAAATGCGACACTAAAACAACAAACCTCATAAGAAACCGAGGTAGGCGAAAAGTAAACACAGCGATTTTAGCAGCGATATGGCAGAACCAATCAAAAATTGGTTACTCTATAGTTGCCACTGTCCTTGTAAAATCACCGACCGGATCTCGTACCAGCGCCCCCTATCTCCGGAACCTTAAATACAAGAGGTAATAGTTTACTTGTAGTAAATAATTACTGTAATTCTTACTTTTAAGTTGCAACAGAAGAATAACGACAGGTAATAGCAGTAGACGATAACTTTTTCTACTCTGCAACGACTCGTTTTACTTTATAGTAATACGTTATTGGAGTACATTTGATCGTAATGGAGTAGTCTCTGCAAAGTTCGAGAAGGTACTGATACTTAAAAGTTGTAATTTAGTAAACAGATTAGAGACAGAGACTTTGAATAATTACTATTATGTCACGGAAAAAAAGACGACTTTGGAGTCAATTCCTTAAGTAGTTGCTTGGCAGTAGTTATTATATAATTACTTTACATGAAAAATTACTATAAAGTATTATTCGCAGTAACAAATACATATATAATACTTAAAATCGTGTAACCCAAAGCGTTTGTTGATATATAGTAGGATTATTAGTAATAAATACGCAAAAACTGTTAAAGAGTAGTAGTGGAAACATATAACATTTTCAAATTTATGTATAATTATTTAGTTTATAGTAACGCTGAGGCAATTACTAAATTTGGCTAGTTATATTGTTACTGATTTTCACACAGTCTTCTAACACCACCCTGTCGAATAACTCTACGAGTTGGATTTTTCCAAATTTACATATCACACACTTTATAAAAGAAAGTTAATAGAATCTTTATTAATAGGGTGTTACTATTGAAAGTGACATATTTTGAATATATAATCAGTTTTAGTTAATAAGATACTGGCCTTCTTTATTAATGAAAATAACAATTTTTTCATTTACAATAAAATATTCGGTTTTTTTGGTTTCTTCTTTCAGTCCATTTCACTCACATGAATTATGATAAACATATTTACTCTCTTCTTTCTTGTAAATATCAATTTAACACTTTGAGAACACTTGAACTATTAGAAAGTTTCAGTTTACATAACTTTTTGTTTTCATCTATCCAAGCTGCTTTTCTTTATGTTTGCTTGGTATGGAATGTTAAACAGACATTTTGCTGATGGTTTTTCATTATTTTAAGCCCATTAGTAATCTGAAACAAAATTGAACATTATAACTTTGTAGTTAAATATAACCTTTAAAATATCAAGACTTTTATGTAAATTACATTTTACATACCTCAATATGTTTTATTCATAATTCATTGGATTACATTTTGCAAAGTATTTTCAACTTCTCTAAATTAAGACAAAAGAAATTTATTTTTGTTTTGTTTACAAATATTCGGAATTTGCCTGTCTTTCTCTTCTGTCACTATGGTTTCATTGGTTTCTTATTTTTCGGCATCCAGCCAGCTTTGACAATGTCTGGTTTTTATATTTCAGTTACGATTTTGGTTCTGCTCAGGGGCGGTTCGCCAGCTCTATTCGGGGACGCCGAATATTATCGGGTTCTTACTCCCTTATACTAGTGGCGCCAGCAGTGGACTCCACTGTAATTATTATTTTATTTTATGGCATTAGGTTGGCATAAGTCTGAAGTGAGGAAGAATGATGGAGGGGAATGTCAAACTTCTTCGAATTTTCTGGAGCTGATTTTCTCGCCCCTTTCTATTGGCTCTCCTTAGAGGTGCAACATGTGTCCGGCTTTATAAAAGTGCCTCAATGGACCAATTTTTTAAAGTACTGAAAGTATGTCATGAGTAATTTCTTTTAAAGTGCAGTTCCACATTTGATCAACCACGTGGTAAGTCGATTTTCAAATTAGTTTCCTGCTGTGAGCTAATTCGCAATTATCTTTTATAAACAGAATGGCGTCCTGAATTTTGTTTTGGCTGTCGGTCCTCGAGAAGCCTTTCTAGATGTCTGAAAATTCCCTTTGTTGGTGACCGTTGATATCGAAGGAGCTCTCTAGATGACTAGAGGTAAGGCAATGTCTTTGAATAGTTGTGTTGTAAATAACTTGTTTTTGCACATTCCATGTCGATTTTATTTTAAGACAAACAATCCTGTGTAGGGTTTCATGTTAAGAATTCAAGATATGGTTTTGGGATTTAGTTACAAGTTTATGGTGTAATTTTTGGGGTACATAAACCAAGAGTTCTATAATGGTTTTGGAGTTCCTTCCTGTAAGAGTACAAGGAATTAATTCTTAATTTTTATATTTATAAATTTTATATAAGGTAGCAGAAAGGAAGTAAGTAACCTATTTTCTGTAAAACAGCCTTGGCGATATAGTTTATACTTTTATAACTTTTTCCTTGCGGCAGTGTGGTAAAAGAAAATTCATGAATTTTTGATTCCCTGTGCGCTATTTAATTTAATTTTCATATTTACATATTTGTTACATTTTCTTGATTTATTTTTTTTATATCTTAATGTCAATTGAATTTTTGAATGTAAGGTAAATTTCATATGTCAAAAATTATTTTATAAAACAACTCTTAAAAAAAACAAAAGATCAAGGTGATCATTAAAATTTGACAGTCTGCACTTTATATAGTGTTTTATTGAAAAGCCCTCCAAATCTTTATTTTGTCTGCATTCAAATATTAATATAGATTTCTTCCTAATTGAGTCACAGTCAATTAGGTGGCGCTCATTTTATTTTCGAAAGGTGTACCCGAAAACCTGCAACCTACAGCTCTCCGAAAAAATGACTGGCTGCCGTTCGCATGTATTGGTAAGTTCATAGGGACTCTACGTCATAAACAGTTGTAGCTACTTTAGTGCTAGATGGGATATATAATAAATATAGTTAGATATTTCCTTGTTTATTTTTCCTGGTGAAGTAGCACTTCACCTACTTCACCTGAATAGCCGCCACTGGCGTGATGTCCGTGAGAAATACAAAGTGGCGCAGCCAGTCGAGGTCACTAAATTGAGGAACTGGTTTCCATGAAGGAGGCGTTTCCTTCTTGAGTTCAAAAATGAGTTTTACCATTTCTCATCTGCTCAGCCAACGAACATCAGAAAAATATGTCACACCACCATACTCGGCGTTAATTTTTTCGTATAAAAAAGTTTGGAGTTCTCTGTGATTGAGGTCGCATGATTTCACAGTTTTTACGACCACTTTAATCACCTCATCAATATTTGTGGATTTTGCACAAAGATTGTGTTGATGAACGATACAATGATAATGCATGAAAGGAAGATCATTCTGCCCACGAGCCCTTCATTTTTTCCTACCATGGATGATGCACTGTCTCTTACAACTGCAGAAAGATTTGTCAATTCTAAATTCTATTGTCTCAGTACTGCCATCAAACATTTATAAATATCACATCCTTTTGTAGTTCCTAAAATTGGAAAAAGGGCAGCCATCTCTTCAATGATTTCAAAATTATTATCAATGCCCCGAATAAATATAGCTAATTGAGCCATATCGGTTAAATTTGTGCTTTCGTGGAACGCAACAGAATAGTATACGAACTTCGATGCACGTTTTTTTAGTGAATTTTCAGTTTCTGCCGCTAACTTTTCGATTGTTCTAGCGGCAGTAACACCGGACAAACTAACTTTAAGAAAAAGTTGTGTTTGAGACGGGCAAAAGTGCAGCTTTCGCTTGTATTGCTTCGTTCGCTCTTGGAATTAGAACTGGCCGCTGCCGTGGACTGCACTGGACATGGATCGAATAGAGAATTTTAAGCCTTCTAGTTTCACTTTAAACAGTCAATAATTGAGGATACGTGAAAATTTCAAATACAGGGCGTTCCATTTAACTGTTTGCTCCTTCTTATGTTAATTTAACTTGATTTTGTTGGTTTATATGTGTGCGCAAAAACTAGGGTAGTAACCCTACATACCAATTTATATTTTTTTTAATCTTAAATAATAAGAAAGTTAGAGGGGGGTAATATAATACCGTACTTTTCCGTTTACTATAATTATTAAAAAAATTCAAAATTTCTATAACACTCTGTAACTAGATATCATATATCTTTCCCGGTATGTTTTGGACACCAAATGAGCATTCTATCTACACTCCATAAATAAGTAACATGTCAGCATATTTTACGTATTAAAACGTTATGGAATTGCCTCATACGTCAAAAAATTAAGGTGAAAGAACCAAAAAACAAGACGACTGCAACTGATGCTAACTGTTATGTTTGTTGATGCCTGCTGGTTTGTCTATGGTGGGCAGTGTTGCCGTGTTTAGATAAACATTCTATGGTAAAATTAAACGTTTCGTTTTAGTTTTTATTTTTTAAATTAGGGCATTCACGATGTGCTTTAAAATTAATAAAACGAAAAACAACTTTAAGGCCAATTTTCTCATAAATGGTAAGGAATTGGCCCTATGTTATTTAAGCATTTTTTAATCAAATTGGTCTATACTATCACGTGTTAAAATTTGTAGCCAAACCCCTAACACACGCCAAATTTGAGCGAATTAGAATTATTTTTTCATTACCACTAATTTCATTACAAAAAAATATAAGGCAAGGTGTTACAGACGCACTCTATGTTCTTTTAAATACAATAATTTGTGACTAATTAAACAAAAGTTTCTTCTTTGTTAAATTCTGAAGATGTGGAAACCAATAACACAAATTATTAAAAAAAAATGTCAAGATTGCACAAAAAACTAGATCCATCAAATTATATAGAATTCCACATCAACTTGTACAGAAACCTCCTTTATTTGCCAGAATAAATCTTTACCAGTAGAAGCAATAATATTGAACTATTAAAAATGTGATATTCTATGTAGGATCACTGGTTAAAAGACATTATTTTAAACAAAAATATCTGATTAAACTGATTAATTAACCGAAATAACAAGTATTATTTATTTTTATTGGAATATTACGTTATATTTGTTATATACCAAATATGCCAGTCATGATAATTATGTGAATTATCGACAATTTAAGTACCGTAATGCAATTTTGACAGCAAGTAAATAAATCAGATAAAACAGATATGTATACGGCCCAGAAATATTATTTTCAACGATAGAATCTTGGATATGAAAAATTAAAAATAATTAAAATAAACAAATTATTCCTAAATGGTGTTTTTCTGATCGGGAAAATAATTGATAACATATTTTTTTATATAATGTTACAAAATAGCTTGAAGAAAGTGATACTTTTCCGCACCAACCTACCCTTGCGGAAAAGATATGTATTACGCTAGTTGTGGCATTGATTTTTATTTCTTATGCCTCGACCCTTCAGAAATTATGCCAGTATCAGACAACAAGAAAGGAAACCATAAAAAAGCTTGTCAACGAAAAGCAACAAGTTCTTCAATTTGGGTTATTTAGATAACATGAATAAAAATGTGTTTCGACCAATATAGCAGATAGTCAATGATTTTCTCAAAATGAAGTTTATATGTAAAAAATACGATACATTTCTAGGCCTTTGCTGTTTTTCTATATACAAAAAATAAACAAGTCTAATTTCTTTTAAACAAAACCTAAAATTTGAGTTTTGTTTTTAGGGGGCTCTTTCATTAGATTAAGCCTAAAAAGAAAATAAATTTGTACATTTGTAGTGTATTTAAAAAAAACCTAAGCGTTATAAAAATAATAAATATTTGTATTTGCAGGGGTCTGTTGTATGTCATAGAGATGTACTCTGTATTTTTATATAATAGTAAAAAATGTATTTATGTACAAAAATATCAAATAAATTAGACGTAGTTTATCTAAATTAAGTTTTTTAGAAGCATTCGGCCTCCCAAACACAACGATGTATCCTTATTATGGATTTAACGTTTTTTCTCATAATGCTTCCCATAAGATTCTCGTTTACCGTCTCTCTCTCTCTCTCTCTCTCTGATTGTCACTTATGGAAAAGTTCTAAATTTGTTGTTCGATAGTTAAGTGTGATACATCATTGGCTTAGTAAGGGCGAAAACTTTTAAAAAGTTAAATAAAAAATCCAGGTCAATATTTAAAAAAAGTGTTGATGGGTTCCGGAAGAAGAAACGTCCGATTCAAAATTTAAATGCGTCATCTTATTAAGGAAAAAATTGTAACAAAAATATAGTTTCAGGGTCTCAGTCTCATCTTTCTAAATATAGTCAGAAGAAAAATGAAAACGAATTTGACAAAAATGTTTAATGGAAGAACATTTAGTCCAATTATTTCTGTTTTCAATATGACTATTATTGGTTTATGCGTTCTCAGAATATGTCACGTAATTATACCTCTTAAAAATATCGGAGATCTACGCTAATGATATCAAAAATCTAATCTCTGAGAAATACTGGCTCATACTTTTGGTACGAATTTGAAGTGAATCGGTTTGACTGTTTTCACGTTTTGAATACTTGCACTGCATACATACACGCATATTCGTATACACGTCATAAATGTTTTGGTAAACGTGCAGTTAACTGTACCCTCGTTGATCTCACCGAATTTTGGTATAGTGGTGAATTTTGGGGTGTTGATCGCGAATCCGAAGTCACAATTTTTCGGCGATGTTCCGTTTCCAAGACATCCGCCATCAAAGTTTACAATCTTATATAAAAGTTTTAAAGCATCAAATCTATTTTTGTCCACTAAATCAATCCTCTAAGCAAAACCGTTTGATGTTACTTCCGCGTTCTATTTGCTTACTGAGAAGTCTCAAGTAAGAAAGGCAGCTAATAAATGATCCATTTCTACAAATAAATCCTAAAACCCGTATACGTATCAATAAAACGTTAATTTTGTCCTTGTAACTCTTTTCAATTCACAATTTGTTTAACCTAGTTGAAAATTGGAATACAATTTATAAGATATATATTTAACGTCTTTCCAATTATACAGCCGATATTTAAACCTTTTATTCTCATTTTTGTTCTAAACGAATTACCTGGCAGGTAACCTGACTGTCTTATCAAATTGAAGAGTTAGCAGTTCTGTTTGAGACATTGAACATGTCGCTAAGTTGGTCTATCCATCGCTCGGTTCACGTGGCAGGATCCCTAATGAAGGAATTACGTGCCCTTAACACAAGCTATATGTCATCAATGTCATTGACACCTGAAACGCCTTGAATGTCTGTTATAGTGTGTATATTAATCATTCTTGACAAGCTATGCGTCTCTGAAGCTGACAAGTGTTAGCCTTCACATTTCCTATGAGTGGATTTTGCTAATTTTTAGCCAAAACCACATGTGTGTTGTTTTTTCTTATAGATCTAAGTAAGTCCAAAGTACATTGAATAAATTTGAGATTTATTCTCTGTGTTATTTTATTTAACAATCAACAACTTAAAGTGCCGGAACGAATAATTTGATGGTGAATATCTCTAAAACGATTCGCCGCCGAATAAATCCTACTTCAGATTAGTAATCAGCGCCCCCAAAATCAACTAGTGTTCCAAAAACCGTTAAGATGGGTGAAGGTGTGGCTAACTGCATATTTAGCGTTTTTTTTTTATAAAAGCTTGTTTTTCCTATTGTACGGACACTAAAATATCAAGAAACCAAATTTATATTTCTCAAAAAATTTTGCGATTCCAGTACCCACTTCCTCAATTTTAAGGTTTTAAGAAGAGACATTTTTTTCAAATTTTTTCAGCCATTCCAATATCCTTCATGAATCTGAATTTGAGATATGGGTACTACGTTTTTTGGCCTGTCAATTTTATTAGAATCACTTGAATTAGTCTAAAACTTACGTATTTAGTAGAATACTGAGTTTTCTATAGAACATAAGGAATTGTTACAAATACTCAAAAACTAACAAGTTGACTTGCTATTTTTGAAAACATGAAATTGTAGTTAAACACTATATGAAAGACATTAGCAATAGTAACTTCTAGTTATTATAAACAAGTTACGTTATACAAACCCTTGCAAGATGAGCTAATAAATGTTTTACTTAGAACGCAGATAAAACATAACTTTGTTTACTTAATAACAAACTACTTCTCTTATTTAATTCTGTAGCAGTCAATTGTGGGCAAAAACTTTTTTTAACGTTAACCCTATTTTATCATTAAGCAAAAGTTTTTTTCGAAAAAATAAATGTACTGTATGAATATACTGTATCAATAATTATTAATTTGTATTTATTTATTTTATTTATTTTAAATACAATATCCAACAGGCTAGCCAATTACAGGATAAGGAAAAAGATATACATACTAAACATAACAAGCAATATAAAATATATAACAACAATAACAGTAAAACATATTATGACAAAATGTACACTTTTTGGGCAAAAAAAAAGTAACGGTTAAAATAAGAACATAAAAAAAGGGGTGAACAATGAAAATTAAAAACGAACTTAAACAAACATCCTTCTACTCTGTTGAATGCTGCAATGTAATATGTCAATACTATTTTCAATTTTATTGTAATTTTTTGAAATCTGGAATACTGGAGAAGATATAAGGATGTTTGTTCGTGGAGCTGGGGTTTGAATAAAGCTCAAACGTCTTGATTCCAATCTAGGCACTCTAAATCTAATACAATCGTGCAGATGGATACAATTAATCTTATTGTTTAATAGTTTATACAAAAATATAACTGAGTTGCATGATCGTCTAGCCGCTAACTCAGTAAGGCCCAACCTAACAAGCAAATCTTCATGAGGACATCCAACAGCCGGCCAAACACCGTCCAATATAAAGCATGCAGTTTTAAGAAATTTACGCTGAACTCTTTTAAGGCTAGAAATATGAGTCTGGTATATTGGACACCATACGATAGGGGCGCAGTCAAAACGAGATCCTACAAACTCCCTTGAATTACGCAAAATAAAGCCCATTCGTTTTGATGCATTTATCACTGTGACTTTAATATGGTTAATAAATGTAAGTTTTAATCACAGTAGATCTTGCTAGGACAATATTATCTATGGCATAATTATGCTTAATTGGTTGTGATTTTCTCGAAAAAGACATGCCATTACACTTTAAAGGATTTAATCCGTTATATCTATTTATAAGTCTATTTTCAGTACACCACCTACCACCCAAGTCTAAACAGTTTTGTAGTCTATGTGCATCGTCAGGAGAGCGAATCTCACAAAATATTTTAAGGTCGTACGTATACAGCAAACATTCGACCTTCAATCTAAAGACAATGGCATTAATGAACATATTAAAGAGAAGTGGTCCAAGTACTGACCCTTGCGGTAACCCCGGTAACTGTACAAATCTCTCAAACCTGTATCCACGGAACTGTACATATTGATACCTATGTGATAAATAGGATTTTATTAATTGATCTGAAATGCTAAAAAAAAATCCTAGACATCACACCGGTAGAAATTCAGAAAGCCTTGAAACACATGAAAGAACGGTAAGAGCCCTGGTGAAGATAGAATCACAGCTGAAATGTTGAAATTTGGAGGACCAGTGCTAGAAAAAAGTATCTGTGTGCTTTTGAAGAAATGCCTACTAGAAGGAAAAGTCCCAGAAAGCTGGTTAGATGCGGAAATTATCTTACTGTTCAAGCAAGGAGATTCAGCAAATATCTAAAACTACAGACCGATCAGTTTATTATCACACTTGTACAAGCTTTGTACAAAAATTATCACTAACCGACTTACATCAAGCTGTAGAACTGTAGAACTCCTATAGAAAAAACCACAGAATACAATATATCAATACATCTAGCCTTTATCGACTTCCAAAAGGCGTTTGATACAGTTGAGATTGGTTACATACTGATGGCCATGGACCGTGCACGAATCGACATTAGATATAGTACACTTATCGAAAATATCTATCATAATGCTTCTCTTCACATCAAAATAGACAAGTAGACGAGGAAACAAGAACGAACAAAATCAAGGTAGAGAGGAGCACTCGTCAAGGGGACACGATATCGCCACAACATTTACTCTGGTACTCGAAGACATCTTTAAGAAACTACCATGGGAAAAGAAAGGAATTAAAATTGACGGAGTATATCTTAACCACCTCCGATTTGCAGACGACATCGTACTAATGTCAATTGACATGAACGAATTAGAAATAATGCTTCAACAACTAAGCGATGAGTCAAAACAGGTTGGCCTCGGAACGAATTATTCCAAAACAAAAATAATGAGCCCAGAAAACACACATATATCGATTGAAGATAAGGACATTGAAAACATCAGGGAATACAATTATTTGGGCTATATAATCACTCTTGGAAAGGAAACCAGTGCAGGGAAATTACCAAACGAATACAGCTTTCCTGGGCAGCATTTGGAAAACTCTCTTTCGTGCTGAGAAAGAGCAGTATACCAATCAATTTAAAAAGAAAAGTATTCGATGCCCGTGTCCTACCAGTTACCACATACGGACTGCAAACCACATGCCTAACGCAGAAAAACTCCAACAAACTGAGAATAATGCAGAGATCAATGAAAAGATCAATGTTGGGGTGTCTCTGAGGGAGAGAATCAGAAACGAAGAGATCCGACGAAGAACAGGGGTTCCAGACGTCATTAGGAGGATTGCTGAACTTAAATGGCAATGGACTGGGCACGTCGCAAGACAACAGTGTGAAAGATGGCCACTACGAATCATACAATGGCGACCAAGAGAGGCTAAACGTAGTAAAGGTAGACCCCAGATGAGATGGATAGATGATATCAAGAAAACAGCAGGCAGAGACTGGCACCAGAAAGCACAAGACAGAAAACAGTGGAAAGAACTAGGAAAGGGTCAAAGGGTCCAGGAGTGGATGAATTAAAAGGCTGGAGAAGAAGAAGAATAGTTTTTTAGTAAAATTCCATGAACAAGCCTGTCAAAAGCTTTAGAAAAATCTCTGTAAATCACATCTACCAGACTTTGTTTGTCAAGCTTCTCAGAGAGGTTTTGGGTAGCACACACAAGGTTAGTAACTGTTAATTTACCGGGCATAAAACCATGCTGTTCATCAGACATCAACCCCGAGGTGTGCGCAGCCATATATTTATCGATTTATCGATCTCGAATGGGGGAAAAAGCCCGAGAGAAAAAATCCGCAAAACTGTCGGCAATCATTTCCGGACCTTGTATTACTTCGTTATTGTACGTTAAAGTTTTTGAAATTACTAATGCTTTATTTTTTACATGTAAATAAGACCAGAATCTATTGGGATCTTCTGAAATATTTTCTTCTATTTTGCGAACATAATTAGTATGTGAAACTTTTAGTTTACGTTTAACCTCAGATCTAATTCCAATAAACTGCTCACGAAATAGCGGATTTTCGGATTTCTTCAGTTTGTTTTTTAACTTATCCTTTCTTTTTATTTGTAAATTATATTATTGTCAAACTGAGGCGGATACAACCTAGGTGGCTGCCCCTTCCCGGGAACATGCAATTCAAACAGGTTTAGTATTTTGTCTGCCAATACTTTCACTATCAAATTTACATCATGAACACAAGCATCCAAAAAGGACCAATCCACCGTAGACATATCTGCATAAAAAGCACAGAAGTTAGCTTTTTTTTAAAATTAAACTCGCAGTTAACTTTTGAAGTTTGTGGTTTATCGACTGCTGAGAAAGAATATTCAATTGACAAAGCAGGATAATAGCGATCTTGAGGAAGTACGGCATCGATAGCCCCATTTACCTTACAACAGTTATTAAACAAAATGAAATCAAGCACACGACCCTAAATATTAGCGACATTGTTATAGTTTTTAAGATCAAAGAAATTACAAAACTTCAAAACCGAAATACAATTGGGTGAAGAAATATCATTCCTGACGCAGTCAGCATATTTCGTCATTAGTACAGTATATAAAATATAAAGCATAAAATATACGTATAAAAAACAATATCAAACCTGCAAATTGTTCATTAGTCCGGACCTGTCGTTTTCTATCAGTATTATCACATCATTTTAACAGATGCCGACATATATTAATTTGGTGTTATGTTGAATCAGTAAACACAGTTCGTTGTGTTTTTCATAACACTGTTATCTGTTATTGTTAGATACATATTTGCCCAAACATGGTGAAAGCAAAGGTGTATATTTTTCATAAACAATTTGAAGGAATTCCTAAGCCCACCGATCTTAAATTAGTTGTAGAGGAGTTGCCTGCTATTAAGGATGGAGGTAATTGCTTAATAATAATTATGTTATGTTAAAAATATTACTCGATGGGCGAAAATATATGTTAAAATATTAGGGGGGAGCAAAAATATACGATTTCAAAAATAATCATGAAAGTACATATAGTGTACTTCTGAAAAAATCGTATGTTAATAATATTACATTCACACGCGAATGTGTTATGAAATGTATTACAGTGAGTTAGAGATGTACGATATATATATCGATATATCGAAAATATCGATATAGTGACGCTCAACTTCGATGTATGTTCTAAGAATATTTTGGCTTCTTATTTCGATAGTTATATATATACCGGGAGTCAACGATATCGTTTTACACGATGCCATTCAATTGCTTTTTAGGTTAGGATTTTTTTATTTGGGTTAACGAAATATGGTATTAAGACACATATTTTTCATGAAAAAACAATTGAATATTACTGCCAGTTTTTCCGATATCAGAACCAAGTTAAGAATTTCAAATGGAACCCTGTATATTATTTTACATAGTTTGATAGACCTTAGAATTACCTTTTCAATGACATATCACATGTTATATTTTTTTTCAAAATGGCGGACCAGGAAGCGCTTTTTCAAAATTCAATATGGCGGTCGTTTCCCGATACCGATGAAATTTTTGTTTAACAAATTATTAAAATATTAAACAAAATCGGGTTTTCAATAGATTTTAATCAAATTTAAAATCAAATTTTTAATTTATCACAAAATGGGATAAGTTTAATTTTTTCTCTAAAATGTGAACTTTTTCTTAAATTTTCTCAAAGATTTTAAATAGAAAGTTGTATTTATTAAATATTAGTATTAAAGTATATCTTATTAGCTACACGAAACCGCATAACAAGCCGTATTTTTGCTTTTTGTTTCAGAAAAAATTGACAAAACCTTGCCGATATACATTTTTCCTGATACATAACATGAAACAAACATACACATATTATTAATCAGAAAATCCTGGAATATTTTTTATTGTTTATTGATAAGTAATTTTGTATTATTTTGACATTTTATGACTGTTGTCTTATTTTAGGAAAGCGAGAAAAAATCACAAGTAGTATTAATTTTATTTTACCGGTAGATACGGTGCAGTAACATGAAAGATGACTTAACTAAGATAAGTAGGCCTTGGAAACAATTGCATAGGGATACCATTATAATTTTCATTAGATTTAACCAGAAACGTCAAAAGTACTGTTTTGTATCGACATTTCTGATAACTTTCGTTACATTTTTACACTGAGAAGTGGTTCTAGTTAGTTTTAAAAATAAATATTATGGTTTATTCAAGAGAACATCAAATTGACATGCTCCTTATTTATGGGGAATGTCGCAAAAATTCAAGGGACACAGAGACATTATACCAGGAACGCTTTCCGAATCGTGACGCTCCTTCACATGCATATTATCCTTGGCTAGTACAACATTTAAAAAATGAAAATAATGGTGGTGTCCATGCTAATGGCAATGATGGTTTCGTAGTAAGCGAAGAAGTGGAAACAAACGTTTTAGCGTACATCGAGTATGACCGTACAGCAGACAGCTTCCCTTCGTGAATTAGGCAAACAGTGCAATACGTCCCATGAAAGCGCCAGAAAAATGTTAAAGAAACACGGGTTTAAATCGTTTAAGTATCAAATTCACCACCACCTATTTGAAAATGACTTCCAAAGACGACTTATTTATTGCAATTGGTTTTTAGATAATTATAGAATAAGTCCTGTGTTTCATCATAAGATTATTTTTTCGGACGAATCAAGGTTTACTAATCTAGGGATGTTTAATAGAAATAATTTTCGTTATTGGGCAAAGGAAAATCAAAGATTAGTAAGAGAAGGTGCCTTCCAGGAACGTTTTGGAGTTAATGTTTGGTTAGGCGTTGTAGGACTAAGCGTTATTGGTCCAATAGGTTTTTAGATAATTATAGAATAAGTTCTGTGTTTCATCATAAGATTATTTTTTCGGACGAATCAAGGTTTACTAATCTAGGGATGTTTAATAGAAATAATTTTCGTTATTGGGCAAAGGAAAATCAAAGATTAGTAAGAGAAGGTGCCTTCCAGGAACGTTTTGGAGTTAATGTTTGGTTAGGCGTTGTAGGACTAAGCGTTATTGGTCCAATATTATTCCATCAGCCTTTAACTGGCGAGATGTATTTGGACTTTCTCGAAAATGAAATTGAACATTTTATAAATAATTTGCAGCAAAATGATGATTTAGTTTACCAACAAGATGGCGCCCCTGCTCATAATTCAAGAATTGTTGCAAATTACTTGAATGAACGATTTGGTGAGAACTGGTTGGGAACCAATGGACCAAGTCGATGGCCAGCGAGGTCGCCTAAGCTAACCCCGCTGATTTTTCTATGTATGCAACTCCTGTAATATCGTTGGAAATGTTAGAAAATAGAATAAGACGAGCCGTTGAGAGTATCTCAGAACAGCATTTACGAAACCTGCTCGCGGAAAATGTTGAGAGAGTTACACTATGCCAAGAACAAGGCGGACAGCGCATAGAACATTTAATTGAGTGACTTTTGTATTAATTGTGAAAGTTTGATTTTAAATTAGCATTAAACCCCATAAAAACCCCCATATTTGTTTATTATTTCTACCTATAATTCAAAAATATATTCGGTGTTAGAAAATGGCCGCCATATTGAATTTTGAACAAAAGCTTCCTGGTCCTCCATTTCGAAAAAAAATCAACTGTGTGATATATATACAGGGTTCTTTTTAAACTTCTTGACTTACGTCTAGGTATTTCCGGAAAAACCGAAAGCCTACCGGTAAAATAAAATTAATACTACTTGTGAATTTTTCTCGATTTCCTAAAATAAGACAGCAAAAATCATAAAATGTCAAAATAATACAAAATTGCTTATCGATAAAAAATATCCGAAATTTACTGATTAATAATATGTGTGTGTGGGTGTGTGTGTTTCATGTTATGTACACAAAAATGTATATCGGCAGAGTTTCGTCAATTTTTTCTCAAACAAAAAGCAAAAATACGGTTTGTTATGCGGTTTTGTTTTTGTTTTTTGTTTTTCTCAGTGTAAAAATGTAACGAAAGTTATCAGAAATGTCGATACAAAACAGTACTTTTGACGTTTCTGGTTAAATCTAATGAAAATTATAATGGCATCCCTATGCAATTGTTTCCAAGACCTACTTATCTTTTTTTCAACAAAATCGATCAAATTCTAATACCACACTTCTAGATGATTGAGATTATTACAACACCAGATAAATACAGTTTACCAACCAACTTTATTAATTTAATTAAAAACACCTTTTCATTTTGATATTTATCTCTAATTGCCTATGTGAAAATAACCTTAATTTAGATAAATTTACTGAAAAAATGTTTAAAATTCACTTCCAATAGTGTACTTAAAAGATAAAGAAATGATTCTGCGAATTTAGTTTAAAAGCCGATAAGCATTGTAGTATATACTATTGTTCAAAATTTCCTTATAGAAATAAGAAAAGTCATATACACAATGGTCCGCAAACTCTTCCTTTTCTAGATAAAACGTATTAAAATGTTTTTTTTATACAAATATTACATTTCCAGACATGTTTAAATCACATTTGGTACATGGTATACTTACTATGAATAATAACAGACAAATAACTAAAGAGGTTTAAAAAAATCTAGAGGGTGTTTTTTTTTCAGGTTGCAAGCCCTCTGAATTTTCTACTATAACAGGCCATTTCTATATCAAACTCAAATTATCTACTTTTTCTATGGTTTTTGCTAAATTTTGTACCGTTTGGAAGTTAATTAGAAAAAATACCTATTTATGCGTACTTAATTAATAGGGCATAATGGAAATTGGGATTTGCCATCCTTTTTTTTCTATCGGAAACTGTTCCCTTTTACGGGTGTCCAAAGGAATTTTTTAAAGCGTCCGGGGTTCTTACAACCACCTAGTGCAACAGTTTACAGTAGTAGTAGTAGTAGTAGTAAAAAGATGGATGGGATATCGTTATTAAAACCGAAAAACCCGAACCCTGAAACAAACAAGGTGTCATTTCGTTTACCTTTGAAAGTCGATGAGGGAAATAGGCAACCAGTGGGGCCATCTGTAGGTACTGTGGTGCAACTAAATTGCTTTAGATGCGCCCTACTTTGGATCACAAGACGACACATCTGTGCAAAAATAGAAGAGAAACAGAAATAAATTGTGCCGAGAAACGACCAATATATGGCGCTATTTGTTCAAGGGCCAAGGAGCCGTCTGCTACCGTGGTATCTGCCCCGGCAGGGCTCATCAGGCAAACCATCGCGGGGTAACAGGCCATTTCTATATCAAACTCAAATTATCTAGTTTTTCTATGGTTTTTGCTAAATTTTGTACCGTTTGGAAGTTAATTAGAAAAAATACCTATTTATGCGTACCTAATTCGTAGGGCATATTGGAAATTGGGGTTTGCCGTCCTTTTTTTTTCTATCGGAAACTGTTCCCTTTTACGGGTGTCCAAAGGGATTTTTTAAAGCGTCCGGGGTTCTTACAACCATCCAGCGCAACAGTTTACAGTAGTAGTAGTAGTAGTAGAAAAATGGATGGGATATCGTTATTTAAACCGAAAAACCCCAACCCTGAAACAAACAAGGTGTCATTTCGTTTACCTTTGAAAGTCGATGAGGGAAATAGGCAACCAGTGGGGCCATCTGTAGGTACTGTGGTGCAACTAAATTGCTTTAGATGCGCCCTACTTTGGAGCACAAGACGACACATCTGTGCAAAAATAGAAGAGAAACAGAAATAAATTGTGCCGAGAAACGACCAATATATGGCGCTATTTGTTCAAGGGCCAAGGAGCCGTCTGCTACCGTGGTATCTGCCCCGGCAGGGCTCATCAGGCAGTTTTCTGAAAATTTCATCCGAATTGGTCAAACCATCGCGGGGTAACAGGCCATTTCTATATCAAATTCAAATTATCTAGTTTTTCTATGGTTTTTGCTAAATTTTGTACCGTTTGGAAGTTAATTAGAAAAAATACCTATTTATGCGTACTTAATTCGTAGGGCATATTGGAAATTGGGGTTTGCCGTCCTATTTTTTCTATCGTAAACTGTTCCCTTTTACGGGTGTCCAAAGGGATTTTTTAAAGCGTCCGGGGTTCTTACAACCATCCAGCGAAACAGTTTACAGTAGTAGTAGTAGTAGTAGAAAAATGGATGGGATATCGTTATTTAAACCGAAAAACCCGAACCCTGAAACAAACAAGGTGTCATTTCGTTTACCTTTGAAAGTCGATGAGGGAAATAGGCAACCAGTGGGGCCATCTGTAGGTACTGTGGTGCAACTAAATTGCTTTAGATGCGCCCTACTTTGGAGCACAAGACGACACATCTGTGCAAAAATAGAAGAGAGACAGAAATAAATTGTTTCGAGAAACGACCCATTCATGGTGCTATTTTTTCAAGGGCCAAGGATCCATCTGCTACCGTGGTATCTGCCCCGGCAGGGCTCATCAGGCAGTTTGCTGAAAATTTCATCCGAATTGGTCAAACCATCGCGGGGTAACAGGCCATTTCTATATCAAACTCAAATTATCTAGTTTTTCTATGGTTTTTGCTAAATTTTGTACCGTTTGGAAGTTAATTAGAAAAAATACCTATTTATGCGTACTTAATTCGTAGGGCATATTGGAAATTGGGGTTTGCCGTCCTTTTTTTTCTATCGGAAACTGTTCCCTTTTACGGGTGTCCAAAGGGATTTTTTAAAGCGTCCGGGGTTCTTACAACCATCCAGCGCAACAGTTTACAGTAGTAGTAGTAGTAGTAGTAGTAGTAGTAGTAGTAGTAAAAAGATGGATGGGATATCGTTATTAAAACCGAAAAACCCGAACCCTGAAACAAACAAGATGTCATTTCGTTTACCTTTGAAAGTCGATGAGGGAAATAGGCAACCAGTGGGGCCATCTGTAGGTACTGTGGTGCAACTAAATTGCTTTAGATGCGCCCTACTTTGGAGCACAAGACGACACATCTGTGCAAAAATAGAAGAGAGACAGAAATAAATTGTGTCGAGAAACGACCAATTCATGGTGCTATTTGTTCAAGGGCCAAGGAGCCATCTGCTACCGTGGTATCTGCCCCGGCAGGGCTCATCAGGCAGTTTTCTGAAAATTTCATCCGAATTGGTCAAACCATCGCGGGGTAACAGGCCATTTCTATATCAAACTCAAATTATCTAGTTTTTCTATGGTTTTTGCTAAATTTTGTACCGTTTGGAAGTTAATTAGAAAAAATATCTATTTATGCGTACTTAATTCGTAGGGCATATTGGAAATTGGGGTTTGCCGTCCTTTTTTTTCTATCGGAAACTGTTCCCTTTTACGGGTGTCCAAAGGAATTTTTTAAAGCGTCCGGGGTTCTTACAACCATCTAGCGCAACAGTTTACAGTAGTAGTAGTAGTAGTAAAAAGATGGATGGGATATCGTTATTAAAACCGAAAAACCCGAACCCTGAAACAAACAAGGTGTCATTTCGTTTACCTTTGAAAGTCGATGAGGGAAATAGGCAACCAGTGGGGCCATCTGTAGGTACTGTGGTGCAACTAAATTGCTTTAGATGCGCCCTACTTTGAAGCACAAGACGACACATCTGTGCAAAAATAGAAGAGAGACAGAAATAAATTGAGTCGAGAAACGACCAATTCATGGTGCTATTTGTGCAAGTGTCAAGGAGCCATCTGCTACCGTGGTATCTGCCCCGGCAGGGCTCATCAGGCAGTTTTCTGAAAATTTCATCCGAATTGGTCAAACCATCGCGGGGTAACAGGCCATTTCTATATCAAACTCAAATTATCTAGTTTTTCTATGGTTTTTGCTAAATTTTGTACCGAATTGGTCAAACCATCGCGGGGTAATCGATGTACATACATAAAAAGAAAACTTAGGATCGAATTGATCGATTATTTCAATTCGGTTAAAAATAAACGTAAACGGTAAAGCTATTTTTTGAAAACCATTACCAGACCATCAATTTAAACTTCCGGAAGAACGATTTATTGTATAGATTATATAGATTAGATAGAAAAATTGCGAGATATTTTATTAATACATTAAACCTATATTTATCCGAAGGAATTTATAACAACAAGGTTCCAATATTTCTGAAAGTGTTCAGCGCCTTGAGATATTGGCCTTTCGTATAAGTCTAAGCCAAACATTGGTAAACAGGCATTAAAAGAAAACATGCATTAATGCAATACCTAATAAGTGTTAATAAATAAGAGCCACAAATTTGAGGGGGTGATTCTCCATGAAAAATAATGAAAGTTGGCTATATAAATGTATATCCGCAAATGATTCATTTTCCGAGATACGAGGTGTTAAAGTTTTTGTTTAAATCGATTTATTTAATGCGCTAAAACTGGTCGAGATATGCCAATGGAATTTGGTGGGTTTTAAGAGGTAGTTATTGTTCATTTTTTGTCATTTTGTTTTCATTTGGGGTTTCTTTAATTAATTAGTATATTCTACTCCCGTCGAAAATTTTGATGACCTGAAGAATCGAATTATAGCCGTCAGTGAGACAACAAGAAATGCACCAAGCATATTTGCGCGAATACGAATTAAGAATTTTATACTGATCATTGACGCGCATACGGAAAACGATCTCAATTTTTTAAAAGAAAAAAAATGGTGCGCCACTGAGACATTTTAAATTAAAAATCATTTTTGAATTCCTCGTTCAATTTGTGACAAAAAATCTCTCTTGCCTTTTTTTCGTATGGGGCGCGGTTTTTAAGCAAAACGTTAAAACAATCTAATTCAATAATAAACCAGAACAATAACAGAAATTATTACTAAATAGGCGTAAAGCTACAACAAATGTTGAAAATGACCTCCCTCAGACGTAACATCTTTTCGCTTCATTGATTGCCGTATTCGCGCAAATATGCTTGGTGCATTTCTTATTGTCTCACTGCCGGCTATAATTCGATTCCTCAGGTAATCAAAATTTTCGACGGGAGTAGAATAAACTAATTAATTAAAGAAACCTCAAATGAAAACATCTAGAGGATTTAAATCCGGTAATCGAGCAGGACAATTTTCCGTACCTCCCTTCCTATCCAACGATTTGGATATACTGTATCTAAGTGATTACGTACATTAATGCTAAAATGGACTGGTGCACTATCATGCATAAACCATAAGTGTTGTATCAGCTGTAGAAGAACATTTAACTCTTTCTGTAGGAAATTAAGGTAAGATCCTGTTAGTTGTTGTGGGAAGAAATATGGACCAGTTAAATGATCATCAATTACCCCAAGCATATATTTTTTAAAAACTGATGTTCAAAATAAGCTTTAAAGATTCCATGTGGATTTTCCTTAGCCCATAAGTGATTGTTATGGAAATTTCGTATACACTGTCGTCCAAAAGTAGCTTCGTCAGTAAATAAAACGCCACTTAAAAAATTTGGGATTTGAGCGATTTGATGAAGAATCCCTTGGCAAAAAATAGGCGCAGAAAAAAGCCTTTAGGTAGTAGGGCTTGCACACGTTGAAAATGAAACCGATACAATTGCTGTTCTTTAAGAATTTGAAATACAGTGAAGTTGCTTACACTCAACATTCGAAATTACTCCGCAATTAACTCGAGAACTGCCTCTTCTAGTTGCACAGTTCGTATTACTCGAGGGCGCCCTAGCTACTGCTAGATAATGAATTAAAAAAATGGAAAATACGCGTTAAGATGTTTTATTTTTTTTGCATAAAAACCGTGCCTCATACGAAAAAAAGGCAAGAGATATTTTTTGTTACAAATTGAACGAGGAATTCAAAAGTGACTTTTAATTTAAAATGTCTCAGTGGCGTACCATTTTTCTCTTTAACAAATTGAGATCATTACCCGTATGTGCGTCAATGATGAATATAAAATTCTTAGTTGCATGCATAAAACGCGCAATAACTACCTCTTAAAACCCACCAAATTTCACTGGCATATCTCGACCGGTTTTAGAGCAATAAATAAATCGTATCTGGGAAAAACTAATCATTTGCGGACATACGTTTATTCAAAATACCAACAAATCTAATCACTTCTTGGCCTTCAATGCCAAATCGAGTAAATTGACACCCAAAAGGGTAGCGAAAAAACGATAGCGTTTTACTCGTTGCGACTTGACATTCGTATCAACAGCAATCGCAAAAATCTGTAAAATCGACAGATTCGATATCGAATATAAACTGGGAATCCGCCTGGTGGTAATATTTTGGTAAGAAGAAAAAAACTACTACTAAAAAAACTAATTATCCAGTTTACCTTAAATTTTGCACAAAAGTCAAGTGTTTCATAAGGAAGCTGCTTGAGATAACTCTCACAGTATAGCCAATTACTTTGCAGATTATTTTAATAAGGTTTATATTGATAAAGATATAAATGTCGATGTTGCCGACGATAGGAGTAATAAATATGTTGTATAAACGAATGTAGCATTTCCGTTTTTGATATATTTGAGTACTTAAGTAGATTAAAACAAACCTTATGTAATGGGTCCAGATGAAATATCAAGTATTTTCATTCATAACCCGAGATTTATAGTATCACCGATTTTAAAGATCATTTTTGATAAATCGTCGAAAGATTTTCTCTTTCTTAAAGTTAATTCTTGAACATGTTTGAAAAGTATTGTCCATTGAAAAGTACATGCCTAAAAAATAAATATATTTTTTGGACCATATTGAAGAAATTAACGGCTTCCAAGGATGCTTTTGCCATATCATTAACCACTAAATTGGCTACTGCCGGAACGTGGAATTTAAATTTTTAACTCTAGATTGTACTCATATTGGATCCGTTGACATACCATACCATACCAGTATGTTCTTTAATTATAATTTTCAACTAGAAGAAAGCCTAGAAAGCTTTCATTAATTTATATTTCAACTTCACTGAGATCAGATATATTGATTGAAACATATTTGATTATAAGAGTCATTTGCTCTAACTTACTAATGTTAGGAGTGCAATCTAAAATTATGACAGAATATTTAGCACTTTTTATTTCATTAATTATGACACTTGATATAGAAGGCCAACTATTTCGTTCGTTCTGTATATTTTTCCCGACATAGTGAGCTTTGTCTCCTTTTTTTGAGCACTCTAATAATAAATAAATGCTTTATTGTCAAAAAAAATTTTACAATTTTGTGGACAAAGCTGTTGTAAAAAAATAGTTTACAAACATCAAAATTAGCAAACAAAACAAGACAAAAACACATCATAAATATTATAGAAAAATAATATTTAAATCAGGAATTTAGAATATTAATATTATAGAATCCTAAAAGAAGTACATTAGAAATGTACTTTGTCAGTCATACTATGTTATAAACATTTTCATAAATATAATGTAAAAAAATAAAAAAGCAAAGTAAAAAATAAAAAAGTACGAAACAATTAAAAAAATAACTAGGGGTTCATAAGGATAAAATTATGTGTTGTAAAACTCGTTCACGGTGTAGAAGGCTCTTTCCAGTAAGAATGATTTCAAAGCCTTGCGAAATGAAGTCAGAGATATTATGGATTTGATGTTAAATGGCAGGTGATTATGCATTTTTTTTGCATTGTAGATTACTGATCTTTTAATTAACTCTGAGTGTGGGGTTGGAAGATAGAGATCGTGCTCAGTATTTCTGAGAGGGTAGTTGTGAGAAGGTCTCTCTAATAGAGCAGGTGCGTGCTTACGAATTAAGTAAACCGATTCCAAAATGAATAAGCAAGGAAGGGTTAGTATTTTATATCTTTTAAAGAAATCTCGGCAGTGAGTTCTACTGTTAAGTCTCAGTAGGTAACGAACAGCTCTTTTTTGTAGTATAAAAATTCGATCAAATTGAGTCGCACAACATGTACTCCAGAATGGAATAGCATATCTGAGGTGCGACTCAACAAGAGCAAAATAAACAGTTCTAGAGGTAGAAAAGCTAAGCTCCTCGGAAACAGATCTTAACGCAAAGCAAGCAGAACCTAACTTCCCTGATAAAGCGTCGATATGTGGATCCCATTTTAAAGAATCATCTACAAGAAGCCCTAGAAATTTTACAGAGTTTACGACATCAATAGTGGTGCCATTAAGGTCAAAGGGTTGCAGCGTGTTTTTATAAGACAAGACTTTCGTTTTAGAGATGTTCAAACATAGGAGATTAGAATCGCACCAGGATTTAATGGTGATTAGGTCATTAGATACAATCCTATGTAGGTCCGTGACATCTGGGTGGCTCCACGTAAAGCTGGTATCGTCCGCAAAGAGACATATTTTTCCACTAATGTTTAAATTAGCCATGTCGTTTATGAACAGAAGAAACAAGATAGGGCCTAGTACCGAGCCTTGAGGTACTCCATATTCCATTGGCTTACAAGAAGACATCCTGTTGTCAACTTTCACAACTTGATTTCTGTTGCTAAGATATGACTTAAACCAATTGAGAGGAGCCCCTCTAAATCCATAGTACTGCAGTTTGTTAGTTAAGCAGGTGTTCTTCCATAACAACTTATCGTTTGTATCTTGAAAAGCAATACAACGTTTACCAATTATTTTAACGACACTTTAGCCTTTGATTTAGTTCTAAACACGATTTTTAGCTTGAATATGATTTTTGGAAATTTGATGGTCTTAAGTTATTAAGGTGCTTCCAACTTTTAAAACCCTCCGTTGAAAGGGAAAAAAAACTAAGGGTGCCCTCCAATTATTTTTGTACTAGTTTCGTTGGTTTTTAAGATAATAAAAGATTTTAGATGTAGAAGTATAATTCTAAAAAAATGTATTTACTTCTCTTTCTAACATACATTTTCAAAACAGCACAAAATAAAAAAAATAATATTCAGCAACAGTTCTTAACCTTAAGATTCCTGAAGAGGACCTAATAGAGGTCGAAACTTCCACCAATTACAACAGTAGATTTTCTATGTGTGTAACTAAATTGGGTCACACTATTCTTAATGAAAGGAAAAAATTCATAACAAGGGAAGTTCAGGATAAAGGGAATTTACAGATTTTTTTAAATAGTTTCTAAACGGTGTAGAAAAAGGAAAAATACCTAAATGTTGGTAGGAAACGAAAAAGTAATTCCGATGGAATGCATAATTAGATGATAATTTTAACAACAAAATTTAGGAATATATTATAAAAACAAATTTATTCTTTATATATTTTCTATAATATTTTGTTTGTTTTCATTACTTGGTCATTTTTAGAGTTCCTCACAGAAGCTGTATATCTGAGCGTTGATCCGTACATGAGAGCTTATGCACCTAGGGTACCCTTGGGAACACCTTTTATAGGAACACAAATAGCAAAGTAAGTGTTTGATTTTTCAAAATATTAATTAGGCAACAGTTACGAATTATGCCATACATTTTTAAACTGTATAATTTTAATTTTTCCATATTATAGAATAATAGAAAGCAAAAACCCAAAGTTCCCAGTTGGTAAATATGTAGTGGGGCCATTTGGCTGGAGAAGTCATACCATTTCGAGCGGTGTCCTGACTGGATCAGAAGGTTTAAAGCTCAGGCTGCTTTTGGATTTTGAGGGTTTACCTTTGTCTCTCGGCCTTGGTGTTTTGGGCATGCCAGGGTAAGTACAGCAAGCGTGAACATTCAATATTTTTTCATTTCTTCAAGAAAAAAAGCTGTTGGTGTTTTTAAAAGGGGTGCAAAAAGGTGAGTGTTAAAATCGAGCTACCTACGGTTTACTTACAATTATTTGAATGCGTAGAACATTTATTTTTAGTTATCTTATATCAATATCTCCAGATGTATTTTGTTGTTATCTTTATTATCAAAGGAGACATAGAGGGTTTTCTCAGAATCTGACAATGACGATTTTTTATCCTACTTCATAAAAGAAGGAAGTTTTATAGTAGTTTACCTAACAAGTGCTACTACAACAAAGTGCTACTTTTCCGCACTCAGTTGTAGTTGTACGTATAGGGTACACTATTCTAGAACAAAATATTTCCTTTGTGTACAATATGATCCAATGACATTTTTGTTAGTTCTTTTCGGCGACATGCGGCCGCCAAGCCAAATATAGTAGCTATTTTTATATGGAAATAAATTTCGTCAGGCGCTTCATTTATAAAGTTTGAAATTTCCTCTTTTGCAAAAATGTTCGCCTCTTTTGGTATAAATCCAACATTTTTTTTTTAATAAGCCGTGACTTTGAAAAACGTGCTTAAATCCATGTTTTCATTGAGTTTGATCATACTTTTTAACATTGAGTATCTGGACCTAAGCGTGTGTGGCTTACATGTTTTGAAAAGTATGCCAAAAAACGAGTTCTTTCAAAGTTTTGATGCCTTTAGTTTGACACCAGGTTTTAAACAGAATATGTTCTTTCTCATACCTATGACGGGATTTTGATGTTAGCAGATTGAAGTTTGCAGCTGCTTCCAACACTGACTCTGGCAAATCTTCGTCTGAGGAATCCATTAAAAACACTTTTACTCAGGTTGTACTACGATAAAAATCAGCGACATCAAAATTGGTTTCGATTGACAATGAATGACATGCGGATTTTTACTTTGTGTCTATGGTGATTCAAACTGCCAAATAAAAAAGCAGGTGTTTATTATTGCTTAACATTGATTTGTATAAAGCATAATACGAGAGCCATTAAACCATTTTTTAAAACACATTTTATATATTTTTTACTATTTTGTTAAAAATTATAGCAGGATTGTAGCAAATTTATGTTCTTAAATCATTTTGCTAACTATCAGGGTATCAATATACAGTGTGTCCCAGATTCGCTTCTCTATATAGGGATCTCGGCTCCTATTATACCTACAGCAAAGGTTAAATGGGGAAAGAGGAAACTTATTGCATTCGATATCTGGCTTCGGATTTACGATCGATCAATAAATTTGGGAAATATCGGCGAAAAACCGAAAATGGCGGATTTCGTTTCTCGCCAGTATATCCAAAACGGTAAATTTGACAGCTGTCAAAATGTGACATTATTCGGACACATTTTTAAGACAAATAAGATGGCGTCAAAATATCACACTCACGCGTAAATTAGGTTTCAATGTTTTTAAAGGAGGCCATGATTTATTTGTCACAAGATTACATTAATAACTAAGTAATTTATAGAACGCATTGAATTTTCAATACAACATGAACGTAAATAACGACTTAAAGACTTTGTAAGTGGGTAACATTAATTTAGAAATCTGCAAATCTGCGTCCATTTGCATCGAGACATTTTTGACAATTGGTGACTGTTTTTCGTACAACCCTGGTAAGTGTATTTCGGTTAATATTTCTAAATGTGTTCAGAACTCTTTGTCTCATTGTCTCAGGATTTATATGGTCACAGGGAGATCAAATTCATAGATTTCATTCTTCGTGTGACCCCAGGGGTAGAAATCCAAGGGCGACAGGTCAGGGGATCTAGGAGGCCAAGATATTGGACTATTTAAAGAAATTATTCTTTCGTCAAACTGCTCTATTAAGAAGTTCCTGACTTGAATGGTATTGTGAGCCGGATATACGTCTTGTTGAAACCAAGTTCTTCTTAATTCATCTTCCGTTAGATTAGCTCGTAAGGCTGGTACAAACTGGTTTCGCAAAAGCTCTAGGTACCTCTGCCTGTTTAGGTTGTAGTCAAACAAAAGTGGTCCAATAAGTCGATTTCCTGAAATGCTTAATAATTTATAAATAGGTCAAGGGCGGCAGGGTCGGCCGGGTGGTACTAGAAACTATAAATTATAAAGGGAAAATTATCTTTATTAAAAAGTAGATATTTTTTTTCCAAAAATAATTATCGAAACCTCACGTAATGAATGAGCTTGTATACAGTTGAAACCTATTCAGCTTTATTATAAAAAAGAAAAACATATTTGGTTAGCGGGAAGTAATAGCCGTAATAAATTATTTTGTTGGTATTGCATATTAATTTCGGAAATCCTAAATCAATTTATTTCAGTGATATAATAATCTTAAAGAAGGACACCGTGCCTTAATAAAACATAAAATATCAAAAGAACAAACCCCTTGCGCTTTAAAATTTAAATTATTCGGAAATACAGCTGAACGCCTTTCTATAAATCATAATGGAAATCGAAAAATAATTCGACATTTGATTAATATGGTATTTTTTTCATAAGAACTAGACTTTCCGGGTAATAATAAATCATTAAATTCAGACAATCAAAATAATTTTAGAGAATTAGCTAAATCTGCAGACAATTTAGATAGTGTTAATAAATTTATAGAACCCAATTCTATTTTTATAGGTTCTTCGAAACTACAATACAAAATGATTGAATAAAAATGTAATACAATACCAAAAAAGTAAGTTGACTGACTAAAGTAGAACGTTTTACTTTTTTTATTAGATTATACTCTTTTAGTATCATTAAAGAACTAAACGAAAAAAAAAAGATTATTATTTGACCATCATTTGGTGCCCATTTAAAAAAGATTGGTTAGATTAACTTACCAATGATCTCACACCAAACGTTACTTCCAAATCTGATCTGTAGACGTCTCTCTGCCACTTCGTGAGGTTTTTGAACAGCCCAATGATGACGGTTGTGCCTATTAAAGACTCCAAAATTCGTGTACCTGCTTTCATCGGACCACAAGACATGATTTACAAAATCAGGATTTTCATTACATCTCCTAGTATACCACTCACAGAACTGTAGTCGTCTTGGAAAATCAGTTTCCTTAAGTCCTTGTACTATTATGAGTTTGTATGGATGGTACTTATTCTTTTTTAAGACTGTCTGTACTGTTGATTTTGGCATATTAGTTTCCTGTTCTACAGTTCTTACCGATGCACTAGAGTTTTCGTTGATAGCTTGTAAAATGTTTCTGTCTCGATTTTCATTGTTATTATTGTATCCGCTTCTAGGTTGTTCGAAGGCACCATGGTTAATTAAATTAACTACGATTTTGCTGAATTGGGTTTTATGAGGCTGCCGTCATCTGGGGTACATCTCCAAATACCTTCCTGGAGGTTTTGACAATTTATGTGTCAGATTTATGATTTTATTGGGATAAAAGCGTACCCACTACTTAATAAAACACAACTTTGATACTTTCAACTATTTGACTTAACTCAAAGTCAAAATCCAATTTTGTTACAGATAAATCATGGCCTCCTTAGCAAAACATTGAGAGCTAACATTGCTTTAAATCATGGCCTCCTTAGAAAAAACTGAAACCTAACTTTACGACGTGTAATATTTCGATGATACTAAAATCTTTAATGCACTTGTGAGATATCACTAGACTGGAAATTTTAGGTTCTTTCCAAAAATCGAAAAAGCCAATATGGCGGTCTTAAGAAAAATGAAAGTTGAGGCGGGTCGCTGGTTAACACAAAATGATGAAGACGTGTCGTATACGCCATCTTATTTGTCTTAAAAATGTGTCCGAATAATGTCACATTTTGGCAGCTGTCAAATTTACCGTTCTGGATATACTGACCAAAAACGAACTCCGCCATTTTCAGGTTTTCCTCGATATTTCCAAAAACCATTGATTGATCGTAAATCTGAGGCCGGATATCGAATGCAATAAGTTTCCTCTAAAACTTTCTTTAACCTTTGCTGTAGGTGTAATAGGAGCCGAGATCCCTGTATAGAGAAGCGAATCTGGGACACACTGTATATGTTTAAATATTTAAAATCAGTAAGTGTATTTCAAAAAAATGGGGTTATTTATTTTTCCGCACTAGTGCGGAGAAGTAGCTCCAAAACTAAAATGAGTGCGAAAAGTGAAGTTTTCCGTACGTTTGTAGAAAAGATACTTTTTAGTACTTAAAAAGTTTTAGGTACTAAAAAGTATGTTCGGAGATATTGTCTTAGGTTTCTAAATACTAATATATAATGATGAGGAAAACTTTGCCTTAAGAAAATACACTTTGTTTTTTTTTGCGTTACCTTCACGTACACCGTGAAAAATAACTTAAGAAAATAATACCCTGCCGCTGATTCTACATGAAACAAGCTTTTAGAATCCGAAAAGTTGTTTCAAATCGGTTATGAAATGTTGGAACGATTGACATTTAAATATCATGTAGCCATTCTTTTTGAAGAACACTTTTTTTATATCTAAATAACAACTATAAATTTAAATTACATTTAATGCTCACGTACCCTATTTCAGGAACACAGCATATTTTGGATTTCTCGAATTATGTGAACCAAAGGAGGGGGAAACGGTGGTAGTTTCCGGAGCAGCTGGTGCAGTCGGAAGTCACGTAGGACAGATAGCCAAAATCAAAGGTTGCAAAGTGATTGGGATCGCCGGTTCGGACGAAAAAGGCAAATGGATAAAAGAAGAACTGGGTTTCGATCATTTTATAAACTACAAGACGCAAAATTTGGAAAAGGCGCTGAAAGCAGCTGCGCCCAACGGGGTCGACTGTTATTTTGATAACGTAAGTAACTCTATCCGTTGTAGTAGAATAAAAACATTTCCTCTTTATGGTGGGAGTTTTGGTGTTTTATTTTAATAGGCTGTCGACTGGCTTTAAAAAATAATTCTCTTTAAACCTTATATTGAATAGTGTTTTTTAACTTCGATCCAGGCTCATTTTAAACAATCCTAAATAAAAATGTATTAACCAAATAAACGAAAACGCTTGTTTAAAATTTTACAAAAAATAAAATGCATGACAACTTAGCATTAGGCATTCATTAAGGATATTTGATATTACTCTTGTTCGGTAAATATGTTTTAAAAGACCTTTAAATGTTTTACTAGGTTTTGGAAAAGTTATGTCGGATCAAAATTAATTTTTCCAAACCTAAAAAGTCGAATGTTTTGGAATTATATTGATCTTTTTTCATAGCTATAATAGTTTCCCCTTTATCTTTGAATTGCCGGAACTGTATTGCATGTGCATGTCATATGAAGAGACTATTAAAAATTAAACCTCTCTTAGTTTAGATGTACTTTTTTTCTAGCTCTTAAAACTGAAATGAAGTTAGAAGATACGTTTTCTTGTTGCCGAAGGGCACATTAACAATAAAAAAATTACCAAAAAAACTACACCATATTATTACTTGGTTTATAACCCAAGTGAATGATCTCTATGTCTCAGTGAAGTAAACAGTTTTCCAATTTAAAAACTGTGACCGGGCATGTTTTATTTAAATTTCTTACATAAACATTTTATTATGTATCATGCGAGGAGACTGCTCACAATTAAACAGAAAATGTTCAAAGTAAGTGATTCATTTAAATTTTCTTTCGTGTGTAAAACGATTACTGTTTTAGGTTGGAGGAGAAACTAGTAGTATTGTATTAAATCAAATGAATACTTATGGACGAGTAGCTGTGTGTGGATCAATTGCCACTTATAACGAAAAATTACCTAAAGGTTAGTATTGTTTTTATTTTATAATTAATGATTTTTTCTAAATAATAAGTAAAAACCAGAATGTTTGAGTTAATTAGGAAATCATGGTTCTTGGGGTTAGACCGTGTCAAAATGGAATCACTTTCCGACGTTTCGCCTTCGATTGCACGAGATATCTTTAGGGATCTTCACTTCTCGAGATCGGAACGCTGAATGAACTCGGAGACACCCAGGCCGGCTATTTATAGTCGACCTGTGTTTACCGAAGCGTGACTGGGTGTAACGATCGGTTTCCACGTATGATATAGACTGAAGCCCGTATCTCTATTAAAATTGTTAGGATGCTTATAACTTTCAATAGATTCTCTAATTTTGCGTTTATAGAGTCACGAAACCGATGCACACTGGTCGAATTTTGCAAAAACACGCTATTTATTGAAATTTTCGTTTTTTATTTTTTTAACGTAAAACGCGTAGTAGGCTTTCTAACTTACTATTGATCAAATTGCCATGATTCTGTCAAAGCATCATGGCGTTTTCATTAAATTATTAAACGTCAAAGTGGCGGCATTTTTTATGTTTATATTGCGTTTTTATACAAAACCGTTTCATGCCTTAAGTTTAGATGTCCGTAGTTACTGGATTTTGAGGAAAAGTAATAAGACATAATATGGAGGAAGGCCACCCAGGTATGTTCTCATCAAATACTTATCATAAGTTTTGGAAAGTTTCTATTTGACAGAAATACGACATTATGAAAGATTTGATGTCAGTTCGTTTTAAATTTGACTTAAATGCTAAAATTCAAAAAGCATTTTGGTAATAATTTCCACGTATTTCCAGCTAGTGATATTTTTTTTGGTACTCTATAATGTCTTCTTGTATGATATGTTTTATAAAACGTTACCCCAAAATACCCTATTAAAAAATATCTAAAAATTAAAAAAGTATGTTTTACACCTTATTGGTTAACTTTTAAGACCCTAACTTTTCTTTTTTTGATTTTTTAATCCAATTTTGAGATATAGTTGTTTCCATTCGGATATTAATTATACACTAGAAGTATTTTTAAGAGTTTTTATTTAATTTGCTATGTTCATACATACAGGGTTAGTCAAAAGTTGCGAGACGGCTATTATATCTCAGGAATTATTAGACTTAAATTTATCAAATTTTGCATACAGGGGTTTTAAATTAAGCTGAATCCAATAGTGACATAGGCGACGTTGCCACATTAACGGTTTTTTCCCTAAGCTACCGAGTTTTTACATTTTAAATAGGAAGCATATGTTTTTATTTAATTTAAGATACCCTATCTCTATCTTCAACTGTTTTTCCAATATGGCAGTCTGAATTTTGCTATTTTGAATCTCTAAGGTTCTGTAGGTTCAAAACGGGTTTTTACAGTGCAAAACGGATTTCCCTTTGCTATCTTCGCTTTTTATAAGCTTTTAAATTACTCTCATTTTAAAATTTTTAAAAGTTACTTATAGAATTTTACATTGTTTTATAATTTTAAAGTAAGTACCATTAAAGAGCCCATAAAGAACTAAGATAGTATATAAAGTGAAATTCAGTTGCCGCTGTGAAAAACCGTTTTGAATCTACAGAACCTTAGAGATTCTGAAGATTCTGAGATTCTGAAGCTATAACTGCCAATATATCGTGGCACTGTTTTTAGATTTTTGTATTGCTTTTAGACAATGGCCCAGGTAGTCCAGTATTATTGCTAAGCTACAAAGAGTTATTTGAATTTATGATAAATTTTCCGGAAAAAAATCTAGACACCAAGTTTTGTCGACTTCAAACAAAAATATTGACCCTCACTGGTTATAGTACCTTATTACCTGAAGCAAAAACTGTTTTAAATACATTTTATTACAAATTTAAAAATAAGTGGATTTCTGCAAATAGAACAAAACAAAGATTTTTGGTCAACAACAAAGAATGGATAAAAACAAAAGTTGAATTTAAAAAGAATAGTGCTATTGGCAAAGGTCGAAAATTACTTAATTTTGAAGCTTGTTCTGAGACAACCAAACGATTAAAAACGTCAAAATTGCGAGAAAAATTTTCTACACAAGAGTTAGTTTATGCAGCTCAAATGGGATACCGAAAAGAACATGAATTAGAAGCATCTAATGTACTTAAATCCATTTATGCACAGCCATCAAAGGCCAAAGAATATTCCAGTTCCCTGTTAAACCAAAAAAATACTTATATGAAGCTTAGTCTAGATAAGGCAGTATCACTTATCATAGAGGGCAAATTTACTAAATATCAATACAAATTGTTGAAAAAGCAGGCGGAGGATAATAATTGTTTTATGTACCCCTCTTATGATAAGGTACTTGAAGCCAAGAAAAAGTGTTACCCCGAAAATATTTGTGTATCCGAAAGTGTAGCAGAAGTTCCACTTCAATCATTACTAAATCATACAACTAAGAGGCTTATAGATGTACAACAGGATATACTTAAAACTTTGGTTAATAAAAACAATATTCTAAACTTGACTTTAACATGCAAGTGGGGGTTTGATGGGTCATATGGACAAGCAGAATATAAGCAACGGTTTCAAGATATGTCATTGTCAGACTGCAGTATCTTTTTTACATCTTTAGTGCCAATAAAACTCACTCTTAGTGCCAGATCTGACGTAATAATATGGCAAAATTGCAGGACTTCGTCAACAAGATATTGTCGACCTCTGAAAATTCAATTCGCTCGGGAAACCAAAGAACTAACACTGACCGAAAAAAAAAATATGGATGAACAAATAAATAACCTAGTTCCTTTTCAGTTCTTTTTTCCCGAAAATAATATTCACATTAGTGTATCATTCAACTTGTACCTCACAATGATTGATAGTAAGGTGGGAAATGCTTTAACTGAAAATAATTCCACCCAAAGATGTTTTATATGTGGGGCATCCTCCAAACAATTCAATAATATTGATGCTATTCTCCAGAGACCCGTTATTAATAATGCTTATTTAAAATACGGTTTATCCACCTTGCATGCTTGGATACGTTTTTTTGAGTCATTGCTGCATTTGGCTTACAAAATCGATATTCAAAAGTGGCAAGCTCGAAGTGCTCTTGATAAGCAAATAGTCCAAAACTCAAAAAAACGTATTCAAGAAGAATTTCATTCACGATTAGGACTAATAGTGGACAAGCCCAAGCCAGGTTTTGGTTCTTCAAATGACGGCAACACCGCTCGCAAATTTTTTGAAAATGCGAGCGTTGTTGCTGAAATTTTGTAAAATCGATAAAAACCTTGTGCACAGATATCATATCATATTACAAACCCTATCATCTGGGTTTTATATAGATGTACGCAATTGAAACTGCAAGACTCTTTACTAGGTTGTACTCTTGGTACCCTTTACCAACTTCTGTACACAGGGTGTTAATGCACGGAGCAGAGACAATAGACGCATTTGAAATTCCTATAGGACAATTGTCGGAGGAGGTACAGGAGGCGAGGAATAAAGATATTAAAAATTATCGTTTAAGTTTTTCTAGAAAAACCTCTAGAAAAGATAATTTACAAGATATATTTAGTCGTCTCTTTGTCTCCTCCGACCCTGTCATTTCTAGTTTACGCAAAACACCTGCTAAATCAAAAAAAAGTCTTCTGCCTGAAGCTGTAGCTTTACTAATTTCGCCAACAGTTGACGAAGATGTTTTAAATTTACATGAAGTTAGCTCTTCAGATGAAGAACTTTAGTTAGGCTTTTAATTTTAGATACAGGATGCCATTTTAAAAACGTTTAACGTAAATATTTCTAAAAGTAAAAATAAAATATGAAAACACAATTTGGTACAAATGTTATACTAAGGTAGGGGAACTAGAATTACCATATTTTGTTTGCGAAGTATGTGATCCATATGCGACCTTATAAAAACACAGTTTTATTTATTATGATTATACTTTATGTTTGACCCTGTATTGAATATAGTATTTAAAATATTGAACCATAATAATGGTGCATTTGGTAATTGTGTTTTTCTAAGTTTTGTACTTTCAGAAATATTCGGATTGAAAGGTTTCAAATTGACACCCTGTATAATTGTTGCAAAAGATTTTGGTTAATTTAGTAACTTTTTTTATTGTTTAATTTGATTGTCCCAACAATAGTTCATAGATACATTTATTTAATGTTTAGTGTTTTACAATTAAAGGTAACGTTTAAAATTCACATAAAGTTTTTTTATTTGTCACCCTGTATAAAAATAAAATTTAAAAATAAGTGTAAAACATTTAAACAGTTGCTTTAGGTTAATTACACAATAAAATATTATTTTAACATAAAAAGACTAACTTAATTAATTTATAGCACGTTTTTGCATAATTCGACCAGTGTGCGATGCAAGAACTTTGGTTTCTTTTACATTTATGACATGCCTAGTAGAATGTTGGTGTTCAGATACAGCAGATTGTACAATTTGTTTCTTTCTGATACATCGTTCATGTTCCTTAAGCCTAGTCGATATGGATCGCTCAATTTCTCCAATATAGACATCACCACAGGAACAAGGAATTTCATATACTCCTTCCGTTTGAAAAGGAATAATTTCCTTTGGCGATCTCAAACATTGTCCAATTTTCTTGTGTGTGTTGAAGATTGTACGTATGTTGGACCAGCGAAGTAACCTTGCAATTTTGTCTGTGGTTCCGTGTATAAATGGAAGAACTACATTTCCTATCCGTAATTCCTTATTAGTATCATTTCGTGAAGTAGGATTATTATATTTTCTAATTGATCGTCTAATATCATCAGTGCAATATCCATTCCCTCTTTAGGCTTGAGTTAGTTTCTCCGTTTCCGATTGTAAAGAATTTTGGTCACAAATCGCGAGGGCTCTGTAAACCATTGAATTAATAGCTGTTTGCTTCTGTGTTGGATGATGATGGGAATTTGCATTTAAGTACCTGCTCGTATGCGTTGGTTTTTCTATATACAGAATGTCCTAAGGAACCATTCCCTTTCCTTTGTACAAGAACATCTAGGAAGAGAATCGTGCCTTCTGATTCAATTTCCATTGTAAATTTTATGTTAGCACATTGTTGATTCAGATGATCAAGAAACCCAGGGAGGTTTTCTGGACCACGAGGTCATATTACAAAAGTGTCGTCTACATATCTGAACCATGATTTTGGTTTTAGTGGAGACGACTTTAAGGTTTCCTCCTCAAAAGCTTCCATAAAGATATTGGCTACCACTGGTGACATGGCTGCTCCTGAGGTTTGCTCATAGAAAGTTCCTTGAAAGACAAAATACGTTGATGTAAGACATGCTTCAATTAGATCTACAATTGAGCTATTAATACTATTATGGTGAAATAAGTCTGATATTATGGAAATTAAATTATTTATAGGCACATTCGTATACAGCGATTCTACATCGAAACTGACTAAGATATCTTTGCGATCTAATTGGATTGATTTAAGTTTTTCTACAAAATGCGTAGAGTTTCTAATATATAAATGTGTTTTTCCTGTAAAATTATTAAGGATATTTGAAAGATATTTACTAATTTTGTAAGTAGAAGATCCTATTGCACTGACGATAGGTCGATGTAGAATCGCTGTATGCGAATGTGCCTATAAATGATTTAATTTCCATAATACCAGACTTATTTCACCATAATAGTATTTATAACTTGGTTTTAGATCTAATTGAAGCATGTCTTACATCAACGTATTTTGTTTTTCAAGGAACTTTCTATGATCAAACCGCAGGAGCAGCCATGGGATCTCCATTGTCACCAGTGGTAGCCAATATCTTCATGGAAACTTTTGAGGAGGAATCCTTAGAATCGTCTCCACTAAAACCAAAATCATGGTTCAGATATGTAAACGACACTTTTGTAATATGCCCTCAAGGTCCAGAAAACCTCCCTGGGTGTCTTGATCATCTGAATCAACAACATGCTAACATAATATTTATAATGGAAATTGAATCAGAAGGCACGATTCCCTTCCTAGATGTTCTTGTATAGGAAAGGGGATGGTTCCCTAGGTCACTCTGTATATGCAATTCCTCGTTCCTGTGGTGATGTCTATATTGAAGAAACTGGACGATCCATATCGACTAGGCTTAAGGAAGATGAACGATGTATCAGAAAGAAACAAATTGTACAATCTGATGTAACTAAACAACAACATGCTATTGGACATGTCATAAATGTAAAAAGAATCTAAACTTCTTGCATCGGTTTCGGGACTCTATAAACGCAAAATTAGAGAATCTACTAGATACGGGCTTCAGTTTACATCATACGTGGAAACCGATCGTTACACCGAGTCACGCTTATGTAAACACAGGTCGACTATAAATAGCCGGCCTGGGTCTCTCCGAGCTCATTCAGTGTTCCGATCTCGTGAAGTAAAGATCCCTGAAGATGCGTCGTGCAATCGAAGGCGAAACGTCGGAAAGCGATTCCATTTTGACACGGTCTAATCCCAAGAACCATGATTTCTTAATTGACCACAGCCGTGAAGGCTTTATTTCTGTGTCAGAATGTTTGAGATTTAGCTACTCACTAGTAAACTAAAAAGAAGATAGCATATTTGTTAGACTAAATAGTAATAATTCTTTACACATACTAGGGATTTTACTCCCTCGTAAAAGGGTAGCATTGTAATTGTGAAAAAGTCACCCTCCCAGGTTTTTACAGATCTTCACGTTTTCGGGTCTCTAGATGCCAAAAAACATGTTTTCTCAATTCCGTCGGTCTGCTTGTATGCGGCATAGTAGTCAAAAACTACTTATACGATTGACCTCAAAGAATTCCACTATTTTCGTATTAGAATCAATCAGTAAAAGTTGAATCCAGAGTTTTAAGGAAAACTATAATAGCCTTTAACAAAGGACATAACACGGAAATTACATATTTAATGTAAATCGTTGAAATGGCGGTTCAAATACACTTTGTTTTCTCTATATAGGCCCTTTAACTAACCATGAACCTAAAAAGTGACAAAAATTGGCTTATTAACTACGTAATAACATAAAAGCCGGTATGGTTTTACATGTATGTAGGTATCATTTTAAAAAAATGAAAAATGCTGAATGAGACATTCGTTAAAATTGCATGCACATTCCTTTTATAAACGATTTCTCGATACTTAACATTGCTAAAGCGAAAAGTCTCTCTTGGCCCAACTCCTCAACAAAATTTATTCAGACAAAGCCGTATCATCGTGGCCACGTAGTGTCAGTTCGAATGCCCCACAAAATTTTACCCATGTATAATTTTGTTTAAAATTTAACGATTTTTGGATACATTTTCGTTAAAATCTCTAAGGGATTTTCTATAAGCTGTGTCTAGCTCAGTGCGAATATCAACACTTCCGACTGTAGCATAGTTCACCGAATATTTCATGTGATCTGCAGAAAACGCATGATTTTTTATTTTTTTTTAAGTGTTTTAAGTCTTTAACACCGGTTTTGCACCATAATGGGTCCGACGAATCCTTAGAAAACAACAAACAACCATAACAGTAAAATGAGTTAGAGACTTCACAACCACATATACTCTAACTTTTTTATTTGACGTTTGGTAGGAAAATGTCAAATATAAAAGTTTCACAAAAAACAATAAGCTATTTGCAGCATACATTTTTTTATATACAGGGTGTTGCCGAAATCACCCACAGATAAAAGTTATATTTTTTTAAATGGAACACCCTGCATATTATACGCTAAATTAAATCCTATGAAAATTCTGCATATTTTTTGTATAACATGTCCTATACCCAAATACAATAGTGTTTGAAATATCTGCGATTTATTCTAAAGCTTATAATTTAGCTTAGGTGGCTGTGAAGTAGATCGATACCAACAAACAAAATGTTTGTTTATAACTGACAGTGACAGTTACACATTTAGCAACATTATACGTTCTTTTTATTGTAAAATGCCCTATTCGGAAAGAGAAAAACGATTAATTTTGGAAACTTTTATCAAAGCAAATAAGAGTGCTAAATTGGCTCAAAGAGAATTACGTGTAATTTGCAATCCGGACAAAAAAACCTTTCATCGAATTTATGAAAAATTTCAACAAACATCCAGCCTAACGAGAAAGAAGAGAACAATGGAAATTGATGAAGGTAGTGATTTAAACATTTTACTAAAAGTGGAAGAAAATCCCAATATTTCCATAAGAAAAATATCGGGAAGCCTGAGAGAAGAGCTTATTGATCCAAAAAATACATCTTATGGGAGGATTCAAACCACTCTCAAAAATGCAGGATACAAGGCATTCAAAATTAGGCCTACCACAAAATTAACGCCCAGGCATCGAGAAAAAAGGGTTGAATGTTGCCATGCAATGTTGGAAAAAGTTAATGAAAATGAAGATTATTTAAAAAATGTTTTTTGGACCGACGAGTCATCGTTTTCTACTAGTGGAATGATAAATCGAAAAAATAGCAGACAGTGGGCCACAGTAAATCCCCATTGCTACAGGGAATTTCAATTTCAAGGACGTCAAACTGTTAATGTGTGGTGTGCTATTTTAAACAATAAAATAATAGGCCCTCATTTTTTTCGAAGATACTTTAAACGGTAATGGTTATATGAATTTTCTCCGGAACGAATTAGAAAACTACATGGATGAGCTCCCATTGGAGCAACTGAGAAACCTCGTCTTCCAACAAGATGGTGCTCCTCCTCATTGTGTCGTATTGGTTAAAGACTATTTAAACCAACAGTTCACGGAATGGATTGGAAAAAATGGTACGATAAACTGGCCACCTAACAGTCCTGACTTGACGCCGATGGATGCATTTTTATGGGGAACTCTAAAAGATCGTGTGAACGCAAATAACATCGAAAATAAAGAACACCTAAAAGTCTTGATTAGAACGGAAATTCAAATTCTAAATCAAGAATATTCCCAGTCTATCACTGCCGCTTTGGATCGATTACGAAGAACATACATCAAATGTATTGAAGAAAACGGGGGACCAGTTGAACAATTCCATTTGTAAGAATAAATGTATTATATTATTATCTAAATTATTAATTAAGTTTTAGAAGTTTTTTTTGTTTTTGAAGCTTTCAGGCTTCCCGATATTTTTCTTATGGAAATATTGGGCTTTTCTTCCACTTTTAGTAAAATGTTTAAATCACTGCCTTCATCAATTTCCAATGTTTTCTTTTTTCTCGCTAGTCTGGATGTTTGTTGTAATAAAAATTTCCAAAATTAATTGTTTTTCTCTTTCCGAATAAGGCATTTTACAATAAAAAGAACGTATAATGTTGCTAAATGTGTAACTGTCACTGTCACTTATAAACAAATATTTTGTTTGTTGGTATCGATCTACTTCACAGCCACCTAAGCTAAATTATAAGCTTTAGAATAATGTTTTTATTTCTGAATGATAAAATCGCAGATATTTCGAAAACTATTGTATTTGGGTATAGGACATGTTATACAAAAAATATGCAGAATTTTCATAGGATTTAATTTAGCGTATAATATACAGGGTGTTCCACTTAAAAAAATATAACTTTTATCTGTGGGTGATTTCGGCAACACCCTGTATATATAAAAATGTATGCTGCAAATAGCTTATTGTTTTTTGTGAAACTTTTATATTTGACGTTTTTCTACCAAACGTCAAATAAAAAAGTTAGAAGGGGGGGACATTATAAATGATCACCCTGTACAGTTAGCATACATACTTTTGCGACAGTTTCAATGAACCTCTGCATTTTTGTCTTTCCTAGTTTGTCGTATACTAAGTTTTGGCAAACACTTACCTTGAATTCGGATATTTTCTCAAAATTAAATTCGTTAGCACTCTTTAGTTGTTTAATTTTTTGCACTACCGACATTTTATTTCATCTACATTCACAACTCAAACATAGACCACCTTGAAATTGGTTATTTTTGCAAAATTAAGTTCGTAAGCACTTTTTAGTTGTTTATTTTTTGCACTAGTCACTACCAACATTTTATTTCCTGTATATTTCCAACTCACACATGGATCATAAAAATAAAAAAAAATATATATTACAAAAAACAGTATATAAATGAATCTTCATCGATTAAAAACATTCGAAACAATATCGAGTTAGAATATCGACCACGCGACCTCTGAACAATTGAACTTCCACATGCCGATGTGATGCCGCGACCGATCGATCGAATTATGAGAAGAGACCCATGATATAATAAACGGAAGGTATAATATCTAGACGGTCTCAATTGCGTCCGGTTTGCGCAGTGACGTCATTGCGTGCGTAGATTTTATTTAAATTCCTTATGGAGAAGCATGTCGTTTCTAACGTTTAGACATTATATTACCATTTTTTTAAATTAAAATGTTTTTCTAATGGAACATTTAATATAATTCATTAAATAAAAAACTTATGACATGGTAGTTATATATTTATTTAATAAAAATACAAAAAACACGTTAAAGAAAGAGTTAAACTGTTATTTTGTTATACATGTTTGTATTTAGTTCAATTTAAAACTTAAAAATGATATATCTGTGTTTTTTGATAAGTACATTTGAGGGGAGGAGGTATAATTAAAAAATGCAGGTATGAGAGGGAATAAAAAATCACACATTAAACAACTTTAACCTTTATGTGCACAAGCTGCCGTTTGTTTCTATATGATATGTAATTATATAAACAGATAAAATATAGCCTTATTCTAGTTGAAAAACTCTTTTTTTATTAAAAATGTTGTCTATTTCGTCCAGATTAACATTGTTGTTTTTTTTGATATAGATTAATGACATAGTCATCTTTAACAAAATGCCTTGAGGATATCCGCGCAAAATTTGCTTAGCGACGTAGTGCCAGCTCGAATGCCCCACAAAATTTTACACAAACATTAATTTTGTTTAAAATATAACGATTTTTGGATACATTTTCATTAAAATTTCTAAAGGATCTTCTATAAGCTGTGTCTAGCTGAGTGAGAATATTAACACTTCCGACCGTAGCATAGTTCACCGAACATTTCATATAAGTCAGAAAATGCATGTATTTTTATTTTTTCTTTCAAGTGTTTTAAGTCTTTAAAACCATAATGAATCCGACGAGTCCTATAGAAAAAAACAAACAAACATTAAAATGAGTAGAGACTTGGTTAGCTAAATCGTACTTACTTTTGGGAAAGTTTCGATGAACCTCTTTATTTTTGTCTTTACTAGTTTGTCGTATAACTAAGTTCTGGTAAATTGCGACCACTTATCTTGAATTCGGTTAATTTCTCAAAATTAATTATTCATCAGTACCTTCTTCCTGATAAATACAACTTCACATATTTACAAAAAAAATGTTGAATTATCAATTAAAAAGTATGCAGTATTAGTGAAGGTACCTACACTTCCTAAACAAAAATTAAAAAATGTATTAAGAAAATTCTTATGTAAAAAGGGCTTTTACACAATACTCTGCTTCTGACAAAAATGAAATAATATAATCAATTTTTCTCACCCTATGACTTATTATTGTGGCCACTCTAGACATGTAGGTATTTTAATCTGTAAATATATGTATTTTAATCTGTTATTGTAGAAACTGTAAGTATAAATGTGAAACTGAGTATTTTTATTTTACTGTTATGTTGTTTTTTTTTCTCTTTATCCAAAATTATTTTCAATGCAGCTACATAGGTAGTTAACTCAGGAATCTAGGTATTTGTGATATGATGATAGATTCTAAGATGCAGGAAAAAAAACAAGGTATTTTATATATGCCGCTATTTAGTAATTGTAATACTACTTGCTTTTTTTGTATACCTATTTGTTATATTTTGGAATATAAATAAACGCTAATCTATCTATCTATCTATTAAATTTTTGACCAAAATTTGAAGTCAATCGGATAAAGTTTTTCGTTATGCTGTGAACAGACTGACCGATCGATGGAGAAAACATGTTTTTTGGCATCGGGGAGGACCCTAAAACATAAGGATCTGTAAACACTTGGAAGAGCGATTTCTTAACGTTTACAATATTTGGCTTTTACGAGACAAATAGAATACAGCTTATTAAAAGTGATTCCATTATTAAGGTAAAAGCACCATATTTTAACTTTTTCCTTAAGGCAAACTTTGTCGTCAATTTTTTAAATGACAACGAATATCTAAACGGATCAAATTTAACAGAATCATTGCAACAGCGCCAAAATGAGCCACCTCGTTTGGATCCAGCATTTAGTTCCGACCGGGTATTGGTAGAACATTTTAAAGTACATTGATTTAAGTGATTAAACATCTTTCAAAAATTAAAAGTTTTTGTTTACACAAGCGGGTTGCATTTTTCTTTTATGTGAAGAAAAAGGTTTTAAAAATAAATTTTTACTGGTTTTGGTTTATTATTTTGACACAAACTTGTACAAATTTTAAAAAAAATTAAGGGCCCGTTTTTGTAACCGTAATACGTCGAAATAAGGATTTTCTTCTGTTGTATTTAAATCAAATTTTAAGATCTATTTGAACTGCAATTAGAAAAAAAATATTTGTAAACTGTAAATTAGGCCTTAATATATGCTAGGAGCAAAATGCGTCGTATAGATTTCTCATTAGAAAAGTACTTTTTTATGTTAAAAGAATGTGTCCCAAAAGGATATTTTTAATAATAGCTATACCCACAACAAACTTTAATTTTTCAATTAAACAGAAAAAAAAAGTGAAAACATTCTTAATTTATGTAAAAAGTATGTTTAAAATTTTAGTTTTATTTGTTTTCTTTCAAAATATTGACACAAATCTGACAAAAACTTAAAAAAAAATAATTTTTTTTATGGTCTAGAAGCTAATTCCGCCTTAAACGGACTCATGTACATACATAGGTAATGTTTTGGTTGTTTTGATTATAAAATATTTTATTTAATTGTATATTGGGCATTTGCATGCCTTTGTAGATGAATAACAAAGTAAATTAAAAATAAGAATGTTTCGATATAAATTATAAAAATAAGTCATATTTTGTATAGTTTTAAATGTTTTTTTTTAATTTATTTTATAACGAAATTAATTAATTAAATAAATAAATAAACAAATAAATAAATAAATTTGATGATATTTTGATACTTACCTACTTCTTTTTTTTATTTTCAGCAAAATGGCACCTACACCAATAATTAAAGCTAAAAATAAAGGAAAAAAAAAGTATTCAAAAGACGCGTTAAACAAGCTCTTGAAGAAATAAAGCAAAATTGTCTGTTTATAAAGCCTCCCAAATTTACGGAATACCACAAACCACATTTAAAAACAAAAGGATATTTTCAAGACAAGTGGAAAGCCGCCTATCTTAACACCTGAAGAAAACCTAGTAGTTGATTGGATCCATTTTCTGGGAGATGCTGGATTTCCAGTGTCTAGAGCTCAACTAATTGACAAAATTGATTAAAAACCTAAATCGTCCTAATCCTTTTAAGGATGGGAGACCAGGAAAACAGTACCAGGGATTTTAAAACAACAAAGATGTGGCCGAGTAGCACAAAACCTAACTTGAGCTGGAGTAACTGAGGAGGCCATTAGGAATTGGTTTGTGAAGGTGCATGAATATTTTGTAAAAAACGGAATAAAATTTTACAGAATCTAAATTATAATTTTTTTTTTGTTTGAAAAAAGGTTCCAAGACTGTTTATAACAGAGTCATTTGATAAAGAATACCTTTTCATTTCTTATATGGTGGTATTTCATATAAAGGCCAAAAAATATACCGCCATCTGTGCCAACTGGTTGGGGATGTGGATATACCAGTGGTTGGATGAATACGGAAGCATTTTTTGAATATTAACACGTCTTCTTTAGCTGGTTAAAAAAAAAACAACATTACACTGCCCGTCGTACTTTTCCTTGATGGCCATACCAGCCATATTTCTTAAGTGATTTGCAAAAAATGGAATTGTATTTTTTATTTTTTCTACCCACATCATGTAGCCATTAGATGTAGCAGTGTTCGTCCGGTTAAAGTCTTTAACAATAGTTCATGATTTTAGAATTAAACATGAATTCAACAAAATTAAACGAACGGATTTTTCCATGCTGGTAAAAGAATGTTTTGATAAGACCTTAAAACCTAAAACAATTCAAAGTGCATTTGAACAGATTAATCCGTTCAATCGAAAAGATTAAATTCGAGAGACTCCAAACAAAAAAATACAGTCACATCTAGGCCTCTTAAATCGCTGCACCACAGATTTTGCGAAAGTTTCTATCGCCTGAAACACTCTTTAGTTTAAACAATCTTTTAATTCAGGTTGGTCAGGAAATTCATCTTATACCAAACTTTTTGAATTCTGCAAATCACTTAACCCTGAAGAGCAAGTAAATCACCCTATTATCGAATTCGCCATTAAGTGAAACTGCACAACATATTGTCCAAGATTATCTACATGATGATAACAATATATAGGTGACTCTCTAATTAACAACATAAACGATTATGAGGATTTTTATGTTTAGCATTGGACAATACAACTGGATGCCACGGAAAATGAAATTTTAGACCTAAACAAAAAAAATGACAACTGATAATTCAAACAAAAGCCATATTATAAAATTAGCAGATCAAATCATTTAGAACCTAAATCACCAGTAAAATTAACTTTGTCTTCAAAACCATGTCGTAGTAATTCAGCTGATAAAATACCACAAACAAAATTCAAATTTTAAAAGAAAATTCTTATGTCCAAACAATTCAGTCAATTACATAATTTTCTTGCTTCAAACTACAAAAATGAAATACAGTCAATGATAAAGAAAATATTCCTTTAAATAATTTTGCTTACACCTCCCAATCAAACACTTTCCGTAAAATCCGATTTTGTCACTCCACCATTTTCTGTGGCCATCTCTAGACATGTAGTAGTCAATCACCTTTGGCAATCTGTAAATATATGTATTTTAAAAATCTTTTATTTTAGAAACAAAAGAAAATGCAAAAAAAAGTAACAAAAAAGATAACACCGATTGTTGCAATAGCTGTTGAATTTTTATTTTACTGAAAAAATTATGTTTGAAAAATAAAACAACAATTAAGAAATTGTCAAAAAAACAAAAGTAGACCAAGAACAAATTAGAAGAAACAAATTTGATTGAGGATGTTGGAAAAGAACAGTTAGGAGAAAAATCAGAAGATATTACAATTTTCAGAAAAGGCAAAAGACGAACAAGTAGAAAGTGAATGCAAAAAAGACAGCGGTTATCAAAAAGATGATTACGTGATTTTTATATATGAAAATAAATATTTTCCAGGACAAGTTATTGACAGAGAGAAAACCAAATTTTTTATTAAGGCCATTTGTGTATACATTGGAAATGGCCAACTATTAGATGTCATCTGGTATGAAGAAGAAAAATTGTTTCTTGTATATATCCCGCCTTATAAATAAGAGAGTAATTGTAATACTGGACTAAGAGTGCAATATTCTTTTTAATGATATTTTTTCAGTATTACCAAAGTTTGTTTTTACGTTTGATTATATTTTGGAATATAAAAAATGGGTTTTTTATTTACCTAAATAGTATATAAGTTGTTAGAAATTTGTTTTTGTTTTATTATTTAAAAATTTTTGAATATTGTAATATTTCTATTACTTTAATACATATATTTCTGTATATTTTTTCTCGTATTTAATGTTTTTCGTGTTAATTACAACCATATAAGAAAAAAAAATACAATACAAAAATATACGTCGAAATTAGGGACCTCTTAAGTCATAATTAGATCTAAGTTAAAAATTTACGTCGGAATTAGGAGATTTGGACATTTTTTTAAAAAATATAATTTTTTATTAAAAAAGACATTATATTATGTAAAAAAATATATGCCTATAATTCAGAACATATCATTTCGCTTTCTAAAAATGCCAAGTATGGTATAACTAATTCGGTTTTTCTAATATTTGAATTCAAACTCAAAAAACCCTAAACTACGGCGGAATATGGTGCTTTTACCTTAGTTAATTAAGTTTTTTTCTTTATCAAAGTATATAAACCAATATTCTTAAAAAATTAAAAACGATTTTTAAATGTTATGCAGCATCTAGACAGATATTTTGGCAACTGATATTTTTTCTTCTAATTATACGGCAATACACTAATACACAATTTCTAAACTTTATTTTTCAATATTCTAGCTAAATTTTTAGGCACGCCTATGAATAGACAGCACACAGGCTAGAATTATATAGCAATGCACTAATACACAATAATTCCTAAATTCTATTTTTTAAATATTTCAGCTAAAGTATTTAGGCACTCCTATGCATAGAGAGGAAACAGGCTAGATTTTACCTCACCTCTCTCTTGCGTCGCTGTTTCAGAACCGTGTGCCGTACTATAATTAATCCAATTTAATCAAATTTAAAACTATTGAGCCTAAGTGTTCTAACTACACTAGTGTGCAATTGACGTGTAATTTTATAAAATTTAACCTAAAATGACTATAACTTGTAAACAAAATGGTATGTTTACAAATGGTTTTTTACATTTTGTAGGCATATATTTTTTACATTTTTGTGGTTGCGTGTTTTTTGGTTTTTGGTATATACGAGGGATAAGACGAAAGTAGTTTTTTTACACAAACTTTGTCAAGAGGGAGAATTTGCAAATCTGAAGTTATTTTGATTTAATATGTATGAACTCAGTAAAACGGTTTTTAAGAAAAAATTAATTTATCAAAATTTTGATATCTGATTTGGTTGTTTTTCATTTTTTCATTAATTTTTTTTCTTATAATACGTTTTATCAACATTTTTCTCTCTAAATTAAAAACTCTTATTAAAAAGACTATTCTTTTAATCGTTTTGGCTTCTCCAAGGACTCACAATAGTGTATATCAGTAACTATTAATTGTTTTTTTTTATTTTAGTACCTTTTGTTCAACGCGCTATGGTTAACAGTCAAATAAAAATGGAAGGATTTCTTGTGTCAAGGTGGGAGGAGGACAAGCAGTGGGACGATGGGATCAGGCAAAATATAAAATGGATTAAAGAAGGCAAGCTCAAGTACAGAGAGACTGTGACAGAGGGCTTTGCAAAGATGTTTACAGCCTTCACGGACATGTTAGCGGGAAAGAACTTTGGAAAGGCCGTTGTTAAAGTTTAGAAAGATGATATTTTAGTATTTTTTGATAACTAAAGCCTGTTTTAATTGTATTGTATTAAAGTAAAATAATTTTAGAGCAATATGACTGAAATTTTAACATTCCAAATAGAGTAAATTACTGTAGCTGGACTTAGCTTTTTATTGAAAATAAGCATCTTTTGTAAATTAAAAAATATGTTTTGGTGTTTCATTTATTTTTTTAGATCTATAATACATAAAAATGTTATAACATTAGCTAATATCTTTTTACTACTATAGTTTGTGAGTAAATTTATTTTAATTTTGGCGTACAAGCACTGCCTAATCTTTTTGTAAGTACTAAAGTTTGTGGTACCCAGACTAAAAGGTAAAACTCCACTACTTCATAGTTGAGTATGCAATCCTGGTTTAGGTCTGGGATTATAATAATACCTAATCTCTTCAATGCAATATCCCTTTGATTTTTAAGCTTCAGGCAGTTTTTTGTTTCGTGTAGAATTGAATTTGTATCACATATTGAAAAAGCCCTAAAGCAAGGGTCTTCAAACCGCGGCCCGCCTTCGAATTTCTTGCGGCTCCCAGAGGCTAAAGAAAATATTGTATCGCGCAGCGCCCGCGAATGACACCCCACGGACGCCACCTAGTTAGAAGAGATCCACTTTGTGAAGTTGCGATCACGACTACCCACAAGGCCACTAGATGGCGTTGCATCTCTATTGTATCTTCAAAGTTGCATCTCTACAAGCGAAAGAGTGCCAACTAGCAGTGAAGTTGCAACCTGTGCGATAAGTGATTATAGTGAGTTGAGTATAGTGTGTTTTGACGCGTGTAAGGCGGATACTGTATTGTGGCGTGCAGTCGCGTAAGTTTAGTTTTGTCGTGGACATTTTTATCGGAAAACTAAACTCGTTTTTTTCTACCTTGACATTATATTGCCTTCTATTTCGTGTAAAAAACGAAAAATGAGTGAAGAAAAGCGCATATTTCAAGAAAAGTGGACTGAGTTGTACTTGTTCGTTAGTGTTAATCAAAAACCCGTCTATTTGGTGCGTCAAGAATCCCTTTCAGCCATGAAAGAATACAACTTGAAAAGACATTACGATACAAAGCATGCCACAAAGTTTGAGACATTCAAAGGACAATTACTGCAAGATAAAGTGAGAGCTTTAAAAAGTTAGCTTCAACGACATTAAGATTGCAGCACATCATTGAAAATGAAGCAAGCGTGAAGGTGCCCTTTTTCCGATTGAAGAAACTACAAAAGGATGTAATATGTATAAATGTTTGATGACACCACTGAGACGATATAATTTAGAATTGAGAAACCTTGGTACGAAAAAATGAAGGGCTCGTGGGTTTGATGAAAAAACAGCAGAAAGATCTTCCGTTGACGCATTGTCATTGTATCGTTCAACAAAAATCTTTGTGCAAAATCCACAAATATTGATGAGGTTATGAAAGTGGTCGTAAAAACTGTGTACTTCATTTAATCACGCGGCCTCAAACACAGAGAATTCCAAAATTTTTTACACGAAATTAATGCCGAGTATTGTGATGTGTTATATTTTTCTGATATTCGTTAGCTGAGCAGAGAAAAAATGCTGAAAAGCGTTTTTTAATTCATGTTTTGACTTCAGTTTCTCAATTTAGTGACCCCGACTGGCGGACATCACGGTAGACCTTAATGATTTGAACATCAAACTACAAGAAAAAGAAAATCTCCTCAACAACCTACTTGACTAAAAATTACTTGTTGAAAAAAGAGTTTACGCACTTTCCTAAATAGAAGAGTTGCGAATGTACAGATGTAGATAAATATGTCGCAGCATTAGATTTACTCAAAAAAGAGTTCCAATCAAGGTTTTCTGACTTCAGAAATAATGAAAGTTACATCAGTATTTTTACCCGACCATTCAGTACATCCCTTAAAGACATGCCAGATAATTGTCAGATGGAGCTTATTTGTAGTGTAATTCGGAATTGAAAGACAACTTCGAGATGGGCCTTCTTGATTTTTATTCAAAATATGTCGTTCAAAACTCATTTCTTGAAATCCGATAACATGTCCAGAAAATGATGTCTCTGTTCGGGAGCACATATGTGTGCGAGCAGCTGTTTTCTCGTATGAAGAACGTGAAGTCTAATACAACGTCGAGAGTTACAGACGGCCATCTGAAAGGAAGTTTGCGGATTGCAACTATAAAAATAAAACCAAATCTCGACACACTTTTTAAAAATAAACAATGTCAAAAATCGCATTCATTGATTGATCTTTTTAACCAATAAAGATTATTACACTTTGCAAGAATTCTGCCAAGATCGAACACTCGCAAATTCTTTAGTACACACAAACAAATTGGACAATGCTTAAGGACACCAAAAGATGTAATTCCTTTGCAATCAGAATAAGCTTATAAAATTCCTTGTTCCTGCGGTAAAGTGTATATAGATAAAACTGGATGGTCTGAGTCTACTCGATTTAAGGAACCTGAAAGACATGTAAGTAAAAAACAAATTTTTCGGTCTGCTGTCTCTGAACAGCAGCACTTAACAGGTCGGTAGGCATAGGTAGGATATATATATATATATATATATATATATATATATATATATATATATATATACCTGAACCGTGCTTATCGGAGTTTAATCAGTGTTTTGTTCTTGTGCAGCCAAATCCCTGAAGATGCCTCGTGCAATCGCAGGCGAAACGTTGGAAAGAAATTCTAATTTGACACGGTCTAAACCCAAGAACCATAATTTGTTAGAGATAAGGTACAGCACATTTTGTCTAAATTGTAAAAAAAATGGGCTAACGACCTAGCAATTAATAGACATCTGCCATATGTGTCTCTGAAGGAAAACCTTCGGATAAGTTACCCTATCTAGGGAAGAGTTAAGTCCCCCGATTGGGCGGCGAGGGCCTTTAGGCATGATTCGTTTTATTTAAAATAAAAAAGTAGAACAGAACTCAATTAATTTATAATAAGAAGTATGAAAAAATAAGGGAGGTGCGCCATTATCGTTACTCTTTAAAGAGGGTAAACATTTCTTGCAAGTTTGGCTTAAATTCAAAACCGGCGTTGACCGTCATAAAATTTAATTTAAATAAAAAACTAAATAATTAAATAAATAAAAATTTAAATAATTATCTACATTTTTAGATGCAGTTTTTGTTAGTAATCGATCTGTAGTGACTCAAAGTGGTGTTATTTCCGCTGATACTATATCTAACCATAAATTGGTTTATTGCGTTTTGAACGTATAAAAAGAATCAATTTTAGTTAAGCTAGGAAAATTTGCAATGTGAAAATATTTTGTACAAACCTAGTATTGGCAATAAAGACAAATTGTTTAATAAATATATTACTTCACTTTTTGATGTGCACAAGCCATTTCGCGAAGCCAGAATAACAAAACCAAATGCTCCATGGTTGACCACAAATCTAAAGATCTTTATGAAGCAGAGAGATTCTGCCCTACAAAAATTTTAGAGAACAAAGAGCAACGATGAGTGGAATAATTAATTACGTGAAAATTAATTAATTTTCACGTAATTTTACTCTTTCAATGTTGAGAAAGGAAAAGAAAAAATACATAGAAAATCTACAAAGACTGTCAAGTCCTCGCAACATGTGGATTGCCCTTAGAAACTTTAACATTGCGTAATAAAAAAATAGCGCTATTCTTAAAAGATTAAGTGACCCTAATCAAATTAATATTTACAGTAACACTAATTTTAATCAACAATTAAATTTCTCTTTTAAATGAACAGATATTTCCGAAGTGAACAGATGTTTAAATCATATTAAAACCAATGCAATAAGCGTTGATGAAGTACCTCCCTTATTGTTAAAATACTGCAGCCCATTTATTGATAGACATATTGCACATATTCTGAACTGCTGCATTGAACCAAATTATTTTCCAGACCAATTGAATATATCGATTGGTGAACCTCTTGCTAAGACTTACAATCCAGAAGATTTTAATGAATTTCGAATTATAACAATAATAATAATAATAAGTACTAGAATTATATAAAGTCAATAAAAACATCAGGCAATTTCTTACGCAAATCATCAGTACGTGAAAAACTAAAATCAACACAAAAAGAGCACATCGAAACAGAAGAGATCTATATCAGACGGGTATGTTTCCAGGGAGATTCACTCAGCGTTTTGTGGTTCTGCCTCTGTCTCAATCCACTCTCAACACACTGAATAATACAAAAAAATAACCAAAAAATACACAAGATAAACCATCTCTTGTACGTGGATGCTATAAAATTATACGCAAGCACAAAAACGCAGCTAAAAGAACTCCTCAAATCACAGAAACGTTTACCCTGGACATCAACATGGAATTTGGTATAAGTAAATGCAAGTTACTTCATATTAACAAGGGACAGTGGAAAGACCACCCTACGGGGGAAACAATCAAAAATGAAACTATAGATAACATGCTCAAAGAAGAAACGTACAGCTAGGTATCTGTAGCTTCCATCAAAGCACCAAAATTAACCACACTCATATCAAATCAGAGTTCAAGACGGAATTTAAAACCAGACTCACAAAGCTTCTAAAAACAAAACTGAATTCCAGAAATCTAACGAAAGCTATTAACACCTTCGCCATACCTATTCTTACGTATTTGTTTGGTATCATTAAATGGTCACACACAGACATAGAAAACATTCACATTCTCATATTCTCTGAATTCACTAAACACAGGAAGTTACATCCCAACGCATGCAAGGAAAAACTCATCATCGAGAGAAAAGAAGGAGGAAGGGGCATTATAGATATACAATCGCTAAATAAAAAACAAATTTACGAACTCAGAAAATTCTTCCACAACAAACAAACTAACCTCCACAAGGCAATAGTGAAGGCAGATAAGAATTATACACCGCTCGACCTGTCTCAAACGAGTCACGCAGCAGACGCACACAGTCACATCCAATCACGACTAGAAAAGATGAACACCTGGTCTGAAAAAACACTTCACGGAAGACACAGATACCACATAAAGCAAGACCATATATATAAAAAGCTTTCATATACGTGGTTACAAGAAGGGCAGCTGTTCCCTGAAACAGAAGGCTTCCTGCTTGCCATCCAGGACAAAGTCATAGCAACCAGAAACCGAAAGCACATCATCAAGGACACAACCATTGAAGACGAGAGGTGTAGGAGATGTCACCAGCAGAGAGAAACGATCGATCACAATGAGTGGATGTAGAATAATGGCCGGAACCGAATACACCGCGAGACACAACTCAGCAGCGAAGGTCGTTCATCAAGCATTAGTCACAACATACAAACTAAAGGAGAACACAGACCTTTACTACCATTATACACCAACATCTATACTTGAAAACGAAGACTACAAGCTCTACTAGGACATTGACATCCACACAGATAAAACAATCCCCGCAAATAGACCCGATATCACCTTTCAATCCAAAAAAGTGAAAATCACTTATTTAATTGACATGGCTGTCCCCAACGACGAGAACATCCAAGCGAAATACAGTGAGAAGATCGCCAAATACACCGACTTGGCAATGGAAGTAAAAAGGCTGCGGAAACAGGAAAGAGTCAGCATTGTTCCTCTCGTCATATCAGTAACAGGTTTCACCCCAACAACGTTTACACCGCATTTGGCTCATTTAGGACTTAATACAGACATTCACAGGAACATCCAGAAATCGGTCATTTTGAAAACATGTAGCACAGTTAGATCATTTCTTAATACACAATAGTTGTTTTTTTTCCATTTCCTTTTTTTTATTTTTTGTACTGACTTGGTATAATCCCGTCAGTATAAAATACAACCACAGGAATACTGTGAGATAAGAAGTCATAATAATAATAATAATAATAATAAACACTTTTTATTTGCCAATTAATTACAACAACATATACAGAGATACATATAAAGAAATAGTAAAATATAGGCAAAAAGGAGGTTGAAAAGCAATTTTAAAAAGTCCATGACTCTTAGAAAGAATACAAACATTATTATTATTGCGTATTGAGCACGATCACACCTGATATGCTAGAAAAGATAAAAACAAAAAAATAACAAAAATGCGAGATCACCATGAACGCGCTAACTATAAAGTAAAAATGTTTTATATTGAGACCTAAATGACCCAACAGACAATGTTTGAAATTTATCAGGAATTCCATTGTAAAGCGGAAACACGTTGTAAGAAAATGATCTCTGATAAAAAGCGATGCTGTGAGGCGGAGGAGAAAAGCGAATTTTGCAAGTGAGATACGAGGGGCGATTGCTAGGAATTATTGTGTGAAACAAGGTAGCAGCATGTAATTTTCTACGGTTTAGAGGTACAGAGCTAGTTTGCCATAAATAAACCTCACACAAGATTTTTAAACGCGTTGAATTCTATCTTTATCTATTTTATAGAGACATGAGTTATATACAACATCTGCAAAATTGAAATGGCTTAAGACTAACGAATCTGTTAAATTGGTTTTTTTGAGATCTGGATAGAAGGTACCTATGAGGAAATAATATCTTCAAATTTGCATAAGCTCTTTGAATGCACTTATTAATATGTGACTTGAACCTTAAAGTTGTATCAAAATACAAACCCAAGTTACGACAAGTGTTAGAGTGAGCTATTTTCGCTGCACTAACTTAAGCTGCTTAGAAAAACAAGGTAACTGTTTGTTTTGTTGTCGTTCACTGAACAGTGAACCATTTTAAATCGCTTTCGCGATAAACGACGTTGCCGATTTTTGTAAGATCTTATTAAAGTAAAAATTGAATTGTCTATGCGGTTCTTTTTCTCTAAAATTAGATCGCCAAGATATTTTAACTAAAAAAGACTTTAACTAATTACGTAAAAATAATACATATAACACATTAACGTTGTGCTCCAAAATTTTAAGGCCATTTTTCTCAAAACTGGTAGACTTTTTTTTAAATCAAAATGGCCTATACAAATATTTGTAGTCAAACCCCCAATATCCTGTATACTTATCATTTTAAAATATCTGTGGTAAATTAATTTTGGGTTACTATTTGTTTATAGTAAAATTTGATTGCATATTTATGGAATTCATACATATCTACAGACGGCTAAAGTAAAAAAAGTATTAATTCTTTCATTTCGCCATGCTGATCTATTTTATTTTACATGACAATATGAGAATTGCTGTATTTTCAAAAATTTTTAATTATGCAATTGTTTTTCAGCGCCCTTCAGCAAACTAATATATTAACGGAATAAATATACTATAAATAATAATACAGGATTATAGTTTATATTTCTCTTTTTTCATGTTTGACTTGTGTTATTTTCAGGTTGGTGGAGAAACTAGTTCAATTGTATTAAATCATATGAAAACTTTTGGCCGAATTGCTGTTTGTGGATCAATTTCTGGTTACAATGAGCCAAACATCAAGGGTGAGTATTATAATACCAATGCATACCTTTTATATTTATTCAACTGTCAAGGGTATCTTAGGGCTATTAACGCTTGAGAATTTCCCGAGGGTCTTTAGCCCGTCCAAACCCAGTCGAAACTGTCATCCCTTATAATACCCATGGTAGCTTCCAGTGGCGTATATAGAAATTGCTTCGGGGGGGGGGGGGTTAAACTATTAAAATTATCAACATCCAAAAAAAAGTCTTCAGTTCTTCAGTTTTGATCCCTTATTTAATTGAACGTAAATAATATTATAAACTACCAAAAAAAAACCATAACTTTTATTTAGTTGTGTATAAAACTGGCTCTGGGGGTCTTTTACTCTCCAATTCCGACAAAAAGTTCTTACTTTATACGATTTCTATCATTTCAGCATAATTAAAAGTGGCTGACCCCCCAAGTTTTAACGCCCAAACCCACCCCTTTATATACGCCACTGGTGTCTCCAACGTTTAATGTCCGACTAGGTAAAATATTTTTTTAGTCGTCGTTACCTAAAGTAACGATTTTTTAACTGTTTTGGAGAAAGAAAAATGTGCGTTTATTTAACATGTGAAATAAAATTTTTATTTTGCAGGTTAAAATGACATCAAAATTTCAGTTTTTTATAACGACCTTTATTAATAAGTATTAAGAACATTGTTACGAATTATGATTTATAACAAATTCAACTAATTAAACTAATCTAAGAACTTTTTTGCAGGTTTTTCTAAAGTTTTAAAACAATCTTTCAGGCTACCAGGCTAAAAAGTCTCTTACAACATAGTGTTTACTTTAGCAACAATTCAAATATTTTCTAAAATAAAACCCCTTTGTTACTAAAAATCTACTTAATTTTGCTTTCCCTTTTTGCTATTCTTCAATACCAGAAATAGCTCTAACTTACTACGATTCTTAACCTTTTATTTAAAATCCACGCTTACGATGACACCACTCTTGAATACGTAAAAAAGACCACATAAAAAAACATTATTAGGGATACTTATTCAAATTGCACAATTTTTTAACAGTTCCAGACACTTTAGGCAACAACTTTACGAAAGTTCCACAATTTTTGGGCCCTCCAACACGAACAAAACTCCAAAGTTTTGACTCCTAATGATCAATAACAATATTGCGTTTCTATAGTAACAAAACGCACCTATACGTTATCCACATTTTGTGATAAAAAGATCTATTTAAAATTATTAATTATAAGTGTTTAAAGCAGTGGCGGCTCATGGTTAACTTTTCAGGGGGTTCAATATTGTGGGGGGATGTGCGTTTCCACCTACATTTATATATATATATATATATATTTATATATATGTTTTAAAGTAAAAATATATATACATTATCACAAAGTAATACGACTACAAACTTTTTAGAGGTTCATTTTGAGAGTATATATAAATCAATATATATATATATATATATATATATATATATATATATATATATATATATATATATATATTATATATATATAGTATTTAGAAATAATCTTTTAAGAATAAATTTTTATATATATATATATATATAGAAAAGAAAAAAATATTAGGAAAGAAAAAAGAATATATATACTTAGGGAGTAGGGAGTGGACATATTTTAGCAATAGACCTGCTAAAGATTCCATCTCTAGTCAAAACCTTTACCATCCGAACCTTTCCATCAGAACCAGGAATAATATATATACGCCATATATATATATATATATATATGCAGCCTTGTTAAATAGTCGACAGACCATGTTTTCCAAAAATCCTGTTGTAATTTAACACAATGTCGCCAAACACTGAGTTTATTTAGGGGGATTTCATATAAATCACGCGTTGGTAAGGGAATTAATTCTTGACCGATCAAGAAATGACCAGGAGTTAAAAAATTTAAGTCCGAGGGGTCATCGCTAATAGGTACTAATGGCCTAGAATTGAGTATGGCTTCAATCTGAATTAAAACTGTACTCAATTCCTCAAATGTGAGTGTTGCATTTCCAACAATCCTAGCAAGGTGATGCTTAGCGCTTTTGATAGCGGCTTCCCACAGCGGGGTGGAATAAACTTCCACTGAATCATTTTTGTAGACAAAAATTCTTCGGCATCTCGGGAATTTTTTTTATTTTGAAAAAATGTATATAAGTCGTGCAATTGATTTTTCGAACCTACAAAATTTGTGGCATTATCGCTATATATTATTTCCGGGGATCCTCTTCTGCTAATAAACCTTCGGAGACATAGAACAAAGGCCTCTGTAGAAAGGCTACTGACCAGTTCGATATGCACAGCCTTTGAAATCAAAAAGACAAAAACCGCCATATAACATTTTTGGATTGGAGCTTTTTTGAGCCTTGAGGAGCGAATAAAAAGGGGACCGCCAAAGTCACAGCCGACCCTTGAGAACACTTTGGCGGGTGTCACACGATCAATGGGGAGATTTCCCATTAATTGTTGTGCAGACTTGGCTTTAAATCTTAAGCAATCTACGCAAGATCTTATAATGCGTTTAATTATCGAAGGCCATCTAATATTATTTAAAGTTTGCAAGCACTGTTTGGGGTCCTGCATGCACCAAAGAGATATGTTCTATTGCGCATGAGTAGGGTAACTATGGGGTTCTTGAGGGTAAAAGGACCGGATGCCTTTGATCGTACGAAATCTTGGCATTTATCAAGCGCCCCCCCACACGGAGTATACCCTCTGTATCTACAAAGGGACTAAGAAAAAGTAACGACTTATTTGTTAGGGGTTTATTAGATTTCAGCTCTAAAATTTCTTTCGAAAAGTTCGCATTTTGAATTTGTTTTATTATAATTTTTTCGGCTTGTTTTAACTCAAAAGTTTTTAGCGGGATAATAAACTCTATTTTCTATAAAGTTCGATTTTTTTATATTATTTTTGGGGAGATCTGAATTTAAAGTATTTACCAGAATATGAGCAAAACGTAACATATAGGCAACTACTCTTTGTAGCTTGGTGAAGTTTGAAAATTTAGAAAAGAGATTGTTCCAAAATTCGTTCGTGGTATTTACAAGGGAATCTCAATTTTTTCATTGTTAGAGAAATTTTCAAAGGGGAGAAAATTTACACAAGGATCATAGAGATTATCCGGGCCGTACCACCAGAGATTATAATTCTCAATTTTATTTGGCATAAGACCTCGGCTTAGGCAATCTGCTGGGTTTTTATCTGTGGGTATATAGCGCCATGTGTAGGTTGAGGTTAGTTTTTGTATTTCTAAAACTCTATTTGCTACAAAAACTGTCCAACGTGAGGGATGTGACTTCATCCAGTACAAAGCTACTTGTGAATCACACCAAAGATTAACACTATCTATTTGAATGCGGTTTTGAAATATATTGACTACGCGTTGAGTTAATTTCGACAATAAGAGGCAACCACACAATTCTAATCTAGCGATTGAGTGATTTTTCTTTATAGGGGCTACGCGAGTTTTTGAACAGATTAATCTGCAAGTGACCTGTTTATTTTTATAAATAACTCTTAGATATAAACAGCAACCATATGCCTTGGCACTACTGTCAGAAAAACCGTGAAGTTCAATTTTTTCTATATTGTTTGAAATTTCATTGTTAACTAGAAATTCGTGAGAAAATAAATATCGATGAATTTGGAGATTATTTATAAAGGGTAAATGTTTTAAGAATTTAAGCCATTCCGACAGTAAATTGTCACCTAAGGGATCATCCCAGTTCATTTTAGAACTCCAAATTTCTTGCATTATGAGCTTTGCTATAATAATTACGGGGGCAATTACTCCAAGAGGGTCATACAGTGAACTTATTATAGACAATACCTCTCTTTTAGTAAAGGACTCTGGGGTGATTTCAATGTTTGGGTAAAAAATATAAAACTTGTCACTAACAGGATTCCACTTAAGGCCGAGAACTTTATTTGAACAATTTTCTTCTTTTATATCATAGCTTTCAGGTTGGGTGTAATTAGACATTTGGTCGAAATAGGGGTGGATAAAATGGGTTCAAAATTGGAACACCATTTATTTAAAGAAAATCCTGCTTCGCTTAGCAGAGAGGAAGTTCGAATTTCAATTTGTACAAATCGGCTTCTGAGTCCGCCTCTGAAAGGCAATCATCCATGAAACACTGCTGTGTGAGTGCTTGAGAGGCTAGGGGATAAATCTCTTTTTTTCCTGATACTAATTCGGCTAAACACCTGGTAGCTAAAAAAGGAGAACTTTTGTTTCCAAAAAATACTGTGGACAATTCTAGACATTGCAAATCTTCCGAGGGGCTGTCCCTCCAGAGAATATTCTGTAAAAATCTTAATTCGGGATTTATTTCTATTTGCAGAAACATTTTCTGTATGTCACTAATCAATACAAATTTATAAGTTCGGAATCTCAACAAAATATCAAATAGTTCCCGCTGCACGGAATATCCTTTTAAGAGAATGTCATTTAAAGAAACACCTGTACTAGTCTTCATACTAGCGGCAAGAACAACTCGAAGTTTTGTGGACTTATTATCTTCGCGTATGACGCAGTGGTGTGGCAAAAAATATTTACTTTCCGCCCAAGCGTTGGTTAAATTTAAGGGAATTTTTTGCGCGTATCCTTTTTCTACGTAATCATCAATAAATTTTTTATACTCTAAAAACAAGGGTTTATTACTAGCGAATTTTTTCTCGAGTAAAAAATATCTATTTCTGGCCTGTCTAAACGAATCTCCCAGTTTCAGATACGCCTCTGGCTCAATAAATGGCCAATCCACCTGAAACTTGCCATTTTTTAATCTTTTAGTGGTATTTTTAAAAATGTCTTCACACTGTATGTCGAGAGGGGACGAGAGGCTCGAACTTTCGACCTCTTCTATCTTCCAAAATTTTTCAATTAATTCTTCTATCCCAGTGTTCAACTGGTACCTTCAAATTCTTAAGAGCTTCAACATTTTGTTTTATTGTAGTTACAAATTCTCTTAGGGTTTTTGAGTTAAGTTTAACAAGAGAGGGAATCTCCAACAGGGTCTTAATGTGACAGTTTATTGTTATTAAATTGTTATTGTACCTTTCTAATAATGTTTTCAGAGCAATGTCAAAATTAGGCCCAGTTAATTGAAGGTTACTAATTAAATTTAGAGGTTCGCCTGATAGGTAACCTTTTAGGTGCATTAATCGCTGCACATTTGATAGGTTAGGGTTTTTTACAATAAGAGTGTTGAAAATATCATAAAAACTAGACCACTGCGAAAAATCACCTTTAAACATGGGTATTTTTAAATCGGGAATTTTTGCTCCTGTGGAGAAGAACGAGGTACCAATGTTTGATCCGGAATGCGATCCCATCTGTGCCAGAGGCTGCGAAGTCAAAAAATCCAGCCTGTCTTTAAATTTGGCCAAAGTATTAAAATAGATAGATTCAATAGGATCTCTGTCTCCTAATTGATTTTCATCAATATCCTCTATAGCACATTGAACCGTGTCATAGCTACTAAAATCTTGAACATATTTTTCCATGCGAGATTTAAATACATTTACACTAATGTCTAAATTATAATTTGCGTCTAACCAGGTACTAGTTCTAGTTAATTTAGATTTAAGAGATGTTCTATTTTTAATAAGTGTTTGTAAATCTGCCATTTTACTCAAATTATTACTCTATATATCGTAACAATAAACAACAATTAACCTAATGCTTAAAATATTATATACAACTTCTTTTATACAACGCTTAAAGTGCAAAAAATAATTAGTATCGAGAAAAGTCTTTTTCAAACAAAGAGTCTTTTACTTTTTTCTTTAAACAACTATCTTGATAAACGCAGCAACAGTTCAAAAAATAATAAATTGAAACGGTCTCACCAAATTTCTGGCTACTTGGGAATCTCCAATGTATCCATATCCAAACAGACACCCTGTACATACGTTTATATCTGCTTCCATAAAACAATGAATAGGTTAACTTGATAACAATTTATTTACAAATGCGTACACACAGATTTTATACGTGATTTTAGTAGAGTCTCTCTCCCAGATATTTTCCGACGGCAAACGTTTATTCCAAGATTATTATTTTACACCAAAACTAAACTTTTAGTAGTGCAAAATGTCCAAATTTTGTCCGGCTCGAAGGACCACTTATGTGGGGGGATGTGCGTTTCCACCTACATTTATTTTTAACTTTAGCGCTGGTTCACTCTTTCGTTGATGATGAAATAAAACTTCCGTTACTATTTCAAACTTATTCCTACTTTAATGTTTTAAAGTAAAAACGGAATATTAGGTACATTCATCACAAAGTAATACGACTACAAACTTTTTAGAGGTTCATTTTGAGAGTATATTGAGTTAAATTAATTTTTGGACCATATTGGCGGGAGAAGGTGAGAGTGTAGATTTAGCGAATAAAAATGACACGCGGTCTAAATGAGTGCATAATTGCCACTGAAACGTTTACTTCACCTAAAATGCCGAGAGGCACCGATCAAGGGATGACGCCCGCTCTAGCATTGGTTGACAGGTTCGCGTGGCCTTGAAGTAGTCAATCATATTAAAATGAGCCAAGTGCGGGTTCTAATTTTTATGCGAAGCGAAGTATTTAGAAATATTTAGAAATAATCTTTTAAGAATAAATTTTTAATGTGAGAGAAACTCGAACAAATATATATATATATATATATATATATATATATATATATATATATATATATATATATATATATATATATATATATATATATATATATATATATATATATATATATATATATATATATATATATATATATATATATATATATATATATATATATATATATATATATATATATATATATATATATATATATATATATATATATATATTTATATATATATATATATATATATATATACAGTGTGTATCAGCCAAATGGAATAAATTCGATAATAAATAAATGGGGGCGTGTTCGGAAAAACGCTTGGACCCGTCGATTGGTATTTTTAGTTGCTCATTTTCTCCAATGAAAACTTTTTATACAGGGTGTGTCCTGTAACAGTGGTCAATGCCAACTTTCTTATTTCAAATGCAACACCCCGGATATTATTTAATTTTTGGATTCTTTAGGAGATTCTAAACATATTTTATGTTCAATGTCCTATACCAACTATTTCGGCAATATTAAGTGTTTTCAAATTTATTTTTATTTTATTTATTTCGAATTTATTATTATTCATGAAAGTGGCTGTGGTTACTGAACTATTTATTTGATTACAAAAATTCGCTACAACACACTCAATACTTATTTACCATTTAGGTCTTCATATTAAGAATGTAAGCAAAAACCATTTTAGCGTTCCTTTTTATTGATATGGAACAAAAAGAGCCAGTTTTTTTTACTTTTAAGTTTTGTTTACTTTTGTGTAAAATGCCTGGCCTTTCTCTTTGCAAGACAATAGTTGTCAGTGTCAGTGTCATAGTCTTTTGAATTTCTTTAACTGCATAATACCTAATATCAGAAAAATGGTTCATTTAACAGAAATGCATAAAATAACAATTCTACAAATGATTGGTTATGGAGATAACACACGAACACAAGTGGAAGTTGCTCGCTTATTTCATGAAAAATTTCCAAATTTGCCGCATATATCCCAAGGGACAATTAGTAAAATAGAAAAGCAGTTTCGCGAGCTTGGACATGTGAGGCAGATAAAAAAACAGCTGCCAATTCAATAAATGATGATCCTAAATTGGATATTATGCTTGAGTTTGAGGAAAACCCACATATTTCTAGTCGACAAGCCGCCGCAATGTTCGATATTAGCCATTCGTCGATTATTCGAACATTAAAAGAAAATAAAATGCATCCCTATAAAGTGATACCAACTCAGGAGCTCATGGAAGACGATTATGATAGGAGAACTTATTTTTGTGAACAAATGATGGCTATGTTAGATAACAATGTTATTCAATTAGAACATGTTTTGTTTTCGGATGAGTGCACCTTTACACTTCACGGTCATGTAAATCGTCAAAATTGCCGCTATTGGTCTAGGGAAAATCCTCACTGGATCAGCGAAGAACATACTCAATATCCTGAAAAGGTTAATGTTTGGGCAGGAATTGTTAGGGATCATATCATAGGCCCCTTTTTCATTGACGGCAATTTGAATGGCGATAATTATTTAGCACTGCTCCAAAATAATGTCGTGCCAACTTTGACAAATTTGTATCCGGATCCAGCAAACCCACAAGTTCCAGCGAATATGATATGGTTTCAGCAAGATGGAGCACCGCCCCATTACCAAATTAATGTCCGGCAGTACCTCAACGGAATATTTCCAAATCGGTGGATAGGGAGACGAGGATCGATAGAATGGCCAGCGCGATCCCCTGATCTGACGCCTTTAGACTTTTTCTTATGGGGACATATTAAAAATGTTGTATACAAAACTAAACCCCTCGACTTAGCTGACTTAAGAAGACGAATAACGCTTGCGATTAGATCGGTCACGCCTGAGATGCTAAATAACGTTAGAAGAAATTTCTATTTAAGATTAGGAATTTGCCAAGACGTTCGCGGCGAGCATATTCAACAGTTCCTAAATTAACTTTTTACTTTTGTTTATACATTATGAAGAAATAAATAATTTTATTTTTTTAATCTTAATTTTTGCAATAAATTTGAAAACACTTAATATTGCCGAAATAGTTGAAGATAGGTATAAGACATTGAACATAAAATATGTTTAGAATCTCCTAAAGAATCCAAAAATTAAATAATATCCGGGGTGTTGCATTTGAAATAAGAAAGTTGGCATTGACCACTGTTACAGGACATACCCTGCATAAAAAGTTTTTATTGGAGAAAATGAGCAACTAAAAATACCAATCGACGGGTCCAAGCGTTTTTCCGAACACGCCCCCATTTAGTTATTATCGAATTTATTCCATTTGGCTGATACATCTATATCTATATCTATATATATATATATATATATATATATATATATATATATATATATATATATATATATATATATATATATATATATATATATATATATATATATATATATATATATATATATATATATATATATTATATATATATAGATATAGATATATATATATATATATATATATATATATATATAGATATAGATATATATATATATATATATATATATATATACACCTAATTTCCTAATTATCATATTTTACACCACAGAGTCATCTGAAAAAATCAAAGACCCGAACCAATAAGATGCCCTTATCCCTTCGCAATCACATATTCAGTCACATAAATCGTACATATTTTTACTAAAATAACAATTTACTTTTTTGTTTTTGTCTTTACTTGTCTCTCGAACTTTAAATTCTAGCAAGTGTCGACATGTGGCCTTAAATTCGAGACATTTCTCAAAGTTCAGCTCCCTGGCGGCCTCTGAAGTCTTAAGATTCTAAATCTCTGTGGCTACCATTGTCTAAAACATTAATTATTTCAATTAATTTAAACCACAAAATCAACAAACAAGTCTTGAAAATAAAATAAATTTTATAAAAATACGCTATCGTAACCACAACCTATCACACGATTCACATTAAACGCATCAACTGATAAAAATGTTTAAATTTCCTCGGTGCGGCTGTTGACCCAAAATTAGCCAACATATATTACCTATGGGCCCCTATGCGAATTCAATCGGGAACACTCGGGAAAAACTCGCCTCCGTTTATAACCACGAGGACATCGCGGGCCGCCAGTTTCGTGGTCGAACGAAAGGAAACCTTCGGAGATCGCTGTGCGAGGCATCGATAGTGCGACTGCCGCGGAATCGACATGAACATTCAACGAGTTTACACACTTAGAATAATAGAAGGACTTTCCAAATTTAAAAGAATTTAAAAAAATATAAATGATTTATTATTTTCGGTTTGGAAATATTTATTGGGGCGTAATTGACCATTTGACCTAATTAAGGAACAGCCATTGTTTAAAGGATATTAGTTATTTTTTTTTTCGTCAACTATAAACCAAATTGTTATTTCTAATACCATAGTGCCATATTTTCCTATAGTAATACCGAAGGGTGTTTCTTATTTAAGTGATTTTGACATAATGTCATTAGTTGTCAACTAATAAAAATTGAAATAAAATCATTTATTTATAAACCCACAACAAATGTTTGTAAAACAGTGCGTTTTCTTAAATCGTAGTATTTTGTTTTAATAAAGATAAGGTTTTCCTTTCAATGATAAATGTAGGACTCATCTGGTCAAGTGATTCATCTTTGATGTTGATGCTCCATTTGAAGAAGATTTTTGATATAAAATTTTATTTGACATATCTGTTTTAAAAATCAAAACGTTATTAGAAATCCAGCACTCCAGAGTGAAACGCGGCAGGCTCTGGATTTCTCTCTACCAAGACCTGCCACTGCTTTAATAAAGAAATCCTTGATATATGAAGGTCGCAAAATGTTTAATCACTTCCTAACTCGAATAAAAAATTCTGACTTAGTTAAAAGTTTTAAAATATCCCTTAAAAAGTTTTTACATACTAAGGTATATTATATTCTCAGCTAGTTTTATGCTAACACGCTATGACGTTTTCCTTTATGCGATCGATTATGACACCATTTTTATTGTTGTAATTTGTTTATACATATGAATGTGCATTCTTTTCTATATATATATATATATATATATATATATATATATATATATATATATTATATATATATATATATATACTAGTTTTTGACTATCTGGTTTTCATTACATTTTGTTTTATTTTATATTATGGTTTTAGTTATTTTATTTTGTATATATTCAATTTTAATTGTTTTGACTATTAGTGTTTTGATTCTTAATTATATTTTTCTTACTTTTATATTATTACTTTAATTTATTGTTTACACGTTCATCTTTATTTATATATTCCAAATATTCCAATTTTCTTTATTCTGATCTCATTGTTCTGAGTTGTATGTTGTATAATTTTAACATGCTTCGTCGACAAGAATTTTATATTCTTTGATAATAAGGTACTTTTAGAATCTAAATTCGAATTTGGTCATATAATTTGCAATACGAGTTACGAATAAATTCTTCTTTTGTGGCCTAGTTTAAAGAAAAACTGATTATGTATAGGGGAGTTAATAAAATCACTTTATAAGTCACGAGATGATGTTGGAAACGTAATGTATGTATGTGTGTAGGTACGTAAAAATTTTGTTACCTGACTTTTTAAATTTGTGTTTTTATTTTATTTTGAAAAACATTTGATACGTCGGAGAATCAAAATTGCTATTGACATTGAGCTGCCTAAATTTAACGAAAATATAGATTTTTTCCTATTAGGGTATAGTATTTATTGTCAACTAGCTGAACCGGTAGACTTTGTTCTGTTTTTTTCCTCAGATGCCGCGATGAGTTTCCAGTGGAATATAAGAATATAGGGCGCATTCGCCAGATCGTCCAGAAATTATATTAAAGAGAAACATATTGGTTTTACAGAAAAAATACGCAACAAAAAATAGAAAAAATAGTGTTGAAAGATCTCGATAACCACACTATCATTTAAAAAAAGCATGTAAATTGGTGGAGTGACCACAAACTTGCTGAAAAATCTAACTATTTAGTAAAAAGATACAGTTGTGTTTAAACATTCGAGGAGAATTCGGTCCTTATGTATGTATGTTACCGTCTTTCTTTTTCTTTGTGCTTGGTATTTGTGTTTTTTTATATTTGATAGTATATGTTATTTTTAGTGTACAACCGTAATTTCAAAATGAGATAAGAATAAAATACCGATGAGGTGAATCTAAATAAAATATAAATAAATGATTAGACGGCTCTCGACCTGCACCATTCTAAGCTTTTTGTTTGACGTATAAGTATTTCTTCGTAAGTGTACGGTAATGGTTATTAATACAGGAAAAAGTAAATGCTTATACTTCTACCTTTTGCGCGAGGGACTAAATTTTTGTTTACAACTTTCGCTTTTGAGCATTTGCTTTACTTTTATTCATATTGCCAGTTGTGTCCAGAATACAGAATTCTAACCAGGAGTATTATCACTCATTTTGCGATACTTGAGAATCTCTAAAAAATGGGTTTAAAAATACGAAATTATTTATTTTCGGTGATATTAACCTCACTTTGGTGGAATGGATTTATAAGGATGATATTCTAGTTCCAAAATCTTTGCCAAATTTAGCTTTTGAAACTATTATCGTCTCAATGAGTCTCCTTGAGCTGCAGTAAATGTATCACTTACATTATCACACGGGCAGAATTCTTGATTTAATTTTTGCTGATGACAACGTTAGTAATCCTGTGATTTTCCCCTTGTAAATATTAACTTGTACCATCCAACCATTCAAGTAAATTATAAACTACAATATGTCCCACCAATAAGAAACTAGAGCATAGCCAATGCTTTTGCTGCTCACTTTCAATCTTTTTTTTTTTGACAACAATTTATTTCAGACCTTAAAACAGTTACAAGAACTGGCACCAAGGCCTTTACAATCACAATTTCTTTGAGATCTTAAAAAATTAACAATATCAACTTAATTATATGTATTTAACAAAAATAAATAAATTTTCTAAATTTACATAATAAATGTATATTATATTTTATGTGTTCAATGATTATTAATATATAATTCTTTTTTTTTTTTTTAATATTTTTTGTTTTACATTTATAAATTTTAATCTTGGTTTATACTAGTCTCTCATTTTCAGGTATTTTTTGAGGTTTTTAAATATTTTTCCTTCCTCCCCTTCCAGCAAATTCTTTGGTATAGAATTATATGACTGTATACTTCTATTAATGGGTGTGTCTTGGGTTTTTTTTGTTCTGGCAGTATTGTTTCTGAGATTTTCTTTTATTCTTGTATTGTAGTTGTGAAATTCATTGTTTTGTTTAAGTTCTAAGTTTATCTTTATGGTTTTATGCTGAATTTTGTAGATAAGTTTAGCTTGCTCAAGAATTTTTAATTTTTGTATGTTTAATAAATTAAATCTTTTGTAAATAACTTTTGTAGGTGTATATTTATTAATGGAAAAAATAGACTTTATTGCTTTATTTTGAAGTCTCTGTAGCTTTTCAAATAAATTTACATTTGTGTTTCCCCAGCATGGTAGCAGGTATCGTAAGTGTGGTTCGACAAAGCTATTATATAACAAATATCGGGTTTTTGTATTTAGTTGGTGTGAACATCTTTTTATTGCACCTATAAAAGGAACTATTTTATTTATGACACTGTCTATATGCGATTCCCAAGTTAATTTGCTTGTTATTATTAACCCCAGATACTCATATTCTTCAACTCTTTTGAGGGTAACATTATTTAATTTAATTTCTGGATTTATAATCTTTTTTCCTTTTTGATTGTAAATCATATAAACTGTCTTTGCAATATTTATACTCAGTTTGTTATAGCAAAGCCATTTGAAGTAATTCATAAGGTCATTATTAATATTTCTTTCAAGTTCCTCCTCATTTGTGCCAGAGAATACCAAAACAGTGTCATCAGCAAAAAGTAGGTATTTTGATTTTAATTGTAAATACTTAAGACTATGTATATATAGAAGATACTCTAGTGGCCCTAGCACTGAGCCTTGGGGCACACCAACATCCAGATTGTCTTCTTCACTATTTATTCCATTTACTACAGTGAAATGCTTTCTTCCTTCGGTATAGGTTTTTATTAGTTTGTGACAGACTCCCCTGATTCCCATCTTGTATAATTTTTCCATTAACAGTTTATGGTCCACTGTATCGAATGCTTTTTGGAGGTCAATATATACAGCTATAACATATCTATTTTTGTCTAATTCACCAGTGATACATTCTATCAATTCAACTGTTGCTCCCAGAGTATTGCTTTTTTTTTGAAACCCGTACTGGTTTTTGTCAAATTTAAAATGTGTTTCTATAAATTTAATAATTCTAACTTTAATGACTTTCTCGATAATTTTACTAAAAATGCTTAATAGAGAGATTGGGCGGTAATTGTTCAAGTCATCCTTTTTTATGAACTGGTACGATTTTAGCAGTTTTGAGCTCTTCAGGATACACCCCATATGGCAGTACTTCATTTGTTAGTTTTACTATTGTGGGTCCAATAATATCAAATATTGAATATATATCTTGCTTCGTGATGTTGTCGCATCCTGGAGCACAGTCATTTTTTAAGTCAGTTACAATTTTTTGTATTTCATTTAGAGTTGTAGGGTTCAAAAAGGTACTGTCAGTTTCTTCTTCACGAAATGCTTCGCCATGCTTGTAATTATTTGTGATGCTATTTGCCAAATTTTTTCCAATGGTGGAGAAATGGTTATTTATTACTCTGGCAATATCTTCATCCTTGGTCCAATTTTTGCCATCTTTATCTGCAATTTTAGCATCTCCTCCTGTTTTTTCAAACTTATTTTCTGCATATTGTTTTTGAAGCCTTTTTTTCAAATTGTTCAATTCATTTTTTGCTTTTTTGAAATCCCTCTCAGTAATATCGTTTTGTATTTTTTTCCATCTTTCATATAGTTTATTTTTTTCCTGTAGTTTCTTTAAAAAGTCATTTGTTATCCAATAGTTTCCATTTTTTACTGTTATTGTGTAATTCTTTGTACATGCGTTTTTTGCACTGTATAAAAAATCGGCAAGTTCCTTAAAAGATTTTATTCGTGATGTTCCTATTTTTCTCTGAATTTCACTTTTCCACTTTTCTTTGTTAAAACATGTTCTATTTATTTTTTTTTTTCAGCCTTGACTATTTTTTTCTTAGTTCTAATATACATTATTTTATGATCTGATATGTCATGATCTTCCAAATTTATTATACATTGCAAATTCTTATTTGTCACTACATGGTCGAGAATTGATGATGTTGTTTTTGTGGTTCTGGTTGCATATTGACTTGTAGTTTTATTTTGGAATTTAAAACCGTTTAATTCAACTATATTTTTATAATTTTTAACAGCTTCTGATTTTTTCATGAGGTCAAAGTTGATATCACCAACAAACATAAATTGTTTTTTTTGTTTTTCAAGCATTTTGTCAAGTTCCGATAAAAATATTTTGCAATTGTTCTTCGGTGCTCTGTATATAGAAATAATTGTTAGATTATGTTCAGGCAGATATATTGAAACTGTATTGCAGTCCTCCATGTTGACTTTTTGTGTGTTTTTATACTCAAAATTCAAATTATTTCTTACATAAATGCTTGTACCACCCCCTCTTGTTTTTCTACAGTCATGCACCGCTGTGTATGACGGCAATATAAATAGATCCAATTCATTTGGGTACAACCAAGTTTCTGTTAATATTATTAAGTGTATGGTTTCTTTATTTGTATTAATTATGTCATATAAATCATCAATCTTGTTCCTTAAACTTCTTACATTAATATACAAAATAGTTAGATCTTCTATAACAGCCATTTTTAAAAGAAAATAGTTTTTTTACATACAAACATATATTAATTAATATCTATTTAAGTCTCATACCAAACATGCTTGTACAAAATCGTTTTCAGTCTTTATTTGTATTGCCCTATCATTGTCGTGTTTCTTTAAATAAATTTTGCCATTTTTAACATGAGCAGCCTTCACCACGTTTTGCTTCTTCAGTTCCCTTGCTTTTTTAAAGAGAAGCTGGTTTATGCTGGTCAGATCCTCATTGAAAAAGATGTTCTTGATTCCGCCCTGTAGTCCACACTCATTTAATTTAATTCCACGAAGTTCTTTGACTTTTGCTAAAATTTTATGCTTTGTTTCCATATCTCGTAGCTTCAGTATCAGAGGAGCATTTACCTTAGTTGACATTCTGTAAACTTCCTGTATGTCTTCATGACTTGCTTCTAGTTTTAATGCCTTTAACATCAGTTTAATACATTCCTTGGGTTCTACTTGTTGTTTGGGTATTCCAGCAATTACAATGTTCTTTTCCTTTTCCCTTTGTTCAATAATGTTTATTTTGTTTTCAATTCTCTCTAATTTTTGTTTCAGTGCACTATTTTCATCTCGTAGCTGTTTCATTTCCTTCAGCGTTTTTTGCAACTCCTTTTTTTGTTCATCAAAACAATCCGACATAAATTTCATTGATTTTTTAATTTCACTCAGCTCATCTTCCAGAGTTTTCTTGAAGGAGCTTAGATGTTCGTTGAACATTTTCTCAAGGAGGTTTTTCATCTGTTTTTCATCCATTTCGTCGCAAATTTCGTCTGTAACCTCACTTTTTGTCCGCCGCCGGCAACATGTGACAATATTATCCTTGTTTGCTGCTCCTGCCTGTATCCCACAGGTTGGGGTGGAAGCTGGTACCACAAACTCCACAATCAAGTGAGGAAATCACTTTTTTTTTGCAGAATTTACAATTTTTTTGTGAATTTTTTGGAAGTGCTAAAATTTGTTTGTTTACTGTTGACATAACCTCAAATGAATCTTGCTATTCTAATCACTCAAACATAGACTTAACTAAGATCGGGCCCATAAGTTCTTATGGAAGATCACTGTGCACACATCGTTTTATCGAGAAAAAAAAAGAAAATGGAAGTTTTCTACTTTCATGCCAGTATTCAAATCCTGTTATAGATGCGACGCAAAAAACTACAGAGGTATTTCTTTGCTTTCACACATACCAAAGTTGTTCGAGGCAATTGTCAGCGATAATATTTTTGAATCACTTAAACATTATATTTCGGGGGAGCAACATAGGTTTTTATTACAGTCGATCAACAATTACCTAATAACATCGGTTGAGACTGGCCAATAGATTGATGTTATCTACAAAGACATATCCAAGGCCTCTGATAGTGTCTGCTATCGGATTCAAATAGTTAAAATTACACCAAATTGGTTTTTCTGGAAACTACATTGATTGGATCAAGTCATATTCATTTAATCGACATCAACAGGTTAACGAATGTGGTTCAGTTTCCAATCAGGTTGTTGTAACGTCGGGTGTCCTTTTATAAACGATATAGTTTCTTTTTTTAAAGTATCTAAATGTCTTTTATATGCAGACGACTTGAAATCATTTTCACCGGTTTCCTTTGACTCCAATCAACTGCAGTCTGATATTAAGAGACTTGTCGAATGGTGCAGCACTAACTGCCTGCTTCTTAACATAACTAAATGTAAAGTGCTCCGATTTTATAAGTGCAATAATCCTGTTGGTTTCACGTACTTTATAAACGATGTAAGTCTTGAAGTTATTATTTCTTTCAATTAGTTGGGTGTTATTTTTGATGAAAAACTGGCTTTTAATTTGCAAATTGGTAATATAGTAGTTAAGGATTTTAGATTTCTAGGCTTTATTAAACAATATACTAAACATGTCACCGATACTAAAGCTATTGTTTGTCTCTATAACTCCCTGGTTCGGAGTGTTTTTGGAGTACTCTTCTAATATATGGAGTCCTTCATATCAGTGTGACAGAATTGAAAAAGTTGAAAATTTGCAATACCAAGGTCTGTCTTATAATGCAAGAGTTTTTCTTTGTGGCCTACAAACCCTAGAGTTTCGCAGAAAAATTGCTCTTCTGGTTATTAAACAGGGCGATTAACTGTGAAATATTACTGCAGTCAGTCTCATTTTTAGTTCCTATTAGGAAAACAAGACAATCGTATCTGTTTTTTGAAAGATATCAACGTATAAATTATGGGTTTAGTGCATTTGTTGATCCACTAGTATGCATTGACAATCGATACTTTCCCGAATATGATCTTTTCAGACTCAGCATTTTACAATAATTAAAAGGATTGGTTATGTGATTATTTTTTGTTCGTATATATTTTGTCTGATATTACAATTTAATGATTAAATACTCATTAAATTGTATTATCGTGTAATATGTTGTCACAGTGCCTCTTTTTTATTTTATTATTTGAGATACAATTTTTTTAGTCTTATTTTACTCTTATGATTATCTTTTTTTGTCTTTCGCGAATTCGAACCATTTAGCATGTTAGCAACCACTTAAACAGCATTTCTCACTCTTTTTTCTTAGAAACAACTATTATTGTGAGGTTTAGTTTATAATAAAGTGTTTTTAGAATATTTATTGGTACGAGGTGTGTGATTTTTATGTCTGTGATAAAACCACGTTTTTTTCGTATTTTTGTACTTACGTATAAACTATATTTTATTGAACAAAAAATTATTAGTGGACTTTTAATGTGCCCATCACTGTTCTTAATAATGTATCGACTGAGTTGTATCTTAAATAATCTTAATGTAAAACATATAAGATATACAAAATATATAAAAAACACGCGAAAAAACATATAAACTAGGTAGGGGAGATCGGGGTAAGATGTCGAAGTTAAAAGAAAATGAAAATATAAAGCAAATACATTTATTTGAGGGTTAAATACATATCAGTACAAACATGTTTATGACTTAGTGTCAAATTAATCTTACCAAAAGTATGAAAATATAAATGGGTTTTCTACAAACAACAAAAAAAAAGTAGGTAATTTTCGTCAACTTACCCCAAGCTCTGGGTAAGTTGACGAACCTATTGGAGTAAGATGACTATCCACAAAGATCACAATTAAAACTGCCAAAACCCTCATAGTTGCTGCATGCTTCATGCCACCATGATAGACACTGACAACATTGCAACTAATTTTCAGATGATGGGTCACTATATTCCTCCTCACATCCACACATATTTTCTGAAATTGTTGATTTTTTTTGTATGTTCAATTGTTTCTTTTCTTGTTTCAATTGTTTTTGTTTTTCTTTTTCTTCATTCTCTCTTTGTTTTTGTTCTAGTTGCAATTTGATTGGCGTGCTGCTTATAACAGAAGATGACATTTTCTTTCTAGGGTTTGAGATAGAAGGAAGGCAATCACTGGAAGTGACCTCGTCTGTAAATAGTTGATGTTTATGAGACTTTATTTGAAGTTTCTTTGGAGCATCAAATGTTTCTTTTGATGTGTTCTGCTCTCGTGTAGTAACCGATTTTATATTTTGAGCCAACACACTCAAAGGTATTTGGTCCTCTTCATCAGTTGACGACGAATCAGCGCTTCCTACTGTCGACCTGGTATTGTTAATCATTAAAAGAGCACTGTTAGCCTCAGATTGTTCAATACGTTCAGTTGTTTTAGAAGGTGCGAAAATCACTGTCGTCAAAAATCAGCGGGTTAAATGGATCAATGCCACAAGCTCTGAAGCCGTTTACAACATTGTTTACATTGGCTGCCCTGCAGTAAGCCTCTCCAAACAATGATATTTTTATCAGTTATTGAAATTCTTGGATGATTGTTTAAAAAAGAATCACACATTTGACTGTAAAATGATTTGAAAGGGCCGAAAAAAGCGACGTCGAGAGGTTCTAGTCGGTGGGTCGTGTGGGGTAGAAATCCCACTAGCACAATTTCATTCTCTCGGCAAAAGTTTATTCCTGTGAGGGAAATGTGGGAACTATGGTTATCAACCAGTAATAATACAGGATCGTTAATAGATGGTCTTGCATAATGGGCAAAGTGTTTTAGGTAGGCAAGAAAAGTTTCAGCCGTCATCCAACCTGAAGGTTGTGCCCTACCATCAGAACCGGGAGGACAACCATTTAACAGTTCGGGTTTCATTCTAATTCGGCCAAATATCAGAAATGGGGGTATATATGACCCGGCAGCATTCATTGCACAAACCTAAGTTGTATTTCGACCTCTCTCGGCTGTCACTATTTTAGCAACTCGTCGCTGGACTTTTGGAGTGATAACTTTGGGTAACTTCGTTGGTACAGTTGAAAGTCCGGATTCGTCCGCATTATAGATACGGTCTACTTTAAAATTGTATTTGAATTTAACTTCTTACAAAATTGAACAAAAAAATCGACAACGATCTTGTTGAATCCGCGTAGCCGTGCAATTGAAGTGGCTTCAGGATTCCTCAGACTTAGGCTGTTACGTGTATTAAAAGTTTTGAACCAATCAGTCCCGACTGCTTTTGTTTCTCTGTTGAACCTGTGTTCTATATGATTTGCTTCTGCATATTGATATGCAAGTTTTCGAACTTGCCTGCAAGTTAACCCAAGACCTCGTTGATTACATTCTGTTAGGTAGCTAACAAATTCTTTCGTCTGCTTAGCATTGAAGGTGTTTTTGAAGCGGCCCCCACCCTCAGGGAACTCTTTATTTTGAGCGTCTCTTTTTATGTATCTTCTCAACGTGGGTTCCGGTATTCCGTAAGTTATTGCGGCTCCGTTACAAGATAACGATCTCTCTCGTACTTCTTTCATAGCTGCTATAAGAGAGTCTTCATTCCACTCCATACGATTAGATTTACGCTTGTATACTCGCGGCATTCTGTAAAAGAAGTTTCTTCAATATATTGTTTGCTTGGGGTAAGATGACGAATTCGTCATCTTATCTCCGTCATCTTAACCCCGTTGTATAAATTTATCCAATTTTAAGGTTAAAAGTTAACACAAACAAAAACATCAACGATTTTACTACTGACAATAACTATTGATATTAAAGAATTTCTTGTAACAAATTAGGTTTACTGACTTACCTGATGAATGCACAAATCGTTATTAAATTCACGAAATTATTACAAACGATACCATCAAAACAGCTGTTTACGTATTACTGATACGGTAGCGACCCGGCCGGACGAGTGGGCATTTATTTTAATATGAGACATTGGCACCTAGATGGCGCCAGTAGTAGCGCTGTAAAAATTAATTCGATTATTTAAATATACAAGTTCGTCATCTTACCCCGATCTCCCCTACATAGTACTCATAATCTGATTCTTCCAGATCACTATTATCTATACCAATATCGGGAGATTTCAGTAGGAGAATAACATCTTTGTTGAAAACGTCCTTTTACCTTGGTGGCAAATATCTTATACTAGAAATCACAGGGTTAGAGGATACCAAAAGAATATTCAAAAGATCTTGATTTTCACAAATTCTAGAGATTTTACGGGTGTGGTGTTGTGCTCCCTATAATATTTCACTTCTTTATGACGCGATTCTTGGTCGGTAACATAAAAGAATTCATTACAGCATTGGGTACCATTTGCACAAATTAACATACATTTTTGCTGTTTCTCTTTCGCCTGCTTCTAAAAATGGAATTTTTGGGCCACCACGAATTTTCAATTCAGAATTTCGAGAAGCCGTGCCTATGGAAGAATTCAGGTTTGTCTGGAGCCATTCGTTATTTTTCTTTTTAAATTCCGGTAAAAATCTTCGACTCTCTTTCCATTTTGTTAAAAGAACAATAGAGAAAGTTTTGATAACACCCTGTAGGTATATGTTTTATGTCGTCATCATTAATATTCTCTCTTATTTTTATGCTTACTACTTGCTGAGACAAATAGGACAGCGAATTTTTATGGGTTGGTTGACATTTACCCCGTTATCTTAATTTTTCAAAGAGGTCATTCCGCCTTATATCGTAAAATCGGAAACAGACAAAAAAAGGCACGGGAACCGCATATTTCTAAAACACTCAAGGATGCACAAACTGAATAATATTAGGAAGAATCGGTAATAAAGAGTAAGTTAAAAACGCGAGCTTTCTAATGATGAGAATTTTCAGCGTAAAGTGAAATATTTGCTTAAGGAAAGTTATATATTCATAAAAAACATTTAAGGAGCTATTTCACGGCCAAAGACAAATCTTTTCAAAAAACATACCTTCAACAATATCTTCCATTTTCCAAAAACTAATTTTGCACATTTAAACACTTCACAATGACAGCTAAACTAAACACAACTTCAGTCATAAAAAATACTAATATAATACTATACTAAAATTTTCTTTGGAGAAAACATTTATCTTTCATCTATTTACATATTGTAGAATGCTGTTTTCATCATTTATAAAAATTTTGAATCAAAGAAAAAACCTGTTTTTGTCATCTTAGAAAAAAAAAAACTAAACAGATAATGAAGAGAAGTTTTATAAGAGATGGAAGTAGAACACATCCCGGCGAAGTCTAGCCTTTTGGCTACTGCCACTCAACCAAGGATGAGTCCGTCAATCAGTATACTAAATCTATATTAATTGTATGCTTAAATGACATACTAAATGTCTTTATAATGATTACTTCTGCAATTTACATTTGTTTCTAGCAAGATAGATTGTTAAACTAAAACAAAAAAAAATTACAATAGTTCATTAAAAACAGAGTTTGTATAAATCCAAAATTTACATCGGCAGACACCCTCACTGCCGCAAAATGTACACAGTTGATAGACATTCTTACCTATTATCTAACTGTTCATTGAATAGGTGATTTCGTAGTTTGTATTGGAATTTATTAAGATTATAACGTTTAAATTCGTCTGGCAAAGAGTCGTATAAGTTAATAGAATTATACGAAAAATCTCTCCTAAAAATGGCTCTTTTATGCTGAGGCATTGTAAATTTGTTTTTGAACCTGATATTTCTGTCATGAACGTGGCGCCGAAAAACAAATTTCTGATGCAAAATATTAGAGTTCTGTGTGGTATTTAAAAGTTTATGTACAAAATTTCCCAAGTGATGTGTTCTACGGTTACTCATATTAAACCAGTTGCATTCTGAGATTTTTTCGGAAATATGATCATATTTACGAATATTAAAAATTAGTCTGCAACAGGCGTTTTGAACTTTCTGTATTCTATATTTATCTGCTTCATAAAGGCAAGAACCATAAATAAAACCACAATATGTAAAATTGGAGAGAACCAGAGATTTACAAAGCAGTTTTTTTAAATGAAAGTTTAAGAAATGTCTATTACTCTATATTAATTTTAAGGAATAAAATGCTTTTTTAACAGTGTTTTTTACGTGTTCACAGAATCTCAAATCCTCATCAATAAGCAACCCCAAATTCCGGGCAAAAGACACAAACATTAGGGGGACGTTACTTTTCAAGTCTAAGTTTTCTTTAACAATATCTCTTTTATTTTTTGTACGCAAACAAATAACTTTAGATTTTTCAGAGTTAAGTTGTAAATTGTGTTCCTCTGAAAGTGATTTTATAGTTTCTAGGTCTGTAGTTATATTCTGACTGGCTTCTGGAATGTCTGTGTGACTAAAAGAATAATACAGTTGTGTATCGTCTGCATAAGCTTGAGTTCTGCAGAAGGTGGAGGACGTTATTATGTCTATAGTATAAACAAACAAACAAACAAACAAAAGTATGTTTTATTGCCGCAGAAAAATTTTACAATTTTATGGACAAAGCAAAATATACCTAAAAATAAGACATATCAAAACATTAATCGAAAATAATTTCGACAGTTCAGTGCTTTTTTTTTAAAAATGTAAATTATCAATTTACCAAATCGTAAAACACACGTTAGAATATAACATAACATTGCAAACAGTAAATGAATCATCATAACCTTATAAAAGTAAACAAACACACATGTACGAGGTGAATAATTTCGATGACATTGAAATCAAAATTGCAACTATGCGACCTTAAACTCTATGTTATTATAGTTATACAAATAATTGTGATGTTAAACAGAAGGTATATTGAACTAGTGTAGAATGTAGTATACAAAAAGAATTAAATTGTTTTTAATCCAATACCTAACAAAAATAATTAAGTTTTAAGTGAATGTTCGACAGTTCTTTTCCCTATATAATGATTTACAAAATTCTATGCTACGAGTTAGGACATGACTCACAAAAGATTTAAGTAAACAAGCGAGTTTAGTGACAATTTAAAGAGACTTACTCACTGAAAAAAAAATCATTAACGCTGTAAAATGGTCTCTCAATGTAGAAAGTTTTTTAGTTAAGGTGTCAATATGATTAGACCATTTTAGGTTGCTATTTATATTTAAACCCAGGAATTTAACCGACTCTACGTATTCAATATTGCTGTTATGTACCTGAAGTGGTTGTAAAGTTCCCTTATAAGATAACGCCACCGTTTTATCGACGTTAAAACAAAGCATATTGGAATCGGACCAAGCCTTAATTATAACCAAGTCTTTGGAGATACTAGAGTGTAAAGACGTTGTATCAAAATCACTCCATGTTATGCTTGTGTCATCAGCAAAAAAGGAGATTCTTCCATTAATTTTAAGGTTCGTGATATCATTAATGTATAACAAAAAAAGAATAGGTCCCAAGACTGAACCTTGAGGGACTCCACTTGTAATCAACTTACAATCAGAATCGGAACCATTAGCCCTTACAAGTTGTTGCCTTTTTCCAAGATAAGATTTGAACCAATTTAAAGAAGTACCACGAATTCCATAAAAATTTAGTTTGTTTATCAGAATTTCATGACTAACACAATCAAAGGCTTTCGCATAGTCACAAAAAACTGAGGCAGTTGGGTGGTTGTTATTGAGAGATAAGTAGACGCCTCTAAGCAACGTGAACATGGCGTCATTGGTGCACTTGTTGGGTAGAAATCCGAACTGCTCCGGGGATATTATCTGATGTTTCAGGAGAAATGGCATAAGACGGTTCTTCAGTAGCCTTTCGATAATTTTTGATAGCACTGGTAGTAGTGCAATTGGGCGATAATTGCAAGAGTTAGTTTTTTCACCGCCTTTATGAAGTGGAATAATTATAGCTGTTTTAAGGCAATCAGGGAATACACCTTTTATAAAGGACTCATTTATTAATGTTGTAAGGGCCTCTATGACTGGGAGTGGCAAGTTCAGGAATATTCTAATTGATAGGCCATCAGTGCTACACGAAGATTTACTTTTGATATTAGTTCAAATAGTTCAGTGTTGCTAACGGGACTTAAGAAAAAGCTATCAGCTAAATTTTTTGAAGGAGGGAGAAACGAAAGAGGGTCCAAACTTGGCGAGATACTAGAGGTAACATTTTTGCTTACATTAATAAAATAATCATTTAGATCATTAGCCCCTGGCAAGATCTGAGTCACAGGGTTTGATTTGTTTCTGAGGTTATTGATGATGGACCAGGTTTCTTTTGAAACGTTATTAGAGTTTGTTAGACGTTTTCGGTAGTGTAATTTTTTTGCTGACTTAATAAGAGTAGTGTAGATCCTCCTATAATTAGAGATATAGTCGAGAATAAGAAAGGAGTCGGTGAATTTTTTTATATATGAGAGCGAGCGCATATTTTTAGCAGAAATTCGTATTCCTTTCGTGGTCCACGGTTTATGCCGCTTAGGTTTGATATTCTTAAGCGGAAAGGCCTTGTTAAAAGCACTTAAAGTTTTATTTAAAAAAGTTCTGAAGTTTGTGTTGACATTATCAGATTCAAAATTCCAATTGGTGTTAAAGCAAATATTATGAAATACTGAGAAATTTGCGGCCGAGAAAATTCTGCCCCGATGGCGAGATCTTGGTAAATAATGAAAAGTATGGGAGACAAAATAGACCCTTGAGGAACCCCAGAATGTATACGTATACTACTAGATTGTATATTTTGATAGCAAATTTTTTGAGATCGGTTGCTTAAAAATGAGTTAATAAGATTTACCGAGTTATTGTCCAAACCATAATATTTTAGTTTAGCACATAAAAGTTTATGATCTGGAGTGTCGAACGCTTTTGAGAAATCAAGCAGAACAAGTACACTTACCATCCCTTGATCATTAGCCCTTATTATATCATCCAAAATCGCAGTTAGAGCGGATGCAGTAGAAAAATTTCTGCGAAAACCGTTTTGAGAATCGGGTATTATTTTTCGGTCCGTAAAATACTTACATTTGATTGTATAAAATTCTTAGATATATTCTTAGATATAGTGGGCAAAATACTTATAATTCTTAGGTCAGAATAGCTTTGAGGTTGGCTTATTTTTGCACGGGGTTTTCCCAGTGCAATTTTCCATAACTCAGGTATATAGCTGTTTTCAATTATGCTATTAATAATATGTAAAATAATATGATCTATATGTTGTCTACAGAGTTTTAGCATTTTCATATTAATATTATCAACACCTTCTGCATTCGTCTTTATAATATTTAAGCACTCCTGTATATCCTTTATATTGGCTAATGAAAAACCAAACATATTTTGTGGGTTAAAAATATTATTGTTGTAAAAAGTAATTTTGTTATTACATTTGTTTGAAATGTTTTGTAAAAAGGAAGCAAAATATGTATTAATATTTTCTGGGTTAGAAAGATTGGTAGGAAGTGTGTTTGATAAATTATTACGGGTACTACGGATTAAGATTTACCGAGTTATTGTCCAAACCATAATATTTTTGTTTAGCACATAAAAGTTTATGATCTGGAGTGTCGAACGCTTTTGAGAAATCAAGCAGAACAAGTACACTTACCATCCCTTGATCATTAGCCCTTATTATATCATCCAAAATCGCAGTTAATGCGGACGCAGTAGAAAAATTTCTGCGAAAACCGTTTTGAGAATCGAGTATTATTTTTCGGTCCGTAAAATACTTAAACATTTGATTGAATAAAATTCTTTCTAAAACTTTAGATATAGTGGGCAAAATACTTATAATTCTTATGTCAGAATAGCTTTAAGGTTGGCTTATTTTTGCAAGGAGTTTTCTCAGTGCAATTTTCCATAACTCCTATACCTGAGTTATGGAAATGCTATATGCTGTTTTCAATTATGTTATTAATAATATGTAAAATAATATGATCTATATGTGGACTAGCATTTTCATATTAATATTATCAACACCTTCTGCATTCGTCTTCATAATATATAAGCACTCCTGTATATCCTTTATATTGGCTAATGAAAAACTAAACATATTTTGTGGGTTAAAAATATTATTGTTGTAAAAAGTAATTTGGTTATTACATTTGTTTGAAATGTTTTGTAAAAAGGAAGCCAAATATGTATTAATATTTTCTGTGTTTGATAAATTATTACGGATACTCATGTCTTTTAGGGTTCTCCATGTTAAGGAGGGATTATTCTGTCTAGTAATATTGATCAAGTAGTATTTTTTTGACGTTCTTATAGCGCTCACTACCCGATTTCTAAGTGTTTTGTAGTAAATTCGATTTTCATCAGTTCTATATTTTTTATATATTGCCAGACTCTATATGTTAATTCTTTTAAATGTTTAATTTCCTCAGTTAACCAAGGAGTTTTAGGTTTGGTAACCCGAGCATTTCTAAGTGGTGTTGTTCAATACGTTCAGTTGTTTTAGAAGGTGCGAAAATCACTGTCGTCAAAAATCAGCGGGTTAAATGGCTCAATGCCACAAGCTCTGAAGCCGTTTACAACATTGTTTACATTGGCTGCCCTGCAGTAAGCCTCTCCAAACAATGAAATTCCTGGATGATTGATTAAAAAAGAATCACACATTTGACTGTAAAATGATTTGAAAGGGCCGAAAAAAGCGACGTCGAGAGGTTCTAGTCGGTGGGTCGTGTGGGGTAGAAATCCCACTAGCACAATTCCATTCTCTCGGCAAAAGTTTATTCCTGTGAGGGAAATGTGGGAACTATGGTTATCAACCAGTAATAATACAGGATCGTTAATAGATGGTCTTGCATAATGGGCAAAGTGTTTTAGGTAGGCAAGAAAAGTTTCAGCCGTCATCCAACCTGAAGGTTGTGCCCTACCATCAGAACCGGGAGGACAACCATTTAACAGTTCGGGTTTCATTCTAATTCGGCCAAATATCAGAAATGGGGGTATATATGACCCGGCAGCATTCATTGCACAAACCTAAGTTGTATTTCGACCTCTGTCGGCTGTCACTATTTTAGCAACTCGTCGCTGGCCTTTTGGAGTGATAACTTTGGGTAACTTCGTTGGTACAGTTGAAAGTCCGGATTCGTCCGCATTATAGATACGGTCTGCTTTAAAATTGTATTTGACTTTAACTTCTTACAAAATTGAAAAAAAAAATCGACAGCGATCTTGTTGAATCCGCGTAGCCGTGCAATTGAAGTGGCTTCAGGATTCCTCAGACTTAGGCTGTTACGTGTATTAAAAGTTTTGAAACAATCAGTCCCGACTGCTTTTGTTTCTCTGTTGAACCTGTGTTCTATATGAGTTGCTTCCTCATATTGATATGCAAGTTTTCGAACTTGCCTGCAAGTTAACCCAAGACCTCGTTGATTACATTCTGTTAGGTAGCTAACAAATTCTTTCGTCTGCTTAGCATTGAAGGTGTTTTTGAAGCGGCCCCCACCCTCCGGGAACTCTTTATTTTGAGCGTCTCTTTTTATGTATCTTCTCAACGTGGGTTCCGGTATTCCGTAAGTTATTGCGGCTGCGTTACAAGATAACGATCTCTCTCGTACTTCTTTCATAGCTGCTATAAGACAGTCTTCATTCCACTCCATACGATTAGATTTACGCTTGTATACTCGCGGCATTCTGTAAAAGAAGTTACTTCAATATATTGTTTGCTTGGGGCAAGATGACGAATTCGTCATCTTACCTCCGTCATCTTACCCCCGTTGTATAAATTTATCCAATTTTAAGGTTAAAAGTTAACACAAACAAAAACATCAACGATTTTACTACTGACAATAACTATTGATATTAAATTTCTTGTAACAAATTAGGTTTACTGACTTACCTGATGAATGCACAAATCGTTATTAAATTCACGAAATTATTAGAAACGATACCATCAAAACAGCTGTTTACGTATTACTGATACGGTAGCGACCCGGCCGGACGAGTGGGCATTTATTTTAATACGAGACATTGGTACCTAGATGGAGCCAGTAATAGCGCTGTAAAAATTAATTCGGTTATTTAAATATACAAGTTCGTCATCTTACCCCGATCTCCCCTACATAGTACTCAGAATCTGATTCTTCCAGATCACTATTATCTATACCAATATCGGGAGATTTCAGTAGGAGAATAACATCTTTGTTGAAAACGTCCTTTTACCTTGGTGGCAAATATCTTATACTAGAAATCACAGGGTTAGAGGATACCAAAAGAATATTCAAAAGATCTTGATTTTTACAAATTCTAGAGATTTTACGGGTGTGGTGTTGTGCTCCCTATAATATTTCACTTCTTTATGACGCGATTCTTGATCGGTAACGTAAAAGAATTCATTACAGCATTGGGTACCATTTGCACAAACTAACATACATTTTTGCTGTTTCTGTTTCGCCTGCTTCTAAAAATGGAATTTTTGGGCCACCACGAATTTTCAATTCAGAATTTCGAGAAGCCGTGCCTATGGAAGAATTCAGGTTTGTCTGGAGCCATTCGTTATTTTTCTTTTTAAATTCCGGTAAAAATCTTAGACTCTCTTTCCATTTTGTTAAAAGAACAATAGAGAAAGTTTTGATAACACCCTGTAGGTATATGTTTTATGTCGTCATCATTAATATTCTCTCTTATTGTTATGCTTACTACTTGCTGAGACAAATAGGACAGCGAATTTTTATGGGTTGGTTGACATTTACCCCGTTACCTTAATTTTTCAAAGAGGTCATTCCGCCTTATATCGTAAAATCGGAAACAGGCAAAAAAAGGCACGGGAACCGCATATTTCTAAAACACTCGAGGATGCACAAACTGAATAATATTAGGAAGAATCGGTAATAATGAGTAAGTTAAAAACGCGAGCTTTCTAATGATGAGAATTTTCAGCGTAAAGTGAAATATTTGCTTAAGGAAAGTTATATATTCATAAAAAAACATTTAAGGAGCTATTTCACGGCCAAAGACAAATCTTTTCAAAAAACATACCTTCAACAATATCTTCCATTTTCCAAAAACTAATTTTGCACATTTAAACACTTCACAATGACAGCTAAACTAAACACAACTTCAGTCATAAAAAATACTAATATAATAATAATAATAATAATAATAATAATAATCGTTTATTGTTTACTCAGTACACATTATAATACAATACAGTTTTGTACATACACTTTTTAAAAAGAAATAAACAAAAGGCCAGCAAATTCAGAGTTCTGCACGCAGGCAGACTCTGGTCTTAAACAAAGCGGCCGTAAACTTAATTAAAGTATTTTTAAAGACTAGCTAATACTAAAAACGTAAAGAAAAATGTGACAGACAGAGAGGGGAAGACAAGGAGAGAGAGACAGAGAAAGAAAAAGAGAGAAAGCGAGAGAAAATAGAGGAACAGGAAAGATACATGGAGGAAAAGTTGGTTTGACATTGTTCCAAACAGTTATTGTTCATTCAATAATCTTACGGTTACCTTTTCTTTTAAGATATTAACTAAGGTTGGTAGCTGACTTAAATCTAAATTTAAAGAGTTTATTGATTTAACAATATTATATGAAAATGACGATTTGAAAAATTCGTGATTATGTCTAGGAATATTAAGGGTTTTTCTACGAATATTCAGATGATGAACATCTGTTCGAAAAGTTACTTTATTATATAGATATGGAGGTGAGTGATATTTAATAATTTTGTAATAAAATATTGTCGAATGCAGACTACGCCGATTATACATATTCAACCATGAAAGTTCGTTTAGTTTGTGAGATACTCGATTACGTCTTTTTATTCCAAAGATCAGCCGAATGCAGCAATTTTGAATCTTTTGAATTCTACGTTTGTCAGAATAATCTAGACAGGGGCCATAAACACTATCGCAGTGATTACAATGTGATAGCACTAAAGAGTCACACAAAAGTTTTTTTACATTTTTTTCAAGATATTGTCTATGTGGATAAATTAGTTTTAAAGCAGAATATGCTTTTTTCAAAATAAAAGTCACGTGATCCTTAAAACGCAGTTGGGAGTCGATAACAAGTCCTAAACTTTTTGCTTTTTCATCAATTGGAATTCTGACATTATCTATCTGAAAATTTAGTATGTTACGGAGATTTGCAGTTAATGTTTTGTTACCAATTAATATGACTGTTGATTTGGAAGGATTAAGTTTTAATTTATGTTTGGAAGATATTTTAAAAAGGGCATTTAAATCAGAGTTCACTTTATTTTCTGCAACAATGTATTCAGATGGTTTAAAAGAGAGGTAGAGTTGTGTGTCGTCTGCATATAAATGATAGTTGGTGTATTTAAGATGTAAGAAAAAAGAGGATGTATATATACTGAATAACAGCGGTCCCAAAATACTTCCCTGGGGAACTCCAGTTATAACACTGAGAGAGTCAGACATATTATTTTCTATTTTAACTCGTTGGGTTCTACCACTTAAAAAAGATTTAATTAAATTTGAAGACTGCTGAGAGAAACCAATATAATGTAAAATTGATATTAATATTTTATGATCTACAAAGTCGAATGCTTTTGAGAAATCCAGCAAGATTAAGGCAGTTATTTCATTGTTGTCACGGTTACGAAAGATATCGTCTGTTAAATCAGCCATTGCAGAGGTGCAGCTGTAGCCACTTCTGAAACCTGACTGCTTTGGAGGCAAAATATTGTTAGTTTCTACGTACCTACGAATTTGATTATCTAATACGCGCTCCATAACTTTCGAAAAAGTTGGCAGAATACTGATGGAACGAAACTGACTAAAGTCCGTAGGATTATTTACTTTGGGAAGAGGGGTAACAAATGCTTTTTTCCATGCAATTGGAAAATAATTCATTACAATACATTCATTTACTATATGTTTGAGATATTCGACAATGTGAGGACAACATAGATGTATTAGTGTAATATTCAACTGATCCGCGCCAAAAGCCTTTGTTTTTATTTTTAAAATTATAGATGAGATTTCATTATATTCTACTTCTTTGAATTGGAACAAACTAAGTGTATTTTCTTTAACATTATTAGAATAAAAGTTTACAAGTTCATCATTGGTCGCATCAGTATTTTTGGAAGAATTTACAAAATATTTATTAAAGTCGTTAACATTTTTAAACGATTCAGGTATATGTTTTAACTTTGAAGGTCTTAGTTTGTTCAGTTCCCTCCATTTTTCTTTAACTGTGGAGTTCCTAAATAAATTTTTATAATACGCCCTTTTTTCAGCTCTAATTGCAGAGGTAGTATAGTTTCTTAACTGTTTGTAATATTCCCATTTGGTGGCAGATCTAGTGTTTTTAAAATCTTTTAATGCCTTATTTCTGAGTTTTTGTAATAGTTTAATGTTGTCTGTTATCCAAGGGTTAAACTTATTTTTATGTGAGGAATAAGTTTGCACCGGCACATGATGATCAAGTAGGTCAAGTAAAATCTGATTTAGAAAATAAATTTTGTCATCAATGTCATTTATAGTATAAATAAAGTCTAATGGGAGCATTTCTAAATCACGTTGAAAAGATTCTAAGTTAATATTTTTTAAGGATCTGAATGTTATTTTGCGTGGTATTTCTGTAACTGGGGTACATTTTATTTCGCAGAAGACTGCTAAATGATCCGAGAAAGGGCATTCGAAAGTTCCTTTGTTAACAATACTGCTCGAGTTTGTAAAAATTAGGTCAATTAATGAGATTGATAAATTATTTATACGCGTGGGTTCTGATATTATCTGAGTTAAGTTTAAAGGTTCAACAATTGAGGTTAGTTGATGACATAAGGAGTTATTTATTTTTAGGAAATCAATATTAAAATCTCCCATGCAGTGTATATTGTCATAATTACTAAATATATCAATTAAATTTTGTTCAAATCTTCCAAAAAAAGATGCAGTGTCTGTGTTAGGTGGTCTATAAATTATTCCAACTGCGTGTATCTCACTCGCGATATGCAATTTCAACCAGATGCTTTCCAGACATTCGTGAGATTCACTAAGTATGACGTCATACATTAAACTACTTTTCATATATGCTACAACTCCACCTCCTCTACGCAGAATGCGATCATTTCTAACAACGTTATAATTAGGTAAGTTTATTGCATCCTTGTTAATATTCGAATTTAGCCAACTTTCGGTTATGGTAATGACATCAAAGTGTTTATTTAAGAAAAGGTCTTTAAAATCTGTGAAATGTGCGAACAGAGATCTTGCGTTTATATGCGCAACTTTAAAAGACATTCAAACCAACAGTCCCTGGGAATTATAAGTAATGTTATTAAGATTTACAAAAACAGAAAGGAAAAGAAAATAGAATATTATAAGAAAGAATAATATATAGAAGCAAGTAAAGGCAGAAAGGAAGGAAAAAGAATAGTAGATTAGGAAGCTTAATATATAGAAGTAGGAAAAACAAATAAATTTTCCTTTAAATTAGGAATAAGACAAAAACGGGCATCAATCTGCATGCTTGCCTTAACGTATCTATTAATCCATTAACTATATTTGACAATTCCATTTCTTATGTCTAGAATTATTTTGATTGAACTGCGGAAATTACCAAAATAAGGAAAAATTTGCTTATTGTATAAAGTTGAGCTTTAAATAAATTTAATTAATCCAATTCTCAAAAAGGCCTGTTAAATCTGTGACAAATACATAATAGAAACGTAATAGGCATTTATCGCAAGTATATATCAAATTACAAATAAGAATTAAATCATACATATTAGAAACATAACAGGAATTTATCCCAAGTATATATCCAATTACAAATAAGAATTAAATCATATATTTAAATTATTTTTATTGAAAAACGGAATTTACTAAATAAAAAAAAAATACGTATTCTTATAAGGTTTTTGATCAAAAGAATTAATATTAGCACTCACACACAGTTTAGGTACCTACTTCAAAGAGAAAAAAAATCGAGAAATATAAAAGTATATATCCTCAGTATATAGGAGGAGAGCTCCTCAAATAAATAATCATAAAATTATAGATATTTAAATTATTACCCAGATATAACCTATTTTCAAAGTCAATTAGAGTTCTTGTAAAATTTAAACCTAGTTCCTTTCTCAGAGAAAATGTTAACCTTAGTATACACCCTCATTTAAAGCAAAAAATGGGAGTCATGAAAACATAAATTCGACTTAAATCTTTTGTAGTAATAAAAATGGAAAATGCATTCTCCTAACCACAAAAGTAACAAATGATAATGCAAACAAGCCTCCACCGCATTATGCATTGTTTACCCTGAGCAAGATTTATTTAATATTAGGTTGTTTATATACACAATATATACATGTTTACATCAATTGACAATAATAATTGCAAACGTAAATCGTAATAATTAATAAGACGGAGATTAAAAGTACTTACATATCTTCACTGTGCATCACATAAATATTTTTTTAAGGTAAACACTCATTTACGCGAAAATTTTTGCAGATCTTGTTCCGATAAGATACGATGCACTGTTTCACCCACCTTTATTAAAATAACACCCTTAGAACACCACACTTGTCTTTTACTAAACGCGTTAACTGCTTTGTTTAATAATTGTAGACGGTACTTGGTTAGATCCTTTTGGATTTGAATTCCGGTAGACTTTAATTTATTTCTATGTTTTAGGACAAGGTCACGAGCCCTGTCTCTAGAAAAACGAACCAATACTGCAGGCGGTCTAGGGTTCTCGATGTTTATTGTTTTGGAAGCAATCCTATGGCATTTTTTTATATCGGTATCGGAGATAGAATTTATTTTTAGCGTATTTTGGAATAAATCGAGAATGATTTTTTGCAAATCTTCATCCTTTGTATTTTTAATACCAAATATACGTAAATTAAGGTTACGGGAAAATTGTTCGGATGACTCCATTTGTTTTTCCAAGGTGCATTTCCATTGCATAAGACTATCACACTGTTTGGTAAGGTCGTTGATTGCAATCTGTTGCTCCCTTATGGCCTTATCATATTTTTCTGACAGGGAAGCCAGAATCTTTTCGGATATTGCTTTTACATGCTCTTCTGTGATTATTGTTTTGGCTTCATCCTGAAATAACTTCCGAATTATATCGATGTCCTTCGACGTCAAACCCATAATGGCGGCACACCCGTTCACTGACTGGAATTCGCCTTCAAGCGGGAACACTTATGTTTGCACTGAGGATAACAGTTTTTATAAAAACATAATATGCACTATACCTCTACTTCAAACAAGTGGTAATTGCACTATTTATGAACGTTTAGGATTTAAAATAACTGTATAAAATTACAAATATTGGCAGCAGACAGAAAACGTGCCGTTCACTTGCTAGCCATGCGCAAATTCCTTCCTATTAATACTATACTAAAATTTTCTTTGGAGAAAACATTTATCTTTCATCTATTTACATATTGTAGAATGCTGTTTTCATCATTTATAAAAATTTTGAATCAAAGAAAAAACCTGTTTTTGTCATATTTACGAATATTAAAAATTAGTCTGCAACAGGCGTTTTGAACTTTCTGTATTCTATATTATCTGCTTCATAAAGGCAAGAACCATAAATAAAACCACAATATGTAAAATTAGAGAGAACCAGAGATTTACAAAGCAGTTTTTTAAATTAAAGTTTAAGAATAATTTTATTTTTAAGGAACAAAATGCTTTTTTAACAGTGTTTTTTACGTGTTCACAGAATCTCAAATCCTCATCAATAAGCAACCCCAAATTCCGGGCAAAAGACACAAACATTAGGGGGACGTTACTTTTCAAGTCTAAGTTTTCTTTAACAATATCTCTTTTATTTTTTGTACGCAAACAAATAACTTTAGATTTTTCAGAGTTAAGTTGTAAATTGTGTTGGAATGTCTGTGTGACTAAAAGAATAATACAGTTGTGTATCGTCTGCATAAGCTTGAGTTCTGCAGAAGGTGGAGGACGTTATTATGTCTATAGTATAAATAATGAAAAGTATGGGAGACAAAATATACCCTTGAGGAACCCCAGAATGTATACGTATACTACTAGATTGTATATTTTGATAGCAAATTTTTTGAGATCGGTTGTTTAAAAATGAGTTAATAAGATTTACCGAGTTATTGTCCAAACCATAATATTTTAGTTTAGCACATAAAAGTTTATGATCTGGAGTGTCGAACGCTTTTGAGAAATCAAGCAGAACAAGTACACTTACCATCCCTTGATCATTAGCCCTTATTATATCATCCAAAATCGCAGTTAGTGCGGACGCAGTAGAAAAATTTCTGCGAAAACCGTTTTGAGAATCGGGTATTATTTTTCGGTCCGTAAAATACTTAAACATTTGATTGAATAAAATTCTTTCTAAAACTTTAGATATAGTGGGCAAAATACTTATAATTCTTATGTCAAAAGAGCTTTGAGGTTGGCTTATTTCTGCAAGGGGTTTTCCCAGTGCAATTTTCCATAACTCAGGTATATAGCTGTTTTCAATTATGCTATTAATAATATGTAAAATAATATGATCTATATGTGGACGAGCATTTTCATATTAATATTATCAACACCTTCTGCATTTGTCTTCATAATATATAAGCACTCCTGTATATCTTTTATATTGGCTAATGAAAAACTAAACATATTTTGTGGGTTAAAAATATTATTGTTGTAAAAAGTAATTTGGTTATTACATTTGTTTGAAATGTTTTGTAAAAAGGAAGCAAAATATGTATTAATATTTTCTGTGTTTGATAAATTATTACGGATACTCAGGTCTTTTCTCCATGTTAAGGAGGGATTATTCTGTCTAGTAATATTGATCAAGTAGTATTTTTTTGACGTTCTTATAGCGCTCACTACCCGATTTCTAAGTGTTTTGTAGTAAATTCGATTTTCATCAGTTCTATATTTTTTATATATTGCCAGGCTCTATATCTTAATTTTTTTAAATGTTTAATTTCCTCAGTTAACCAAGGAGTTTTAGGTTTGGTAACCCGAGCATTTCTAAGTGGTGCATGTTTGTCAAATAGATTAATAATGTATTTGTTGAAAATTGCTATTTTATTATCTAAATTATATTCTGTAAACTTATCTAACTTATTCAAATCATTATAAAATTGTTCATTATTAAAATTTTTAAAACAACGATATTTAACAGTTTTGGGTGGGGGCTTCTTGATTTTGAAATTTAATTGAATATATATTAGGTTATGATCGGAAACACCTTCGGAAGAGATTACACCTGACTTCTCCATGAAGTCGATATTATTTATAAAGATAAGATCGATTAGTGTGCTAGTTTACTCTGTAACCCTAGTGGGATTCTCTAAAACCTGTGTAAAACCAAATGATTCGAAAGTGTTTAGAACCGGGTTGTTCAGATTAAAGAAATTTACATTAAAATCTCCCACACACAAAAGTAAATCTGCACTTGGGAAAATGTCACTTAAAATATTGTCAAAATCTGAGATAATGTTGTTGACGGGTGTATTCGGAGGTCTATAAAAATTACCAAGTACAAAAACTTTACAACTTATTTTAATTTTTATAAATAAATGTTCTCATGACTGGGTGATCGGAAAATTGAATTGTATGTGTTCGTAATGCAAAGATTTTTTTATATAAGCGCCCACTCCGCCCACTCTACCAATTCTATCCTTACGAAGAAAATTATAGCCGGGAATGTTCATCAGATCGGAGCTTATTTGTTCAGTTAGCCACGTCTCAGTGACCATAATAATATCATAGTGATTAGCGTAAATAATATGTGAAAAATCATCATCAATTAGCATACATTTTGAATCACCGTGCATCGGTTAAGTCCTTACATTAATTTTTTTGAATACTTGTGAATATTGAACAAAAATTAAAAAAAAACATCAAAATTATTGTTAAGTTAAGGTTGTGTTGTAATGTCCATTTTTATTACTTTAGCAAGCATTGTTCAATGGACCATGGTTGCAAGTCAACTAAAAATGGAAGGATTCCTTGTCTGGAGATGGGATGAAAGATGGGATGAAGGAATTTTGCAAAACTTAAAATGGATTAAAGAAGGCAAGCTTAAGTACAGAGAGACCATCACGGAAGGTTTTGAAAATATATTCAAGGCTTTTATTGAAATGCTGGAAGGAAAGAACGTTGGAAAAGCGGTTGTTAAAGTTTAAGATACAATTTAAACTTTATTATTCATTCGGACGTTAGTTTGTATATGTATTTGTTTATAATCCGCGTCATTATTATTATAAAATGTAACTAAACGTTTCTGCAGCTATTTTCGTTTGTTTTATTGTCATTTTTGTTTCCTTTCATGATAGTGTAGCGGCACAGCAATATAATCGTTATGTACAGGGTAGCTCCATTGCCAACAACTTGAACAAATACAGATTTCTACGCAGAATCCAGGGGCGTAGTCAGTGTTTGAACTAGACATGTAATTTTTGACATATGATCCAAACCTATATTTTTTTAAAAGAATCGCCCTTTATTTTCATAGTTCTTTAAATCCAATTTCTTTTCTTTCTAACACGAAATAAAATACTTTAGCAAAAAACGAATTTTATTATAGAAATAAGTTTGAAATTAACACTTAATATAATAATTATAATAATATTAAATAAATAAAATTTAACAAAAAGCAGTACATTTTGTAAGAAATATTTACAAAATGTACAGGTTGCGGTGTATTTCCGTTATTAGTAAAGATAAATGCAATTTTTCATTTTTTAAAGAAAAGAAATAAGCCTTTTGGTACGTCAAATTAAAAAAGTTAGTAGCCAATCTTTTAATTTGACGATTTTAACCCAAATCTTAACACAAAAAAGTAAACACATCAAATGGTTACCCCAAAAAAAAAACTGTCTATATAAATTACAGCTTACAATAGGGCCAAAATAATTTCAATTGCATCGTCTAGCTTTAAAATTCACTTACTTTTGCGAGAAATATAGAGAGAGAAATTGATTTGGCTAGTGGTGTGCCTAAAGGGCTCGCAGAACCCATGGCACCGGGGGGCCCCGGATACTATGGGGGCCCCCAAATTATACAGGGTATTCAAATACAATATTTTTTCCATAGTTAAAAAAGTAAGTTTTGCAACTATGCAACATTTGGAAGTGATTGGTCGCAATGCGTATTTAGAAATAATAATGAGTCAACTAGATAAAAGATTTACTACGTTTAAAAAAGTTTATTCAACATTTTCAATTCTAAATCCTCAGATATTGGTTAAATTAAATGACTCAAAAATTATGGAACAGCTCAGTTATTAGTGGAGAAAATACAAAAACAGAAAAGTTTAGTCTAACGCCAAAGATAACAATTCTTTTACTCTTTGGTTTTTATTATGTTTTAGTTTTGCTTGAACTGGAGTATACTTATTATTTTTTAATATTTAATTAATTTTTGTTTTGTGTTTATCATTTTCTACCTCTTGTTTTATTTTATTTTAAACACAATATTTTTTGCAGCCAAGTCGAGTATTTTCATTACTGTGAAGTGAATTATGCAGTTTATTTTATAAGCAGGAAAACAAAATGTTTTAAAATGCCAAAAAATTATCTAAGCCGTATTTTGAAAAGTATACAAAATAATTGGATTTTGGCTGGGACAGAAATAAACAAAGTCGCTCTAGAAGACCTTAGAATCCATGATAACTTTGCAATTTATTAATTGGCATCATTATAAAATAAATGTAAATCATTGTTTAAAAAAAGCTTATATTTATAAACTATTGAACTGAAAATTAAAAAATAATTAAACTTACATAAACACAGAAGTTTTAAAAATATAAATTTTTTCTTAAAAGCTTAAGACATGAGACGTCTTCATAACTGAAATAAAGCCTCAAACTTGTAAGCGTTATTTTTTTATCACCCCGTATAAGACATTCACATTTGGCCACAATTGTATTGTCATCCGATTTATGTATGTATTCCAAAATCTCTGTTAATTCCGATAACGCGAACTGGTTTTTACGTTTATTTTATTTTGTACTTTTTAGCATCTCTTTTTATGCACCCTGTATGAGACATTCACGATTGGACACCATTATATTTTATCGTAATTAAGTTTACATACAGGGTGTCTGGTTATAATTTAAACGGTACCCTAGAGACTTTATTGTATGAGATATCAAAAAACTTTTAAATACAAATGTTTTTTATATTTTACTGGAATCGTTAGAATTTATAATTTTAATATAAGCAAGTCAACAAATGAGCATCAGCTTGGTTATTTTAAATGGGACACCCAGTATATTTTGCGCTATCTTTAAAGATTCTTTCTTTCTAATTTCAAAAAATATATATTTTGCCTATATTTTGATAAGTTGTTTTTATTATATTTAATTATAAATTGGTAAATGCACTGTGTTCTGGAATTCATGCAATATGCGAATAGTGGGCTTTGATTTGAATTGCTTTTTTTTATTATGGCCGCTAATGTCAAATTCCGTGCAAGAAGAAGTTGTATAATTATTATAATTAATTTAACTGAAGTTACGTAATATTTAGCAGAATTATCAAATAATAGAGATTCTTGTAAAATATTTTCTTATATACATATAATATATAGATATAAATTTTGAAGAAAAAAAAACTTTCAAGCTAATATTTATATTCATGCAACTTGTCGTGCAAGAAGAAATTGCAAGCAACGGTGTTAAAGAATAAAAATAGCTGTTAAAACAAAATAATTTATTTGTTATAATAAGTTAATTTGTCCATCCTCCGCTATTTGCAACAGACTTTTTCTTGAAATTTGAGCGTAACGGAGTGAGATATAGTCGGGATGTATTCGTTTAAATTTATGATCTGTTTTAAAATTTTGCGACACCATTCATTTATATTTTGTGGACTATTATAAACCATTTTATTTTTTAAATAGCCCCATAAAAAGAAATCTAAAGGGGAAAGGACAGGACTATTTGCAGGCCAAAGAATATGTCCTTGTCTGCCAATCCACAAATTATATTTACTATTAAGGTAATCTGTTATTGGAGCACTGTTGTGGGCTGGAGCTCCGTTTGCTGCCAAATTAATTGGTTGTATGTCCCAACAGGAAGGTTTCCTACGTAGTCCTCTATTTCATTAGTCAACAAATCCATATATTTTTAGCCGTTTAATGTACCATCGATTATAATGGGGCTCAAAACTTTATTATTTAAAATTCCGCACCACACATTTAAAGACTGGCGGCCCTGAATTTTAACTACTTGTTTTTTCTTTGCATTTTCAGTAGCCCAAAAATGTATATTTTTACGATTAGATATACCTGCCGTTGTAAATGCAGACTCATCGGTAATCGGTTTTGTACAAAAAATCGGGTCCCTTTGCCGACGAGCTAATATGTCGCGACAAAACTTCACTCTTTGTCTCTTATTTTCTTCTGACAAGTTTTGGACAGGGCTGGACTTAAATAGCTTAAAATTATGTCTTTTTAATACACTGTTTATTTTCCATTTAGACATTTCAAAGACACGAATAGATTTTTCTGGGTTTTCTGTAACAAAAAAAACTGTTTTATGCTAATGAAATAATACTCGAGTATAGCCGCAACATGGCAACATCGTTATGCCGCAAGTCTGTCGCCCACCTTATTGAAACAAAAATATACTATAAAAAGTATGATATCACCACAATAAATATGTGCATTTATCTAGAGTGCTTGACAAATGAAACCGGACAAGCAGTAGCACTTAATATATTTTAATAAGATGCTGTTTTTAGACGTCTCTTTCAAAACTTTTTACGAACGTATTAATGGTTTTAAACATAAAGCTTACCTAAGCTGAATAGGTACTTATACAGGGTGGTAAACAAAAATAAAAAACCAAAATGGCAAACAAAAAAAATTTGATTTCCACCCTGTAAAATACCTTTTTAGTTTAGGTAAGATTTACGTTTAAAACCATTAACCCGCAAGTTTTGCAGTTTGCAAGAGCCTTCAGCCGCCTATATAATATTTTCTCGTAGTAATTCTCTCGTATTACCTATGGAAAAATAATAGAACTTGAAAATCATTTTCTTCGTTTCTTACTACACTTCTTTTTTTGCTCTGAATAGTTTTTCTTTTTTAGAATTTTTTTACTATATTCAATATTGTTGCATTACATGGAGCGATATTACTGCTAAATATATATGACGCACCTCAGTTAAATTATGATATCTATAATATATTTTTATAATAAATACTTTTTCCACATCGGAAAACACCATTATATCAACTTTTTCTTGCATGAAATTTGACATTAGCGGCCATAATAAAAAAACAATTGCAATCAAAGCTCAGTATTCGCATATTGCATGAATTCCAGAGAATAGTGCATTTACCAATTTATAATTAATTAAATATTGTAAAAACTACTTATCAAAATATAGGCAAAGTATATATTTTTGAAATCAGAAAGAAAGGATCTTTAAAGATAACGCAAAATATACCGTATGTCCCATTTAAAATACCAAAGTTGATGCTAATTTGTTAACTTTCCGATCGTCTTTAGTTGGTTTTTCTTATAAATTCTAACGATTCCGATAAAACCAAACAAGTGCGTATGCTTTTATTTTGTACAGTTCTAATATTCAGATTTTCACAAAAAAATCACTTTAAATTTATGGTCAACATTCAAATTTATTTTTTAGATATTCAAATACATCTCTTACTGTTCAAAATATATATTTTTTCGTTTTCTTTAGAATTTTTTTTATTTTCTCGATTTTTTTTGACTTCTCAATTTCTTCCTTGACGTGCTGTAACATCAGTTTTTCCGCGTCCTTAATTTCTTCCACGTGATGGTCCTCCATAAATTTGACAATGCGTTTCTCAACGTTGTTTCTTAAAATGTTTGGGCAAGGCTCATCCAGGTGGTACATATAATAAACCTCCATTTGGTCCATGATCTTTAACATCTTTATATTCATTCTCAATTTGTACAACACGTGGCTAAATTTCCTCCTGTGTATTTCCCGGGCCAGAGTCTCAATATCTTTTTCCAAGAATTCTTGTTCATATTTGCTCATTTCTGCTAAACGGGCACTATAACATCCAAATTATTGTCTATTATAGGAGGTGTAAATTAATCAATTTTTAAATATCTGGCAGATGCATATAAAAATGGAAAAATTTCATAAAAACACAAATTTGGTATTCAATAGTTAATGTGAATAACGCGGCTAAAAAAGTTTTTTAGAACGTTTTTTTTTCGAAATGATACACTTTTTTTTAACAACGACGTTTTGAGTTATTTTAACAAACGACTGAAACCTCGTCGAAATTTAACGACACATAGAATGTGTCAAATCATGACATAACTTCCTCTCGAGTATGGTATATTGTTCAAATCAAGTTGTAGTTAGCGAAAGTGATGCCCAAAACCCATAAATTCTTATAAAAAATATTTGTACAGGTCCAGATAAATCTTTAGAAGGAAATATCTTATTTTCATCACCCTGTACAATTTATAAATATTTTTTATTTAATTTCGTTATTTTGCATTAAAAACTTACACAAAATAGATCTTTCGTTTACAAAATTTTTCATGTATTAATCGATTGATCCAGTATGCCATGACTTTTTAGTTTTCACTCTAACCCGTTTTCTTAAATGTCAAATGATAACTTGTCCTAACGGTTTTTCAAATCAAATAACGACACAAATCAAATATTATATATACTTCTATACTTGTCTACTCACTTCATACAGAAATCTTTGTGAAGAAAAAGGAGAAATATTAGATTATAAAATTTAATGAAGAACCACACGTCGCTCGTGGACAAAAATTGAGATTCGTGATCAGCGCCCCAAAATCTATCAATGTACCAAAAACTATAAAAATTGGCGATTAGGTTAACCGAAATTTGACGAAAAATCTCCAGAAATATATGCGTTTTAATAAAAGAATACAATAAAATATAATAACATTTTTACATCCATTTTCAAAAACTAAACGTTTAATATTATATATCTATATATTAAAGCTCAAAGGGTATTTTTGTCTCCATCCTCAAGCGACTATCGCTTAACGGATTTCGATGATTTTTCTTTTAAATGAAAGGTCTCTATCCATAGATGGAACATGAAGCATTTTTATATTGTTTTAATGCGTATTTTTTCTATAAAACCAATATATGTTTTTTTAATAACATTTCTGGAGAGGGTGGCGAATGTGCTATAATTGAGACCGTGAAACTAATTTATTTCTGTATACTTGAGGCGACATCTTTTGGAGGTCTGCTAAACGATTAGTTTTCTACCGCTAGGCGACATCTACACCAACGCCGTAACACTAATTTATTTTGGAGGTCTGCTAAACGATTAGTTTTCTACCGCTTCACGGATTTCGATGATTTTTTTTTTATCTTTGCTCGCGTACAGGTACAGACAGTGGCTTTATGCTTTATAGTAGATGTCAAGTTTTTAGTGGCTTTCCAGTTCGCTCAGTATTAGCCGAGATATTAGTATTTATTTTACGGTGTTTGAGCAAGCGCAAGTATGGAACGACATGTTGTTCCTATTATAGGTGACGGAAATTGTTTATTTCGTTCTGTTTCGCATTGTTTATTTAATAATGAAGAACATCATCGCGAAATACGTCTGCAAGTTGTTGAAAAAATTAAAAATGAATGGGAATATTATGAAGATTTTGTGGTTGGTGATTCATCATACAGGTTGCCGATTACTAATTCCCTTGATTATGAAAATTTGTTATCTTTAGATGGTGAGTACGCCGGACATGTCGAATTGCACTGTATTAGTAAGTTGTTTCCTGATCATTTGTTTAGAGTGTATACAGATAACAATAACGAAACTCTTGACTATGGCACCGGAAATATTGTTTGTAATTTACTTTTTTCTGGTAACGTTGATGCAGGACATTATAGTGTTTTGGAATTCCGTTCAGTTTTGTCCGATTCAGTCACCACCGATGCGGGTGTGGTAGTGCAACCTACTATTTCAAAAAAACGTAAGCCAAAGAAGACGTTAACTGGCGGAAGGGAAAAATTACGTAAACGCTCTCAAAAACAACTAAAACGCGAACAAAATAAAAGTTTTACAATTCAATATAGATGTGCCGTTTCTAATACTATTTCAAAAATGTAACTCCATTTAACTTAGGTAACTTAAGCAACATATGTACTTATTGTTCAGCTCTGTACTTTTCGTGTGAAAGAAATTCGGCTGGCTACTTTGGCCTATGTTGTTGTGATAAAAAGTTCAAATTGCCGGAATTTCGGATTATTGATGAAATGAAAGATTTATTTACAGGTAATAACGAGATGTCCAAAAATTTTCGACATAATATTCGACAATATAATAATGCTTTGTCGTTTGTGTCATTCGGTGCAAATATAATATTACCCCCCGGACACGGGCCGTATTGTTTTAAAATTCTTGGCGTTGTGCATCATAAAATTTCATCATTATACCCTCAAAATGCGGGATGTGCTTCTTATGGACAATTGTATATTTTGGACTTTTCGGAAGCCAATCAAATTAGACTTGAACATACTGCAAATAGTTCATTGAGAAAAGACATTCTAGAAAAACTAAATCGCATTTTAAATCAATGTAATCCGTATGTGAAATCATATAAGACAATGCATCAAAAAATATCTGAAGAAAAGGAGTTAGCTTTAAAAGAAAATCGCGTACCTATTAATTTCATAATGCGTTTTTATCACGAACCCAAATCAGATCCTAGACGGTATAATGATCCGACATGTTCTGAAGTTGCAGCTGTTTTTGAGTCAACCGACGGTGCTCCACCTTCGCATAGACATATCGCTGTTTATGCACATGACGGTGGATTAAAAAATATCGATTTTGACAGTATGCATTGCGATCCGATGTCATATGTATTGATTTGGCCGTGTGGGGAACCAGGATGGCATATTTCTATGCCAACTGGAGGAGAGCGCAAAACTAAAATTCGCCAAAATATATCTATGAGAGAATATATATGTTACAGACTTATGGTTCGAGGTTTTCCTCCTGTAGGAAACTTCAACCCAATAATTAATACTGGGAAGCTAACACAACAGTTAATTGTTGATTATTACTGTCGCATCGAAGGCGACAGATTGAAATTCATCCGTAACCAACAGGTAAAATTGCGAGTAGATACATATGCCGGTCTTGCAGATGCTTTACATGTAAGGGCCGACAACCGAAACTTAAAGGCTGGACGTGTTGTTATTTTACCCTCATCGTTTACTGGCAGTCCTCGAAACATGATGCAAAATTATCAGGATGCAATGGCCATTGTAAGAAAATTTGGTAAACCAGACATTTTTTTGACGTTTACATGTAATCCTTTATGGCCTGAAATTACAAATAGCATACATTCTTATGAAACAGCTAATAATAGGCCAGATGTTACTGTTCGCGTGTTTCATGCAAAAGTAAAGGAATTGTTACGTTTGATAAACCAAAAAAAATTTTTGGCGAAGTACTAACATTTTTGTATACTGTTGAATTCCAAAAGAGAGGTTTACCACATGTTCACTTATTATTATGTCTTCGAGATACTTGCAAATTTAGGGAAATCTCAGATATTGACAACATTGTTTCCGCAGAAATACCAGACCCAAGTAGTAATACGGTCTTATACAATTTAGTCAAAACTCATATGGTGCACGGGCCTTGCGGTATTCTTAATCCAAAATCAGTGTGTATGGCCGATGGTAAATGTAAAAAGGGGTTCCCAAAAGAATTTATTCATGAGACAAGAGAAAATGTAAATGGCTATCCCAATTACCGAAGAAGAAATAATGGTAGAACAATTACTAAACATGTACAAGGTAGTGATGTAGAAGTTGACAATCGTTTTATAGTTCCTTATAATTCCTTTCTCTTACTTTACTTTCAAGCCCATATTAATGTAGAACTTTGTGCAAGTGTTCACAGTATAAAATACATTCATAAATACGTCTACAAAGGACATGACTGTGCCAATTTGCAGGTAACTGCCGATGGTGACGTACTTCATTACGATGAAGTGTTAGCTTTTTTAAACACGCGATATGTCAGTCCGAGTGAGGCTGCGTATAGAATTTTTTCCTATCCCATGCATGAACAATCTCACTCTGTAATTCGTTTGCCTGTTCATTTGCCACAAGAACAACAAGTTTATTTTCATGAAGAAAATGCCGCTGAAGCTTTACTTAAAGCAGAACTAAGACACACAGAACTGATTGGATGGTTTAACCTAAATAAGGATTTGTCAAAAAGAAGTCCTCACATTTATCCAGAAACGCCAAATTATTATGTTTGGGATAAAAGTAGCCGATTATGGAAAAAACGTGTTAAATTTTGTAAAATTATTGGTAGAATGTTTAATGTTTCTCCCACAGAATCTGAGCGATATCATCTTCGCTTGCTGTTGCTTCATGTAGTGGGTGCCACCAGTTTTGAAGATTTGAGGTCATACCGTAATGTTACTTATTCTACTTTCAAGGAAGCAGCAATGCAACGTGGGTTACTTCTAGATGATAATGAGTGGCATCGTTGTCTACTTGAGGCTTCAGTTATTCAAATGCCGTTTCAATTACGGCAATTATTTTCGTTTATTTGTATATTTCAACAACCATCCAATGCACTTCATTTATGGAATGTTTTTAAAGACTCTTTCAGCGAAGATTATGTACGTCTTCACAGCCAGGAGATAGCTTATCAATTGAGTCTAAGAGATATAAATGAAACCTTTAAATTACATGGGTTTTCTCTTTCAACATTCAATTTACCCACTATCGACGATATTCCACTAGCAACTTCAAGCATAGAGTCTTCCATAATTCCAAATTTTAATTATGACTCGATGATACAACAAGCTGATGATGAACAACTTTTGATCGTTAATGAAATTATTCATGTAATGCAACAGAATAATACAGGCAAATGCAATGCTTATTTTATAGATGGCCCGGGCGGTACTGGAAAGACTTTTGTATATCGGTGTCTTATAAGAAAGTGCTTCGATTTAGGTTTGGAAGTAATATCTGTGGCATGGACTGGTATCGCTGCTATGTTATTACCAAATGGCCGTACGGTACATAGTAGGTTTAAGTTACCCTTAAAACTGCATGAAAATTCTATATCATCTTTAAAAGTTAATAGTAAAGCAGCATCTGATATCAAGTTAGCAAGACTAATTATATGGGATGAAGCGCCGATGGCCAATGTCTATGCATTAATGTGCGTCCATAGACTTCTCAAAGACATTATGGGTAATGACATACCTTTTGGAGGGAAAATTATTGTACTTGGGGGAGATTTTCGACAGGTCTTGCCAGTAGTTCCACATGCTTCAAGAGAAACAATAATTCAAAACTGTATCAAGTTTTCTCCCTTATGGCCACAATTTAGGGTATTTAAGTTATTTAGAAATATGCGAGCAAGACCAGAAGAGTTGGAATTTGCTAATTTTCTGCTTGAAATTGGTAATGGAAGTTATCCTTCCGTAAATGACGAATCATCATTTTCAGCTGTTATCGATTTGCCGTCAAGTATAATTGCGAAACAAGACATTGTTTCTGAAATTTTTGGGAAAGAATTCGTGTCACCAGAAGATGTTATTAATTTTTCAAAATTTGTTATTCTAGCCCCAAAAAATGAACATTGTGATGATATCAATTCTAAAGTTATAGACCTTATACCTGGAACCCCTAGAACATACATTAGTGTAAATAATTTAATAACGGAAGAGGAGAATCAAATTCTTCAGTTTCCTATGGAATTTCTAAATAGTTTAGAGTTAAGTGGTTTGCCTCCACATATCCTCACATTAAAAACTGAAGCTATTGTCATGCTTTTAAGAAACCTAAATGCTTCCCAGGGACTTTTGAATGGTACCAGATTAATTGTTCGACATATGTACGACAATTGTTTGGATTTGGAAATTATCACTGGCGAAAGAGTAGGTGAAAGAGCTTTAATTCCTAGAATCGACTTAACGCCATCAGATACAACTCTTCCTTTTTCTTTCAGAAGACGCCAATTTCCTATACGTCTTGCATTTTGTGTGACCATAAACAAAGCGCAAGGGCAAACTCTTGATCGTGTTGGTATTTATTTACCCCAGCCTGTATTTAGCCATGGCCAGTTGTACGTAGCAATGTCTCGAGTGCGATCGTTCGACAATTTGAAAGTACAAATAATGCCAAAAGGGAGCAATACTCTCAATGTAGTATTTAAGGAGGTGCTGTAAACATGGAACCCTAACTTACACCTTTCAATACGCCTGCCGTGGAAATCGACGGGGTTCAACTAGTACTTTCTTATTTTTATGAGAAAGACCTTCTTTCAGAGTTATGTACAGGGTGTTCCAGCGAGGACTGAACAGGGACCTATTTTCGACCTTCCTTGTATTTTGGAAAAATTCAAAATAGCCAATCGATGTATTTTTTCTTGTAGAATCCAAAAATATCATCGAAAAAATATTTGAACCAGAAACAAAAGAGTTACGCTATGCATCAGGTGTTTTTTAAATGGAATGTATCGTTTTTTATACGATTTTTGGAAAGAGTGATTTTTTTTATGTCCGTTCTGATTAAAAGATTTGATTTTGCGATAGCTGTTTATATTACATTTTAATGTTTTACAAACTAAAATTTTAGCTTCACCTGTTTAAAATATACGATAGGTTGGTATAGGTGATCAAGGTAATATGACGTTTGAATGCTTTGTCAATAAAAATTGACATTATTTTAATTATTGTCGAAGTCTTTACCTAAAAAATATATATTTGACTCTGATCGAAATGAAATACTCTTTGGACGAGAGACTACAGATTGTTATGCTATTTTACAAGTGCCAAGAAAATGCAAGAGAAGCAAGAAGAAGATTTATTGCAAATTTTCATAGAAATATATCCATCAATACAATTCTAAGGATAAAAAACCTATTTGAGGAAAATAAAACTTTACATGATAGAAAAAGAAATATACAAAGAAGAAGAAATCGAGACCAGGCCATTATAAATTATTTTCAAGTTAATCCAACCAAATCTATTTCGGATGCAGTTCGGGAAGTTCAGTACGGTGGCGGTGTAAGGCGCAGAAGAGTTACCCGAGGGACTGTTCACAGGACTCTGAAAATTCATAAATTTAGGCCTTTTCGTATCCTTCCACTTCAGCACCTAACACCGGCACAAAAAGAACTTCGCTTCCAATTTGTTTCTCAAATGGTAATTCGGCAAGAAAACGAAGACCCTGATTTATTCAAAAATATTGTGTGGACCGACGAAGCTACTTTCACAACATCGGGAGTATTCAACAGACATAATAGTCACCACTGGGCCGTTGAAAATCCAAAAAAGTTCCAGACTATTAAATTTCAAGGGAGGAATTCTATTCATGTTTGGTGTGGGATAAAAAACAATAAAATTTTGGGACCAATATTTTTTAACGGGACTTTAAATGGGCACAGATATTATGAGTTTTTAGAAAACGAAATTGAAAATTTTTTGGAAGACTTACCATTGGCAGAATATCAGAATTTAATTTGGCAACATGATGGGGCGCGTCCTCATGCCGTGCATGATGTGGTTCAATTTTTAAATCGGCGCCATAACGAATGGATAGGGAGAAATGAAACGTATGCTTGGCCGCCCAATAGCCCCGACCTCTCAGTTTTGGATACATTTCTTTGGGGCCATTTGAAGAACGTCGTATACAGACAACGAAACGAAAATATTCAAGAGATCATGGAAAAAATTGTCGATGAAATAAACCGCCTTAACCAGGAACATCATAAAAAGGTTATCGATGTTGTTTCGAGAAAAACGGCGGTCACATTGAAAACTTATGTTATTAGTAGTTTTATTTTATTATTTAATAATTATTTTTTATTGAATTTCTTTTTCTATCATGTAAAGTTTTATTTTCCTCAAATAGGTTTTTTATCCTTAGAATTGTATTGATGGATATATTTCTATGAAAATTTGCAATAAATCTTCTTCTTGCTTCTCTTGCATTTTCTTGGCACTTGTAAAATAGCATAACAATCTGTAGTCTCTCGTCCAAAGAGTATTTCATTTCGATCAGAGTCAAATATATATTTTTTAGGTGAAGACTTCGACAATAATTAAAATAATGGCAATTTTTATTGACAAAGCATTCAAACGTCATTTTACCTTGATCACCTATACCAACCTATCGTATATTTTAAACAGGTGAAGCTAAAATTTTAGTTTGTAAAACATTAAAATGTAATATAAACAGCTATCGCAAAATCAAATCTTTTAATCAGAACGGACATAAAAAAAATCGCTCTTTCCAAAAATCGTATAAAAAACGATACATTCCATTTAAAAAACACCTGATGCATAGCGTAACTCTTTTGTTTCTGGTTCAAATATTTTTTCGATGACATTTTTGGATTTTACAAGAAAAAATACATCGATTGGCTATTTTGAATTTTTCCAAAATACAAGGAAGGTCGAAAATAGGTCCCTGTTCAGTCCTCGCTGGAACACTCTGTACATGGATTTTTTTACGACAAATTATATACTTACCTGTCTTTTGAGACGCCTAATTTCTCTCTATACCACATCTCTACTTCGCTATCGTCCATAAATTGTACCCAGTGCTCCAGATGTACTATTTCCATCGCACGGTCCCATCCCAGCCTGAACATTAATATGTTTCATTTAGAATTTTACAGTTAGCTGAGTATTATGTTGAATTTTTCACTGAGGATTTTGATTAATGCTTGTCAAAATTATTTGACACATGTCTTTTGAATAAAGATGTTTTGAAAAACAAAGTATGCAACCCGCTAACCCACAACAGCAATAGCTGATAGTATGGATCTCTCAACTGTTCCTAAGTAATTTTTGGATGCAGAATGTAAAGTTCTCACATTTTGTCTATAAAAAATAAAAAAAAATTGTGTATATATTTTACGTTATAACTGTTATAATATATAATATTACTATTGCCAGTTAAAAAAACAAAGACACATGGATTTAAGTATTTATTGCAAAAACTTAATTTACATAATTACATTAGTCACTAATCACATAAAAATTTTCTTTTATACGACTTTCTAGAATGGAGTTGACTAGGGCAGTCTCGCTGAAGGCTCCAGCAGTAGTCCGTCATCATGTGGCTATCCCATCGTCCTTGATAACAATCTTCCATAGTTTTAATATCCTGATGGAATCTTTCCCCCTGTTCTTCACTACAATCACCTAAGTTTTCTGGAAAACGATCTAGGTGGCTTTGGAGGTAGTGAAATTTTATACTCATGTTACAGCCGAGAATATTAAAATTTGAAAGCATAGTTTCCACTAATTCTACGTAATTCTCTGCTTTATGATTGCCAAGAAAATTTTGTACTACTTAAACAAATGAACACCAAGCGTTAGATTCAGTCTCGTTCATTGATGTGGTGAATTGTGGATCTTTAACAAGTTGGCTTATTTGAGGACCATCAAATATACCAGCTTTTAGTTTTTCCGTGCTAATGCCAGGAAATTTACGTGACAAATACCCAAAACAATTTCCATCTCGATTTAAAGCCTTCACAAATTGCTTCATTAGACCTAGCTTGATATGCAAGGGCGGAAGTAAGATTTTTTCTCTTAAAACCAAAGGTTCGTTGATCACGTTTTGTTTTCCTTGAATCATGACATCTCTTGAAGGCCAATTTTTGTTAACCCAGTGCTCATTTTTAGCTCTGCTGTCCCAAAGGCAAAAAACAAGGATATTTTGTATAAGCACTCTGCTGTCCAAGGAGGAAGTTAACCATTTTTAAATCAACACAAATTGCCCACTCATTTTCTTCGTATTTAATTTTTCTCAAAACTAATGCAATTGTTTCATATTCTTCCTTCATGGTAGTAGAATGACCAATAGGAATTGAGCCATATTTGTTACCGTTATGTAAAAGAACACATTTTAAACTACCTTTTGAACTGTCAATAAAAAGGGGTCAATCATCTGGAGTGTATTCAGGCAAATCTATTTTTTCTAAGAGCCCTTTTATATTGTTACAGAATACCAAGTCATTTTCCTGAGCGAAAAAAGGCAGCAAATCCTTATCTCTTTTACGATAAAATGTAATATTAGTACCAAAGTAGATTTTTTTCTTTTAATCTGGATGCAAGTAATTCAGCGGATTCCTTTGAGAGATTCAGGTCTCTTATAAGATCCGTTTAGTTCTTCTTGATTGAAACACTGCGGAGTTGCTAAATCTGCTTCAAATTCGCTGTCGTTTTCTGATTGAATTCTTTGAACTTCGTCAGACGTTGATGTTTCTGTATCATCTTCTGTCAGTTCGGGTAGACTGCTGAATGATGGAACGGGTATTTTTTTCGAATGCGCTATAGGCCTTCTTGCAGAATCTAGATCATGATATGTCCATTTGTGTCTATTGTTTCTATTTATGCCTTTAATATTAACGAGACAAAAATAGCAGTCGTCATGATGGCTTCGCGGTTCTTTCCAAACCATTGTTACACCAAACTTTAGGCACTTCCTGTTTCCAGTTGTCCACTGTCGCAAATGTTCAACACATGTTTAACATATGAAATGTGGGGCCCAAGATTTATCTTGATCTCCTAAATGAACGCCAAAATAGGCAAGATAAGCTCTTTTCACAAAGTCAGAAATCGTTTTTCTGCTCTCTTTCAAAGTGTATTCACCACACACATAACAAAAAACATCGGGATGACTTACACAGGTACGACTACTTGTGGATGCCATTGTTTCAGTTAAGTGTCTTGATACTACAAAACGACCAAAATTTACACAAAATGATATCACAATTTTACTTGGGAAAACTCAGTAATATACTAAATCGAGTACAGCCAAGCAGGTATAGATGGATCTATTTTGGCGATTAAGTATATATTTATCTCTTTATTTGGTCCTAGGCTGATAGAAAAAAATTACAGGTATAAAAGTAATTAAGAGCAGTGTATTGATTAGTTCCTAGTATAGGAACATTGACAAACGCGCGTTTAAAAAGGTTAAACTAAATCGATCCATATTTTTCTTAGATTTTGTTAATTTTTTAAAATACGGACTTGTATTTTTTATACTCGTTTTCAGAACCATTTTTGACCATCCAGGTATCCATTTGGTTAATTAGATTTTGGGAAATTTCTATTTTGGCGATTAAGTATATATTTATCTCTTTATTTGTTGTCCTTTATCAGAAAAAAATATCAATTAACCTGTAACCTGTATCTCAAAAACTAGAGCTGATAGAAAAAAATCTGGTGGCATTTTTTGGAATCAGCACATCGAAAACATCTAAAATCAGATGTTAGATTTCCGGCACCAAATTTTTGTTTTAATTTTGTTACCCCGTGTAATATTTAAATATTATTTTTCGTAATGTGTTTCGGTGTGATAATGATTGGCAGTGGACAATTATTATAATGCTATTGTGGCCAATCACTAAATAAATTTGTTACGAATGTTATTTTTACTTTCGGGCGAGTATAGAAAGTAATGTTTTCTTGAAAAAAAATCGAAATCGAGATTTTAATGAAAACTTGTTTTAGACCATCATCTGGCGCTAGAAAATTGGTTTTTAAAAATGTCTGTTGGTGTGCGTGCCCGCCGCTAAAACCAACGAATCGATTTTGTTCAAAGTTTGTATTAAGCGTTCTTTTTGTAAATACCCCTATACGTTTTTGTTTTTTACCAATTAAATTAAGGTCAGTTTACTTGAATAAAAAAATCGATTTTCTCAAAAACGGTAGTAACGATTTTTCTCAAAATTTTAATGTTATTAGTACTTTATGCTAAGCTAATTATATATCATTACTTGCTTCTCTCTAAAAATTCGAAAAAAAAACAATTTCTTTTACGGTAATAATAGTAATAATAATAATAATCATAATGGAGCACACACTGAGATTAGACCGTCGGACTAGTCGCAGCTTGTTAGAGACCTGGTCGGGAGCTGGGATCGGCAATTAGAAAAAAAATCATAATAATAATAATAATAATATTAATAATAATTTGCACCCTGTTTTCAAGAGTATACACAGCGTGAAAATGATTGTTTTAGTCATTGGGGTGTTAGAGGGAATTAGACATACGCTGCTCTTTTTATTAAAACTCATACCAGCATGCCGTACAAAGGCTAACATCTTGGCTGGAAGCATGCAGAGGGCCGTCATCCTCAGTGTGTTAAGGCTGCTCAGGACACCCGATTCTTGGGCTCAGTAGCTTGCTTACCATATGGTTTTTTGATGCAGGCACTGAGATTAGCCGCCGGCATCGGACCACCCGCAGGTAGTCAGAGGCCTGCACGGAGGCTGGGATCGGCAAAAGATAATATTAATAATAATTTAAAGTTTTGCTAAGCCGACATGATTTAGAAAAGATTGAGACTTCTTTTTTTTTAGTATTTTTTTCAATTTTTTTCAGTTATTCCAAAATGCCAAAGCCGGCAGTAAAGCAAGCCAAGTACATTAAAAATTACCATGAAGATGATATCGAACGAGCCCTAAATGCAATTAAAAATGGACTTAGTCAGCGAGATGCAGCCAAACGTTTCGGTGTACCCAGGGCAACTCTCTATTTTCGCAGCAGTTCGAATTTTAATAAAGAGACTACGCTTGGTCCAAATCCGTATCTTTCCTCAGAAGAAGAAGCAACTTTAAAAAATTGGATAATTCACTGCCAAAATAGAGGATTTCCTGTGCGAATAGAAGATATTCAAGAATCTGTGAGGTCATTCCTAAACAACGCTCCACGTCAAAATCCATTCAAGGAAAATAAGCCAGGCCGTGGTTGGATAAAAGGGTATTTAAAACGTCACCAGGATATTTCCTTGAGAACGCCTGAAGGAGTAACTGCTGCTAGTTCCAATATTAGTGATAAGGATCTCCAAAAATGGTTTGATGGTATAAGCTCGTATCTAGATAAAAAAGGTCTGCTGGATATTTTGAATGATCCTAAAAGGATATATAATGGCGACGACACTTGTTTTCATTTATGTCCCAAAAATAAAAAGGTTTTGGCTGTTAAAGGTTCAAAAAATGTATACGAAGTTGAGCACAACCCAAAAGTAAACTTAACTGTTATGTTTACCTTCGGTGCAACTGGAGATATTACTCCACCGCTGGTAATATATCCTTATAAGCGCCTGCCCAATGATATACTAAGATCGGTACCTAAGGAGTGGGGCATTGGCCTAACAGATAACGGATGGATGGACAACAAAAATTTTTATGAATACATAGCAAATGTTTTTAAGCCATACCTGATAAAATAAGAAATCGAGCTTCCTGTACTTCTCTTCGTAGATGGCCACAAAACACATTTGACCGTACAAACAAGTAAATTATGTATAGAATCCGGGATAATTTTAATAGCGTTATACCCAAATGCTACCAGATTATTGCAGCCAGCTGATGTGGCAGCATTTCGTCCTCTTAAATATCATTGGGCGAAGTCTGTTCTGAAATTTAAGCGCGAAAATGGTAATAAGGCTTTATCAAAAGCTGAATTTGCACCAGTATTAAAACAGGCAATTGACATGTTAAAACCGGAAGTGATCAAAAGTGGTTTTAGGGCATGTGGTCTCCACCCATGGGATCCTACTGCAATTGACTATACCAAGTGTCTCGGAAAATCTAACAAAAACTACTCACCTGATACAAATAATGACAAAATTAAGGAAATAACTATTTCATTTGAGAAATTTAAATCTCTAACCGGACCTGAGAAGCTTCTAGAACTGGAAATGGTAGATAATATTGAAGTCAAAACTGATGATTTTAAAATTCTTAAAGACATTTATCAAGAGTTTCTAACTAAAAGAGATGCAAACGGCGATCAACCAAAAATAATTGACAAATCTTCCTCTATAATTGACATTGACGAGCAAGGTGACGTTCAAATTTTAATGCAGGGAATAAATGAAAATCAAAATCAAGAAATGTTTTCTACCGATTTAGCCAATATCAGTATTGATATAAGTGAAGTGCCAATAGTTTTTTGTGACTCTGAAGAAGTAAAGACGATTAAAGAAGACAGTGCTTTCTATTGTAATGAAATGGAAACAAGTACAGAAGAGGATGCTAATATGGACAAGAATGAGGCATCTGGAATAAATTACCATTTGGACGCAATACCGGCACCGGAAGAAAATGCTAATACTATTAATGTAAATGATGCAAGGGCTTCTGAATCTTTAGGATCACATTTGTTTTGGCCCATGACACCGGAAAGAAAAGGCAAGAAAAATTCTGAAAGAATTCCTTTTGTTTTAACGTCATCAGACCGACAAAATATTGAAAAACAGAAGGCATTAAAAAAGATGGAAGAAGAACGATTTAAAAAGGAACGGCAAAAGAAAAAACTAGAAAAGAAACAAATAAAAGAAAGCAATATTAAAATAAAGAAAAATTTGAAAATAATAAATAAATCTAAAACAAAAAAAAATAATAACTTAAAGAGTTCGTACAAAATTAATTTAGAAAAAGAAAATATTACCCATACTGAAACCATAGATATTAAGTCTGTTATTGCAAAGAAAGGAGTAAGAGTTCACCTTCCTAGCGCTAATAAATCGCCCGCAGTAAAAACATCGCAGATCCAGACCAGTTCTTCTCAAGCTGTGAATCTGGCCAAGAGAATCTTGTTTAAGGATGGCAATAATGATTGTGAAAACCAAATTAAAATTATTTCCAACATATTGCTCATTCCTAATTGTGCAATTACTACATTTAAAAATGAAACTGTAACAGATGGAATGTGTTATGATTGCACTTACAATATTACAGTTAGAAAAGAAGGCATCAAATGCAAATCGTGCGTTAGAACGTATCACGCAGAATGCGCTAAGAAAAAATGTGTATCTGATTCATTTACTTGCGGCACTTGCGAACTGATTTCATGAGCTCGTTTATTTTGTCTTCCTTATTATGTGTTTTAAGCTTCATTAGTAAAAAAGTATGAATTAAGCAAGAAAGTAAAGTTTATGTTTAATGCTTTGTTTAGTTTTAGCGTTTCAATATCTGTAGGTACCCAATAAAATGTTAGTTGTTTATTTTTACGTTGCTGTGCCTTGTGTATGTATATTTGTTTCTAGTTTTACTTCATATGGCCTTTAGAGAATACAATTACATTTATAAATATTCATAAATTTGGTATTATTTCTCTTTTTTTTCAGGTGGCCAATAACTGTATTTTTGTCGGCCAATAACTATACTATCATGGCCAATAACTGGTGTTTCTTCATTACAATTATAATTAAAAATTTAAAAATACTTTGGTGTTATTTGAGAAAATATAGGATTTAAAAATAAAAAATGTAGACTTCAGTTTAACTAAAAAATTTACCAGAAAATTTCTATATGCTTCCTAGAAATTTAAATTCATAAATATATCGCGAGATAGGCTTAACAGGCCAATCACTATAGCATTTACCCTATACGATTTTCGGTTCATCATATTATCGGTTTCTCGATTCTCTGTTACACACTTTTAACGTTACGCGAACGACTCGACTTTCATATTAACATTGACAAAAAAATTTCTCATCTCACTTGTACCTCTAAAAAATTTCCGAAAATAATTCAAACTCTAGGGAGATTAAAAGTGAATATCGAAGTCTGTATTTAAAAACATTAAGTTGATGGTAACCACGCATCAGTCAGCCTCACGGATTCTGGGGGAAGCAAAAGTTCGAGAAAGGAAAAAAGTTGGAAAATACATGTGGCAATCTATAGCATCAGGACAATGCGTCAAGAAGATCTGATCAGACTAGAAAAAGAGTTGAAATTCATCAAGTGGGATATACTAGGAATATCAGAAACAAGGTTAAAAGAAGAGAAACTAGTAACTCTTAAATCAGGCCACATGCTTTTTCACAACAATTCAGACGTACAAATTGGTCGTTATCCTTGTTAACAAACGTATAAAATACTTAATTACCAAATTACAAAGTTATATAGAAGCGTATTATATATGCTGTATTAAGGGTCAGTAAAAGATATCAAATCCAACACATACAAGTTTACGCACCCACGAGTGCATCAGAAGAAGAAGAGATAGAAGAACTGCACGAAGACATAACAAGAGCAATACAAACTTGATAATATTAGGAGATTTTATTGCCAAAATCGGACAAAAACAACATGATGACCGAGACCAAATACGAAACTGCAAAGAAAACTTTTACTGCATGAATACCTTTTTTATGAAGAAACCCCAGAGAAAATGGACATGGAAGAGCCCAGATGGTCGAACCAAAAATAAGATTGATTACATATTGACAAACAAGAGGGAACGGTGTACAGATGTCTCCGCTCTGAACAAATTTGATACAGGGAGTGACCATCGATTAGTTAGAGCAACAATCGCTATAAAAAAGGGCAAAAATGCTCAAGAAAAAGAACCATTTCCCAACTGGCGAAATCATAGAAAGGAATATTGTTAAATACCAACAGGCCATTAAAGATAAACTGGCAATGGAAGAAATACATAATTTAAGTTCTACAAACATAGGCACCACATCTAACAAAATAACGGAATCCATACAGACAGTCATAAAAAAAGTTTGTTATACACAACAACACAAAAATACTAAACTGACAAGAGCTACAGAAGAACTCTTGAAAAAACGAAAGGGAATCGAATATGGTACTACAGATTACAATGAATTGAATAAAAAGTAAAAAAATAAGGATGGAGTAGTTGTGACAGATAAAACTGATATTCCAAAAGTAATAGCAATTCTATCAGAAATTGTATAAATCCCAAGCCATCCTAAGAGGAACAAATGTAAACAAAATAATAAATATTGGCTTTGAGGAAATGCCAAAAATAAATTTGGAGGAATTAAAACCAGATGAAAAAAATAAAGACGCCAGGCGAAGACAAAAGAACTACGGAAATAATAAGAATGTGCGGAGATGTACTATTACAGGTAGTTCGGATACTCTTAACAAATGTCTCGAAGAGGGGCAAATACCAACCCAGTGGCAAAACGCAGAGGTAATCCTGCTATTTAAAAAAGGAAACAACAAGAACTACCGCCCCATAAGCTTATTATCCCACCATTATAAGCTATTCACCAAGATAATAACAAACAGACTTACAAAAAAACTGGATTTCTACCAACCTGTCGAACAGGCGAGTTTTTGAAAGGGATTTGGGACGAATGACCACATATAAAGAGTTCCCCTTCTCATTGAAAAAGCTACCGAATATAACATCCCCCTGCATCTAGCTTTTGTTGATTACCACAAAGCATTCGACTTGGTAGAATCATTTGCAATAATCAGAGCCTTTGGAAACGCTAGGATCAACTACCGATACATCATCTTATTGAAACATATATATGAAACAGCGACATTACATATAAATATAAGCAAAGACATACAAACAGCCAAAATAAAAATCGATGAAACACACCTGAATCATTTGTAAATAAATATAATAAAATACAATAATAATAAAATAAGATAAATAATCGGAAAGGATATTGAGGAGTTGAAGCAGATGCTGGAGCAACTTAAAAGGGCTTCAGATAACTACCGCTATGTTTTACATATGAACTATAGGTTTACATATGAACATTAAGAAAACGAAGCTTATGAGTCCAACATAGGAAAATACACGGCGAAGTTGTAGAACCTCAAACCACATTTATCTTGAGACACAATATAATTCTGTACAAGTAAAATCAAGGCGCTGAAGCTTCTAGAAGAATAAGGCAGAGTTGGTCACCATTTGGTAAACTGAAGTTTATCCTTCGAAATAAAGGTATTTAAAGAAAAGGTTTCGATCATTGTATTCTCCCCGTCCTCACTTAGGGAATGGAAACCACCACCTTAATAAAAAAGAATGAGAGTAAGTCTTTCTTGAGACATTGTATTTACTTTCTGTGTTCTAAATAAAAGGAGAAATAAAACTACGTATTTGGTTACCGGCCAACCTGGAACAATATTAATACGAATAATTAATAATATCTTGAGCAGCTAGCTCAATTTTGGTTGAGTTGGCTATTAGTTGCCAATTCACGCGACACATTTACAAACAAGCAGAACCGGCATGCGGATTCATGTTTCGACCCACTACTTATCGAAGCCACTGTAATTCAATATAAAAGGCATGACCTTTTTTTTGATCGTCAACAGTTGGTTGTAACAATACAAAGACGCGTACTTTTTTTAGCAGAACCTGCCAAACATGAAAATGTAAGTTTTTCACCGTCTTGAAATCTTAGTGTCATTTCTATTAAAATATGGTCTTATATTTCATAAAAAAGGGTTCTATACTTAGATCTAATTTCTTCAGGTGAAAGCTTAGCAAGCTCACGTTTGTAATGATTTATTTCTGTAATAGAATTTGCTTTATCAAACGTGATACTAAAAAAATGTTCATTTATTTTTTTTACAGAGCGCCTCACGACAGCCTTTATATTGGATATGCAAAAATGAATGTCAAGCGATTTTTTTTGAAGAACGTCAAATAGTATGTCCGTGATTGAGAAAATGTCATTAAACACTAATGTGAATTCAAAATCGTTCATCTCACCTAAAAATCCTTTAGCAATTCGGATTTTTAGGTGTTTTAGATAGTTAATTCCAGTCTTGAACAATCACATTTACTAACTTCGAATTTGAAGTTGTAACAACACCATACATAAATATAACACAAAACAGTCAAGCTAACTATAAAGGAACTCACCGGATGCAGCGAAATCCGCGAAAATAAAAGTAAACAACCACCGCAAACTGAACGACACGTGGGTGTAGTGTACTGTGCCTGCAATTCAACAAAAGTGTTGTATGGCGCTGGGCTCGACGTCATCGGATACGCTTTGTCATGGCAATATAGTAGGAAAATCGTAAACTAAACATAGCACCTCTAGCAAAGTCAAAGCGGTTTGCGCCACTGTTATAGTTATTAATTTCGATTTAAAGTTTTTAAGACATGCCACCAACGATCAAGTAAAATATTTATTCGAGATGTACAGTTTATTTTTTACCAATTAGATAAATAAATGAACGTAATAACTAAAATTTTAAGAGATATATAATAAATATAGTAAGATGTTTGCTTGTTAATTTTTCCTGGTGAAGTAACACTTCACCTACTTCATTAGACAAGCAAAGTCATAATTTATCATTACATTTTTTAAATTGGCCAATATATTTGACCAAAATGTATTAAAAATTAACGAATTTTAAAGGCGCGTAATTTTTTTACGACTATCACCAGCATATTCACCAGAGAAATTGTCTGCGTTTTAATTTTAGGTCCTTAGCATAGCCAGGAAACTAAGTGAAACGCATGTATCCTATCTCAAATACCAATAACGGATCTCGAGAAGAAATTGTTTTTTAATAAGTAGGTACTTAACTAAACTACAAAAATTTATTACGTAATAAAATAACACTCTGCTAGCGGCAAAAGGCGGCTTTATCAAAGGAACGCGCGGTACTTGTCAAAGAAAAGCCGCGTTTTTTATTCTTGCCGCTTTTTCAAGAAATTTCGGGCGGCGCGTTTGACGGGAACATTGGAGACTTTCGTTCACGCCGATATAAACGTTGCGCCTGCAGGAATTGGAGTCATTCTGAATTGCAACTTGAAGGCAATACTATGTCGGTACAAAGTTTATGATTAAATAGTACAAAATGAGTGCAGCGAAGAAATCTAAAACGTATCATTTTAATAACGATTGGGAGGGAGATGGATCGGTTGTGAAGGAAGCATTTATTGAAGCGGGTGAGACTTTATTTGGAGATTTTAAAAATAAAACAGAAATCATGTCTGCTATTAGAGAACTTCAGTTATCTCGTCCGACTGTCACAAGGCGTATTAAAGTCATGAGTCAGGACATGGCAGATAAACTAAAAAATGATATCATGGAATGTACATATTTTTCTTTACAGTTCGACGAATCCACCGATATGACAGATACTGCCCAGCTGTGTATTTTTATTCGGATGGTATTCAATGACATGTTGGCTAAGGAAAAATCATTCCTCTGAAGGGGAAGACCCGTGGCGAAGATATATGTGACGTTTTTTTCAATTTCGTAAAAAACTACAAGCTACCAATATATAAATTAGTGTGCATTACAACCGATGGAGCACCAGCAATAACTGGAAACAAAAACGGTTTTGTGGCATTGTGTCGAGCTAATGAAGATTTCCCTTCATTTTTTTCAATCCATTGCATTATACATCAACAAGTTTTGTGTTCAAAAGTTTTAAACATGGAGGAAATTATGGGCATTGGAAGATAGGGAGTCAGCTGAACACACTGATTTAGTTATTCACACGGTGGTTGAGTCGCGGAAGATTGCTAGAAAGGTTTCAAGAATTATTGCTCGAAATAACAGCTTTTCTAGACGAAAGAGGTGATGACACTCAGATGTTGAAAAACGAAAAATGGCTGACTGATTTGGCATTTTTGACTGACATCACAATGCACTTAAACACCATTAACTTGGAGCTTTAAGGTAAAGGAAAAACTGTTATTGAGATGATTAGCGCAGTAAACACATTTAAAAATAAATTGCAACTTATTGCTGAATTATCAAATGTTTTGGGACAATTCGAAATGCGTTTTTATGATTGTAGTAAATTGGCAAATGTAGCATCATTTATGAGTTATCTTTTTTCATGTAAAAACATTGAGGAATTAGCTACTGAAATAGCAAGTCAGTTTAATATGAACTCATGTTCTGTTGAAAATGAGTTGGTGCAGATTTATCAGATATACATCTCAAAGCTACAGCATCTGATACACATTTCTGGTGTTTTATATCTGAAGATAAATATCCGAATCTAAGGCAAATCGCCCTTCAACTGACAGCAATGTTTGGGTCAACTTACTTGTGCGAGTCTGCATTTTCTGAAATGAAGATAATTAAGTCAAAATATCGCAATCGACTAACTGACGATCATATGTCATCATGTTTGCGATTAGCATTCAGTGGTTACGTACCATCTTATGAAAAGTATGCTAGGGACATGTAGTGCCACGCTTCAACATCCAAAGTCACTCCTTAGTTAAGTTTAACACCATATGTAACTCTTTTGTTTTGTAACAACCAATAAACTCGCAATTTTGAATAACTATGAGTTTTTTCATTGATATTGTAGAGAAGAACCTAACTAAACCCAACCCAAGCCTTGACTAAAATGATGTACGTTGTGCGGAAAGCTAATATCTATATATGCTACGGTACACCCTACCTAGGTAGGTAGGTAGTTAGGTAGGTAGGGTGTATGTATCGTGTATGTACGACAACCCTGCATCACACATACTTGCAGCCTCTCAGAGTCGATCGTAAATAGTCTAAAAATATTGAGGTAGATCGCCAGCAGTTCAAGTTTGAGCACCCTTGCTCTACACCATATTCCCAATTTGAGTGTTTGTAGTCGTCATAACTGTTTTGCTTGTATTAAAACAAACCATAGGTACATATTTCTAAAACGGATTAAATAAAGACAGAAATAATGAAGTGACGAATAGGGTGAATTATTACTATTCGGCTACATAAATGGAACTACACAATTTCGTACTATCTACGTAATAGTCAAAGTCACAGTTACATGTTATTCACGAAATAGTTGCCCTAAAATTGTTCCCCATTTTGATAATGACTACGTAGTGTCAGCTTAAACAGAACGTGGCTGCACCAAGTTCCGATTACTTCAATGAAAATACTTATAATAACGATGACGTATTCATGATTAAAAGTGCTACTTAGGCCTGTGTCTCAGAAACTAGCCAGAATTTGGGAACACGGTAAAAGGATCTTGAATGGGCATCAAAAGCAGCTTATCTCTGAAAATCCTCGTAGCACTTACGGTTTCGAAGATAGCAATAGTGGCATCACTAAGTGATCGAAATTGTTAAAAAAAAAATTTAGTTTAATTAAATTTTAACTAAAAGTACAGGGTGTTCCAGCGAGGACTGAACAGGGGCCTATTTTCGACCTTCCTTGTATTTTGGAAAAATTCAAAATAGCCAATCGATGTATTTTTTCTTGTAGAATCCAAAAATGTCATCGAAAAAATATTTGAACCAGAAACAAAAGAGTTACGCTATGCATCAGGTGTTTTTTAAATAGAATGTATCGTTTTTTATACGATTTTTGGAAAGAGTGATTTTTTTTATGTCCGTTCTGATTAAAAGATTTGATTTTGCGATAGCTGTTTATATTACATTTTAATGTTTTACAAACTAAAATTTTAGCTTCACCTGTTTAAAATATACGATAGGTTGGTATAGGTGATCAAGGTAAAATGACGTTTGAATGCTTTGTCAATAAAAATTGACATTATTTTAATTATTGTCGAAGTCTTCACCTAAAAAATATATATTTGACTCTGATCGAAATGAAATACTCTTTGGACGAGAGACTACAGATTGTTATGCTATTTTACCTATTGAGGAAAATAAAACTTTACATGATAGAAAATGAAATATACAAAGAAGAAGAAATCGAGACCAGGCCATTATAAATTATTTTCAAGTTAATCCAACCAAATCTATTTCGGATGCAGTAAGGCGCAGAAGAGTTACCCGAGGGACTGTTCACAGGACTCTGAAAATTCATAAATTTAGGCCTTTTCGTATCCTTCCACTTCAGCACCTAACATCGGCACAAAAAGAACTTCGCTTCCAATTTGTTTCTCAAATGGTAATTCGGCAAGAAAACGAAGACCCTGATTTATTCAAAAATATTGTGTGGACCGACGAAGCTACTTTCACAACATCGGGAGTATTCAACAGACATAATAGTCACCACTGGGCCGTTGAAAATCCAAAAAAGTTCCAGACTATTAAATTTCAAGGGAGGAATTCTATTCATGTTTGATGTGGGATAAAAAACAATAAAATTTTGGGACCAATATTTTTTAACGGGACTTTAAATGGGCACAGATATTATGAGTTTTTAGAAAACGAAATTGAAAATTTTTTGGAAGAATATCAGAATTTAATTTGGCAACATGATGGAGCGCCTCCTCATGCCGTGCATGATGTGGTTCAATTTTTAAATCGGCGCCATAACGAATGGATAGGGCAGAATGGAACATATTCTTGGCCGCCCAATAGCCCCGACCTCTCAGTTTTGGATACATTTCTTTGGGGCCATTTGAAGAACGTCGTATACAGACAACGAAACGAAAATATTTAAGAGATCATGGGAAAAATTGTCGATGAAATAAACCGCCTTAACCAGGAAAATCATATTGTAACAGCAGGTTTAGAAAGGCTACAAAGGGGTTATCGATGTTGTTTCGAGAAAAACGGCGCGGGCGGTCACATTGAAAACTTATGTTATCAGTAGTTTTATTTTATTATTTAATAATTATTTTTTGTTGAATTTCTTTTTCTATCATGTAAAGTTTTATTTTCCTCAAATAGGTTTTTTATCCTTAGAATTGTATTGATGGATATATTTCTATGAAAATTTGCAATAAATCTTCTTCTTGCTTCTCTTGCATTTTCTTGGCACTTGTAAAATAGCATAACAATCTGTAGTCTCTCGTCCAAAGAGTATTTCATTTCGATCAGAGTCAAATATATATTTTTTAGGTGAAGACTTCGACAATAATTAAAATAATGTCAATTTTTATTGACAAAGCATTCAAAGTCATTTTACCTTGATCACCTATACCAACCTATCGTATATTTTAAACAGGTGAAGCTAAAATTTTAGTTTGTAAAACATTAAAATGTAATATAAACAGCTATCGCAAAATCAAATCTTTTAATCAGAAAGGACATAAAAAAAATCACTCTTTCCAAAAATCGTATAAAAAACGATACATTCCATTTAAAAAACACCTGATGCATAGCGTAACTCTTTTGTTTCTGGTTCAAATATTTTTTCGATGACATTTTTGGATTCTACAAGAAAAAATACATCGATTGGCTATTTTGAATTTTTCCAAAATACAAGGAAGGTCGAAAATAGGTCCCTGTTCAGTCCTCGCTGGAACACCCTGTACTTGCGGCCATATTTTGATAAGCAACCAGGAAGAACCTTATTCCTCTATTAATCCTAATTAATCTGCAAAAATTATTTTTTCTGAACAAAACATATCCTTCAGTTTTAATTGATTTATAGGGAAACCTAGAAAAATATAAATATAATAGTTAATTATTATTATTATTATTATTATTATTGTTTTTATGACTTGTTGTCTCACAGTATTCCTGTGGTTGTATTTTATACTGACGGGATTATACCAAGTCAGTACAAAAAATAAAAATAAAAAAAAGGAAATGGAAAAAAAAACAACTATTGTGTATTAAGAAATGATCTAACTATGCCACATCCATTGCCAAGTCAGTGTATTTGGCGATCTTCTCCCTGTATTTCGCTTGGATATTCTCGTCGTTAAGGACAGCCATGTAAATTAAGTGATTTTCTCTTTTTTGGATTGAAAGGTGATATCGGGTCTATTTGCGGGGGTTGTTTTATCTGTGTTGATGTCAATGTCCCACTAGAGCTTGTAGTCTTCGTTTTCACGTATAGATGTTGGTGTATATTGGAAGTAAGGGTCTGTGTTCTCCGTTAGTTTGTATATTGTGGCTAATGCTTGACGAACGACCTTCGCTGCTGAGTTGTGTCTCGCGGTGTATGCAGTTCCGGCCATTATTCTACATCCACTAGTTATGTGATCGGTCGTTTCTCTCTGCTGGTGACATCTCCTGCACCTATCGTCTTTAATGGTTGTGTGCTTGATGATATGCTTTCGGTAGTTTCTGGTTGCTATGACTTTGTCCTGGATGGCAAGCAGGAAGCATTCTGTTTCAGGGAACAGCTCCCTTCTTGTAACCACGTATATGAAAGCTTTTTATGTATATGGTCTTGCTTTATGTGGTATCTGTGTCTTCCGTGAAGTAAAAACAGACCAGGTGTTCATCTTTTCTAGTCGTGATTGGATGTGACTGTGTGCGTCTGCTGAGTGGCTCGTTTGAGATAGGTCGAGCGGTGTATAATTCTTGTCTGCCTTCACTATTGTCTTGTGGAGGTTAGTTTGTTTGTTGTGGAAGAATTTTCTGAGTTCGTAAATTTGTTTTTTATTTAGCGATTGTATATCTATAATTCCCCTTCCACCTCTCTCGATGGTGAGCCTTTCCTTGCATGCGTTGGGATGTAACTTCCTGTGTTTAGTGAATTCAATGCGTATGAGAATGTGAATCTTTTCTATGTCTGTGTGTGACCATTTAATGATACCAAACGAATACGTAAGAATAGGTACGGCGAAGGTGTTAATAGCTTTCGTTAGATTTCTGGAATTCAGTTTTGTTGTTAGTATCTTTGTGAGTCTAGTTTTAAATTCCGTCTTGAGCTGTGATTTGATATGAGTGTGTTTAATTTTGGTGCTTTGATGGAAGCCTAGGGTGGTCTTGCCACTGTCACTTGTTGATATGAAGTAGCTTGCATTTACTTACACCAAATTCCATGTTGATCTCCAGGGTAAACGTTTCTGGGATTTTAAGGAGTTTCTTTAGCTGTGCCTTTGTGCTTGCATATAATTTTATGTCATCCATGTACAAGAGATGGTTTACTGTGTGTAGGTTATTTTTTTGGTGTTTAATTTGGAATTCGAAGTTTGTGTTATTCAGTGTGTTTGAGAGTGGATTGAGACAGAGGCAGAACCACAAAGCGCTGAGTGAATCTCCCTGGAACATACCTCGTCTGATGTAGGTCTCTTCTGTTTCGATGTGCTCTTTTTGTGTTCTCAAGCTGATATTAGTTTTCCACGTACTCATGATTTGCGTAAAAAATTGCCTGATGTTTTTATTGACTTTATATAATTCTAGTACTCTGGTTAGCCAACTGTGGGGTATCGATTTTCCTGGTTTGTTCCATGATGACGCTGTCTATAATGAGCTGCTCCTTGCATCTCCGGCTGTGATGATTTTATATAGGGTTGGAAGGCACGTAATAGGTCGGTAATAAAAAAAATTATTGTTATTATTATTATTATTATTATTATGTTTAATTATAGAAATAAGACATTTAAATATCTATGGAATTCATTCTAGTAAGAGAAATATTGATCTTCTTTCCTTTGTTTATCATCGATTCAAACTCCAGATCTTTGTACAGCAATATAGAATACAACCACAGTACAAAGTGAACACCTGAAAAGAACGAAATGCCTTAAAAACCGGTAGATGTAAAGTAAAACTGAATGTGCTAAATGATATTAACAGTAAAAAAAATTTGACTTACCTATGGTTAAAACTGAAATACATATTACATAAATACCCAGAACGACTGTATTGACAGCGAAAAGTAACATAACCATTACCGAAGATACAATAATACCAATAGCCATCTCCACTGCTACTATAGTTAGATAAGGTAACAAAAAGTGTCTTCGCTCCTAAAACAGTATGTACCGGGTGAACTCTTATATTTTGCACCCCCCCGTATCTTTGTTATTTACGAAGATAGCAAAGAACTTTAAATACAAAAGTTTTAGGGTTTTCACGGAATTTTGATAATATGATATCAGAAAAACAATTGAGCATATAACAGACTTATTTACCAAAATGTTGATTTTTCTTATGGAACACCCTGTAATTATTATTTTAAAAGAAAATTTTATGCCGATTTCATATATGTATGGTTTATACAGTTTATTTTGAAGAATTAGGTCAATAATTGCAAATGAAATATTAATTAAATTTATCCAATCCACCTCCAATTTTGCACAAAAATCGAGTAATATGTAGATATAAACTGGTAAAATTTTGGTACCAATTTAATATGGCGAAACAAAATGGCGGTCTCGTAAAATATTTAAAATAAAAAAATATTTAGTAGGCTTAGGTAGACAAAAACGACTTACGGATATATTGGTTTATACTTGATAGTTATCAATTAGGGCTAGGAAAAATATGCATTTAAAAATGTTAAAACTTCAGGATTATCTGCTCATTGCATAGAAAACAACCATTTTATTGACACTGATAATGTAATGTTATTACATCAAGAAAATAAAGGTAAACGTTTGGATCTTTTAGAACAACTTGAAATTAAAAAATCTTTATCAAGGAATTCACTCACAACGAATGACCAACAAAATTTCCAAATTACCCCAATAATAAACAGCCTTCTAAGTACCTATAATATAAATGTAAAAAATTCCATTTTAAAGAGATAGGCAATAAAACCAAATTGCATTATGCACACCATTAGATATAGCTCATTTTTAGTTTAGTATTCACTGAAGCATCTCTTGAGAAAGGCCTAAAAAGCCGAAACGTATGTAGAGTAACTCTCTAATAAATGAAACATTAAAAAGCCAAAGTTTTTTAAATAAACCACTATAATGTTATAAATTTGTATTATTTTTGAACATAAGCAAATTATAAGCCTACTAGATATTTTTTAATTTTGCAATTATTGACCTAATTCTTCAAAATAAACCGTATAAACATATATGAAATCGGCATAAAATTTTCTTTTAAAATAAAAATTAATATACAGGGTGTTGTTACATTTCGGTAAATAAGTCTGATTTTTTACGCTCAATTGTTTTTTCTGATATCACGTTATAAAAATGCTGTAAAAACCCTAAAACTTTTGTATTTAAAGTTGTTTGCTATTTTCATAAATAACAGAGATAGGGGGGGCGGGGGGTGTAAAATATAAGAGATCACCCGGTACAATGGAAATTTGCCCTTTTTGGTTCTTAAAATAAATTAACGCCTGGGAGCATATACTGTCGGTATTTAAAACAATAATATATAGGCATGAAAACGTGTCTTTAGACAGTGTTTTTTTTTTAGTTATCGTCAAGAATAACGTTACATATTTTAAAATAAAAAATACTGGACGACTTTTACCCCATTCAAACTTTGCTCTATCCAGTAGCCTAGCCAGATTTACTTATACTGTCATTACTGACATGTATACAAAGAAAGGCAAAAATAACACATGCGTGAGTCATTAGTTATAAAACACCCCCATATAACACTGGCTTTCATTCATTTTAGAAACTTATTTATTTAAATTAAGACTAGCTGGCCCAGCAGACCTTGTTCTGCCTTTTCCGTTACATGGAGCGATGCGGTTCCGGTGGAATTATAAGAATATGGGGCGCATTCACCACATCGTCCAGAAATTTTATTGAAGAAAAACATACTGGTTTGTGGATTGAGAAACATTAATACCTTGTAAGCTTCCAGTGCTTGAACTAGGCTCTGTTATTACATCAGCTTGGTTTTGAAACACTTGCAGCACTTTAAATTTTCTTTTGCAACTCAGTTTCATTTTTGATGGAATCTTTTATATATCGTTCCACCAGCATTGCGGGCTTCCATTCTCCAGGCCGTTTTAATGTTGTGATATTTGCTCAACGTGTTGTAGGTCCAAGTACGAAATAATTTTTGTCGAAATTTTGGAAAAATTGTTTATTCCAACGGATTGTCTCGTATACTTGGCATTTTTATAAAAGACAAAAAAAATTTGTGAGGGTATTTTGTGGCCTTAACTTTCACTAGTAATCTCCCTAGTGCTTGAATTATTGCCGGAAATTATTTGCGAGTGGATGCATTTTTTGAAAAGACAAAGGAAAATTTTCTGAAAAAATTCGTCACCGAGGAAATAATTTCCGGTATTAATTCATGCACGTGGAAGATTCGGTAGGAAAATTTCAGCAATTCTTTTTTTAATTTTCATTACGATTTTCGTGTAGTTTGATGACAAACGACATATTACAGTTCAATTATAATTATTGTCTAGTGGGCAATTATGAAAAGTCAGGATGACAGACCCTTTGTAGATTTAGTTTTCGGTAGTCTAGTTATCGGTATATAAAAAATGTCACGTTTTGGAAACGAAAATATACAAAATATTAGAAGTGAAGTTGAGAACTTGAAACCCCACAATTCCAAAAGATCTAAGGTTAGTATTTGGAGGCAATTTTTGGAGTTTTGTAAAGAAAAATCATACGACGTTATAGATGAACAAACCATATAATATGAAAAGAAAAGACTCCGAAGAATACAAAAAGTCATGTGGAACTAGATACCTAAATAAACCAAGAAATATTTTATAATAAATTCAAAATCTGATCCTTTCAATGATCCCGAGTTTGCAGCAGCTAGAGCTGCTCGTGACACTACACGTCGGCAACTTCAGAAAAAAAAATAAGTAAAGATGAGTATAATAAGATCCTAGAACATTTTAATGAAAACACACCTGATGAAATTTTTTTATGTCGCTTCATTCGAATAAGGTTGGATATGTGGGGAGGGGGCAACGGCCCAAATTGAATATTTTGTGAAAGAAACTGACAATCAAAGCAACTTCACGGGCAGGATTGAGTATTATCCAATTTTTTCTAACACTTCACAAGGCGGTCAAAAAAATGATCAGAGAGTAACTGGCGCTTATTCAAAATGTAACCGATCTACAAGCATGTTCTGTAAGAATGTTTGAAACATTTATGGAGAAATGGCGCAGTTTTGTAACATTTTTTAAGGCCAAATGCAAATTGGAAGCATCCGCAAGCCAATGGGTGGTATAAAAACTGCCCTGTTGGCAAAAACACTATTTCTTCTTGGTTCAAAGAAGCCGCTTCAATGATTGGTATTGAAGGAATAAAGTAATGAATCATTCTGGTAAGGCGACAGCTGTATCGAATTTGGCAAAAAACATTTTCTTTTTAGGTTTAAAATGAAACTTTTCCTGAAACTTTAGTAAAGTAAAATATTTTGCACTATCTTTAAAAACTATTAAAATTTAATTTTTATTTAAGCTTAATTTACCAAAATTCAAGGAAGTATATTAATTATTATTATATAAAACTTGCCAATTTTATTAATTACCAACTACTTACGGTCATGTAGGAGTTTTTGTTACCTAGAAAAAACCTAATTTCCGTAAACTTTACTAACGAGAAGAATACTTTATCAGATTCAGGACATTTTAAGCTGGAAATTTTGCCCTCTTTAATATCACTAAACTAGACGGAACTGCATCAAATTTAATTATGTTTTATGTACATTTTCTGTTTTACCACAGGACATATGTCACAAAGATTTCCAGTGTAATTACCTCCAGCTTACCCTGGAGGCAAAACATTTCCGGAAATCTGACCCGTTGTTATGGTAACGTTGAAAAATAAAGGCATCTGATTGGCTATAAAGTACAGGTGTGAAATTTCTGCATAATTCTACAGCATTGACTTGAAATACTTCCTGCATTATTGCGAAACTACAAGATTTCCTAGTCTTTGTATTCAGTGCATTTATAACTGCTTCATACTCATTATTGTTTAAATTTCTTATTTGTTCAATACACAATAAAAAAGTCCTGTACTAAAAAAGGCACTAAACGAATCTAAAATCCTTAAAAATCTTCTTTGAAATTATTACGGACTTACAGGGAAGTAAACAATTGTTTGTCCTATGGCAGCCATATTGACAGCAGTCAGTTATTCTGTTGGAAGGCCCTATAGAAACAGAAATTATTTACAATTAAGCTCATAGAAAGATCTATAAGAAATGATTGATTGATGATTTTTTTTTGTAATCATCGTCTGGCTACCGAGACCTTTCAACACAATTTTTTGTATTGTTTTATTGCTTAATTTTTCTATAGAGCCAATATGTTTTTCATCAATAACATTTCTGGACAATGTGGTGAATGAGCCGCATATTCTTATAATTTTGCTGGAAACTCATCGCATCATCTAACGTAAAAGGCAGAACAAGTGTCAAAAACACATGTGCAATGTAACGTTAGAAATTATCATTTGATAACAATTTACCATAACCAAATTCAGTCGATATTTGACCGCATATTATTCGCACACTCACGCTTATTTTGGTGTTATGAATCTGAAACGTGAAGGCAGCAGCCTTGAATTCTACTTACCTTATAAATCCCAAAAAGAAATGCACAGTTCATAATAACCGAGGCTGAAAAATAGGCTAAGAAAGATGCCAAAAATATCGAATATATGCTAGGGTCATATTCGGTTAAGTTGGATACGGTGCTGGAAAGAAGTGCCACTAGTACAATTCTCCACACCTGAAACAGATACCGTTTTTAAAATACTTTCTTAAAATTAGTGCAAATATTTTATTTTTGAGCCCGTCCAATTCAAAACAAAAAACAGATGTCACAAATAGTAATATCTACTTAATTACTCTAGTTTCAAGAATTGGTGCATGTGTGTTAAACAAGAAAACAACTGATTAAAGTTGAGTTTATACGATACCCACAATACAATTTTAACTTAAAAACCAAACATTTGCGCATCCATGTCCATATGAACTTTTCGTCTTATTTTTGGACAAGGAATCTCCCATTAAGCGATGGCCCTTGTTTTTTAAACACTCTGTATATTACTACTATGGTTTTAAGTGCAGAAAATTGCGCAAAAGCTGTTCCTCTCGTTGAAGTTGGACGTAATGATGAATATGTTGCAAGATTCCTTCAAGTTCATCGCTCTACCATCAAAAGCGTGATCGAATGTTTTAAACAAAGTGGCCGAAATAAGCGTAGGACAGGAATTGGCAGAAAACGAAATACTACTGCTATTGACTTCAGATTATTTTACGGTAAAACCTTGCGCGATGATCATATTTAACATTAGTACAGAGACTAAATCAACTCCAAGAGTTCCGAGGAGTAGAGGTCAGTGTGTGGACAGTTCGCCGAACATTGTAGGAATTTGGTTTGAAAACTTGGAGACCAACAATTGGGCCCAAATTTCTCACCTGCTAGAAGGCTATTTGCCACTGAACTCTTACATTGAAACAATGTTCTTGTTACTGACGAATCCAGATTCTTCTTACATTCTCCACTTTGACGGACAAGAGTATGAAGAAGGGCGGAGAGCTGTTGCTCTCGTCGAAGTTGGACAGTAATGATGAATGTATCAGTTCCCGTTCAAGTTCATTCTAAGCTCAAAAGCGTGGGCCCATGTTTTAAACAGTAATATTTATATAAGTGTGCAGAAATAAGTTGTAAGGACCAGGAATTGGCGATGGAAAACGCCCATCCATACCTATATAGGAGACATTAGCCAATTACGTTCTCCAATTACGTTTGGGTCAGCCGAAACTCTTTTTTTTGTGGAAATTCATAGCTAAAATTAACGTAAAATATATGTAGCTTCTTAGCATTATTAATAATTCAAATTAAAACTCATATTTATATGTAATGCAAAAATATGGAAATTTTTTAATTTAAAAGCCGTTAAAAATCTTGTGTATATTTGAAACTAATTTGGAAATTAACTTCGAAACGCCAAAAAATCTACCCTACACAGCAAATGGGGATGTGATGGCATCAGGACAATCAGAGTTTATGCAAAGTTTTGAGAAAATGATCCATGTTCATCTGATTCACACTTATTTATGACCTCCCTCGTACCTCTAAAACTAACTGTAAAAACAGCTGAAACTTTAGAAGTCTGCAGAAATGAACGTCCATCATCAACCAGACACTGTAGGCCATTGAAATTTCAGTTCAAAGAAGTATGACAGTTACAAACAAAAGTATATAACAACTATCAAAGTGACAAGACGTTAAAAAATAAATATCAGTATCAAATTTCTCACGCGCAAATTATACAGAAATGATGTATCAAGGTATATATAAATACAGGTAAAGTGAAAAATAAAAAATATTACCCGTCACATCTGACAGATGAAAAATTTATTTGCAATCGAGCCAACAGCTAAAAAAATGTTAAACATGATACCAAACATACAAAGTTCCCAGGGGATATAGGAGTTAGGAGTTTTTTCCAAAAATTGGGCTTTTAGCAACACTGTGCGACATATGCAGGTAGTTATAAAAACTAGACTTGGTAATACAAAATTTTAAGCTACATTTGTTGTAAAAAGTACGTTTTTTTTAGATTAGTTAATTTACAGTTGAATTGGTTTGTGTAAATAAGTTTTGTTTATTAAAACTAAACTATATACCGTTGCCCTTTTATTGCTAGACTCAAACTAAGCTATAAAACTGACATTTGAGCAACAAGGAGCAAAGCCGTCTTGTCAAAAAATAATATTTCTTAAAGTATCCTGTTGGTGGCAAGTTCATTTCGCTCTTAGGAATGAACCAACACATCCAAAGACATGAACCTAAAATTATAGGAAAAGAAAGATTCTTCACAAAAATTGGTATTTTGAATACGAAATTATTCCACACTAAAATACCAACATTACACAAAAGACTGGATATGAATATTGAAATAAGTAATTTTTTTCTGATTAAGCATAATGGAATTCGTATAGCACCCTTTAAATCGTCCAATGTAGAGGATTAGGAAAAATTATTATAGAGGATTGTAGTGGGAAGAGGGCAGGCAAGTAAAACCACTATGGTAATTTATATCCCAACGTTTCGTGGTCAATCACCACTTTCTCAAGGGCCTATAATAAAGAAAAAGAAGAAGATACATTACATTTGGTCGTACTATGATAAATCTATCTAATTGGAATGTCAGAAATTGTACTTAACCCTATTTAAAAAATGACGAGCAAGAATAAATTGAACACATTAAGACAAGAATAAATAACATTGTTTAACTTACCAATACCTCACGTGGTCTGGATGCCTTTATAAATAATTTTAGTGTACGTAAATTACAAAGTTTCATGAGATAACTGCAAAATCTTAGCAAATACACCCTTTTTACGTTTTAAGTTATTCTTATAAATAATGTTTTATTTCCGACTGAAGGAGAGTGATATCATATCGGAAACAGATGCCAAGAAAATTAAAAAAACACAATTCTGTACCTCCTCGTAAATATGGAATGAGAAAAACACACAAGCCTGGTGGGAAATTGCGCCCGATTGTTAGTTGTGTAAATTCACCAAGTTACAACATAGCCGTCTTAATCCACAACACATTATCGTTGGTGACTTCAACTTAAAACACTCCTATGAGTTTGTATCCTTTTCAAAAACAGTGACTCTACCTCAAGATCATGTACTGGTTTCACTAGACGTTATATCATTATTTACTAATATTCCTAACCAATTAGTGTGCAATATTATTAATAAAAAATGGCCTTATATTCGAGCTTATACAGATATACCAAGGTCGTTGTTTACGAGAATGTTGACTTTCTGTTTTCAGTCAAGTTATTTTTTGTTCGATGGTAAATTTTATTCCCAAATTGAAGGAAGTGCCATGGGCAATCCATCAAGCCCGGTCATGGCAAACCTTATAATGAATGACTTGATTGAGACAGTTTCTGATAGTCTGGGTTTCATAAGGCTATATGTGGATGACACTTTGGCCTCAGTACCACGTGACAGGTTGCACGATATTTTGTACTTTTTTAACAGTTATCATAAGAGACTTCAGTTTACAGACAACCGAAAGGACAGATTTTGACTAATTGGTACATGAAACCAACTAGTTCTGGTAGACTATTAAATTTCAATTCTAACCACCCAATTTCGCAAAAAAATAATGACAGTCAAAAATTTATTATATAGGTCAAGCAACCTGTCGCGTGAATCGTTTTACAATGACAATTTAATTAAAATTAAAAATATTCTTTTAAATAATAATTATCCGCTTAATTTCATAAATTAGATAATTACTAGATACAAAGGTAATACGGGTTTGAAGGAAAATGAGGACAGTAATAAACTGTATTATAAGTTTCCTTTTATACCTAGATTGATGAGAAATGATTTAAGGTTACCAACAATCAATGTAATTTTGCTTTTTACAATGTTAAAACTGTTAACAATTTGTTTACAAGATTGAAAGATAGACTGCCTGCTGAATATGAGTCAAACGTAATTTATGAAATTCCATGTTCCCAGTGCCGGAATACGTTTTACGTCGGTCAGACGAGGCAGTATTTAAAAGATCGCCTACGACATTATACAAACCACTGTCGCAATCATAATATAATAGACGCAACTGCCCTCAGTCTTCATCATCGCAACACGGGTCATGAATTTGATTTTTCAAACACAATAATTTTTGATAAAGAACAAAATTATATAAAGCGTAATATTGGAGAAATGATATCTATTAACCTGAATAATTCGATTAATTTTAGAACAGATACAAACAATTTAAGTTGCTGTTACTCATCAATACTAAATAAATATAAAGATCATTTCCAGAGTGGTTTAAACCAATAATATAAAAAAATATTACCCTCGTCTGTCCTACTTTTTCACTATTTTTCTGGGTTTTTGTTATATTTTAAATTTGTGACCTACTAGGTTAGATGTTTCGTAATGTTTATTTTTTAAGTTTGATTTATGTATTAGTTGACTTTGTATACGCCATACTGCGCGGTCTTGATGTAGTTCTACTATTTGCGATAAACCCCTAATTCTTTAATATCTAACTTCATATCGTTTCCTATATCAGTCGGAAATAAAACATTGTTTATAAGAATAACTTAAAACGTAAAAAGGGTGTATTTGCTAAGATTTTGCAGTTATCTCATGAAGCTTTGTAATTTACGTACACTAAAATGATTTATAAAGGCATCCAGGCGTGAGGTATTGGTAAGTTAAACAATGTTATTTATTCTTGTCTTAATGTGTTCAATTTATTGTTGCTCGTCATTTTTTAAATAGGGTTAAGTACAATTTCTGACACTCCAATTAGATAGATTTATCATAGTACGTTACCAAATGTAATGTGTCTTCTTCTTTTTCTTTATTATAGGCCCTTTAGAAAGTGGTGAAACGTTGAGATATAAATTACCATAGTGGTTTTATTTGCCTACCCTCTTCCCACTACAATCCTCTATAATAATTTTTTCTACAGTTTGCTGAAAATTTTATGAAAATTGGACTACAAATAAATAAATTGTGAGACTTCAAATTTTACCAACTTTATTACATCTGAGTATATATATATATATATATATATATATATATATATATATATATATATATATCTTGATTTTTACTCCTTCACGGATGGAAAAATACAATGTGTTTTCATTCCGGGTGTACATCCGTTCACTACTGTCGTTCTGAAAAGAACAGTTTTGCTGACGTTTCGCCAAAATCACATTTGGCATTTTCGAAGCTTTCTTTCTCGCGTTCGAATAGAGACTAGAGAATAGAGACTAGTCTCTATTCGGACGCGAGAAAGAAAGCTTCGAAAATGCCAAATGTGATTTTGAACGTAGCAAAACTGTTCTTTTCAGAACGACAGTAGTGAACGGATGTACACCCGGAATGAAAACACATATATATATATATATATATATATATATATATATATATATATATATATATGTATATACAGTGACGGCAAACTAATTGGAAACGATACCTTACAAAAATCGGAACCGTTGCTAGTAAGAAATTAGATTAAGATATTTCAGAATATTATAATCATTGTTGCTATTGTTAGGGTGTACATCTATTATTATCGCATTAAACAACCTTATTACAAAATTCGAAGAACAATACATTTTTAAGCGGCAAACTAAATTAAGTAGACCCATTTTAAAATTGAAAATCAATATTTTCTTACAAGAAAGCTTATTTTAAAATTGACAATCGTTACCATAGAGCTTTAGTGGGTTGTTGACTTCCATTCCTGTCAATAATTTAATGTTAATCTTCATTCGAATATCTGCAAATATGGATTCCCGAAAAAGCTGTAACGAAAATGAACGACAAGTCTTTATAGGAAAGGCTATTCGTATCAGAATATTGCAGAAATGGTTAATCGTTCCAAAAAGGAGGTGTTTAACGCTGTTTATCATGTTAGGATTCATGGAACCGCTAGAACTGTTACTAGGGAGCGACGTCCCAGAAAAATGAGTATGAAAACATCGTCGAATTGCTCGCATTTCTAAGGCAGACCCTCACAAATCAGCAGTTTTTATTTGGAAAGAAATTTTTGTTGAAAATCCAATGGAAGTGTTCGTAATCGCTGAACGAGGCACAACTTTTTGGCCGTGTACCAAGGAAGAAGCGTCACCTTTTTGAAGTGAATCGAAGGAGCCGTTTCAAATTTGCTAGAAATCACCTTTCTTTGAACGTCCAACAATTGAAGCAGATACTATAGTCAGATGAAGGTAAATAAATTTGGTTCTGATGAAAAACGTTTTGTTTGGCGTCCACCAAATAAAGAATTTGACCCGCGCTACGCTACGAAAATAGTGAAATTAGGTGGTGGTTGTATTATGGTTGTTGGCCCTCTGTATAGAATAACTGATACTATAGATCAGTAAAAATACATTAACATACTGGAAAACGTGATGCAACCATATGCGGAAGAAAATTTATCAGGACTTTGGAAATTCCAATACGGTAATGATCCAAAGCACTCTGCTAGGAGGATGACGGTCTGGCTTCAGGATAATCATGTAGATGTTTTAAAATGGTCGTCTTATAGTTCAGATCTTAACCCAATAGAAAATCTTTGGATGAGAGTTAAAAGAAAATTAGGTTCAAGAACTTGCCAAAATTTTGACGAAGTATTCGAGTATGAGAGAAGCTTGGACCAGTATTTTATAGAGATATATATATATATATATATATGAAGCCAATGGATATATAATATATATACTGGATTGAGACAAAAACTTATATATATATATATATATATATATATATATATAATGCGTTTCCAGTTGGTTTGCCGCTTAAATATGTAGTAAAATGAACAAAAAAAAAATAATTATATTATTTACTTACGACTCCAAGCCATCCTGAAATGTACCCAATAACATTTAATTTACACGGACAACAAAATGACAATTTTTCTAAACACCCGCAGCTAATCGGCATTTTTACTATAAACGTAATATTTTGTTTTAGCAGTCATTGCTATCTTATCCATGTGATGTCTATGCCGAAAAAAAGTATTCATGTTTGATTTGACTTAAGGTAAGTTGTATTTCATATGGATTATTTATGTCCTATGAAATTATGGATCCACTAAATTCACTTTTACTTCGAATGTGTCAAGATAATGATTTAATTATAGGTTAAATCTTAGATATATTTTTTTATCACGTTTATTCGGAATATCAACATTTTTGTTGTTTATACGGGGTTGTAAAATAGAATAGAACCAGCTTTTAGTACATCAGCTTATTACAAAATTTAACACTATCATATTTTACCAATAAAATTGCGACTAAGTCACATAGCAAAACTTAACGTATGTATTTACATTAACTATCTTACAGGAAAAAATCTCAGTTAGAAGACATTGAAGTACTACATATTAAAGTTTAATAAAAGTTTTATTTTACCTATTAAAAAAAACTAATTTATAGTAATCGTAATTACATCGTAAATGTTACCTTATATTAAGACTCTAATTTAGTAAAACGGTTTAAAGCCGTAAATTTCTCTTGAATGTTTCTAAGTTTCTAAATTAGTTTTTAGATTAAACTTGCTACACATTGTATATATAGGCAAACATTTTAGGATGTTTGTTCGAGGAGTCGGCAACTAAAAATCGTTACTTGTGCGTGAATTTAATCGAGGCACATTTAAATTTTTTTTTGGAAAGTAAGCAAGAGCAGTTTATCTTATTATTTAAACATATCCTTTACAGGTTATCTCTTCTTGTTTCTGAGTCTATTAATGCAAATTTATTTAAAAGATCTTTCTGTAAATATCTTTGAGGGCGATATATACCGTTCTTTTTAAAGATATTATATAATTGTTTTCTAGATATTTTCAATTCCAGAACCACGTACATTTTATGCTGGGGACCATACAATTGTCGCGTATTCAAGCTTAACTGTATTGAAATAACTGTAAGGCTTCAATTGGCTAAATTCCTTAATAGAACAAACTATAAACCCCAAAATTTTTGAAGAATCAGACATAATAGATCTGTAATTCGAGGTGATTGGTAATTTTTGGTTGAATGTAACACCCAGATCACAGAACTCCTTAGACCTGGATCTGAATTTGTAGTAAATGACATAGCTGCTGTATTTACAACATTAAGTTGGAGATAATTTCCCCGGCACCAGTCAATTTTACAGAATGTTCCTAAACATCATATACAAATGGACGTTGATTCTTTGCTTTATTTTACAGATCTTACAGGGAATTTCAATAAGTTTTTTCTTTATAGCTCCTGCAGTTTTTTGAGGTATTTAGCTCAAATTTTGGAGAAGGTTGCGCATTAAGTTGTCAGAATCTACAGGGTGATATTTTTTCAGAGGTCATGCCATATTTTCTCCCCCTGAACTTTTTGATTCTAAAAACAAAATAATTTTCTATCTTATTTAGAAACTTTTTGTCCTCTTGTAGTCTTTTTGTATCTCCGACTCCTTACCGAGAAAAAAAATGGAAAATGATTTTGTGTTATTAGCTAGATTAAATTAATTTCATTGAAATGGGCTCTAGTAGGCTAAGCCTTTATTTGAATAATCTTTTGTTTTATTGATTTTGATATCTGATGTTTCAACGCTGTGTCAACATTAAGAGTTGTAAAGCGTAAAAGTGTTTTAAATACTCGTTATAATCTCGTTGCAATGAAAATTTATATGAATTCTGAAATGACTGAGATGCATTTTATCTATGGCCTTACGAATGGAAATGCAAGAGGAACAAGATATCTGTACATGGATTCAAATACCTGATTATATTTAAAGACCAGCATTAGAAAGATTTCTGTATTATTAGATATTAGCCATCAAGTTGTTTGGCATATCTTGCATGATTCTCTACTATACCCTTATCACATTCAAAGGGTGTAGGCGTTCCTTCCCCGGGATTTTCCTTTAAGGATTAATTTCTGCAGGTTTATTGACGAAGCCATTTTTTCAAAGACTTCCATTATGAATTTCCATAACAACCAATTATCGCAGGAGTAGTTTTCATTCAATATATGCGGTGGTATAATAGGGGATCATTTAATTGGTCCTTTCTTTTTACCTAGTCGACTTACTGGTAATTCATATAGACACTTTTTGCAACATGAATTGCCTTTTTTATTTGAAAACTTATCTCAGCATATTATTCTATTTTGGAGTATTTAAATGAAATATTTCAAAACAAGTGGATATGATGAAGTGAATCTCAGACATGGACCCCTAGGTTCCCTGACCTAAATATCACCGATTTTTTCCTATGGGGGCTTCTCAAGACACTTCCAACAATTTTTGTGAAGTAGTTTTTTATTTTACTGTTGTTAGAACCTTTTTTCATTAAATAAATCGTTATTGCTGCAAGAACCGGGTCATCCCATCTTCAATTTTTAACTAGATTGTGAAGGAAAAAATTTGAAAGTCAACAAAGAAAAAGATTATCCAAATAAAGTCATAGCTTACTAGACCGTTTCAAAAAAATTCGTTTCATCTAGCTAATTACAGAAAAGTGTATTTTATTTTTTTTTTCAGGGGTTGGAGGTATGAAAAAATTAGAAGAGGACAAATTGTTTCTAAAGAAGATGGAAAAATTATGTTTTTAGAATCTACCAGCGGCGCACCGCAAAAAAGTTCAGGGGGAGAAAATGGAGCGAGGCCCCTGAAAAAATATCACCCTGTAGATTCTGACAATCGTTTGACATATGACATGTGGCTCCTATTGCGAAATCTTATTCCAAAATGGGTGTCAAATTGAATTATGAACTTAAATGTGAGTATTTATTCAAAATTATTCGCCTTTTATCTGAAATAAATATTCTGAAATTTAAGCTAGTGGATAAGTTCAAGTATATTTTTTTGCACTTTGCCTATTATCTGGCCATCACACCATTCTCCTTGGTTTCAAGTTACTCAATCTACCATGTACAAAAATATTTTTTATATAATATTGATTTTCTAATTACTTACATTTGTATTTTGTATTATACTTTTTAAGTTTTCCTATTGGGAATTGCATTTGTCAGTCTTTGTGCATACTTTGTCTATACAATAAAACATTTTGAGTTTAAAGTTTATTTTCCGTTATTTTTAGTGGTCAAATTGCAAACATTTGAATTATGCAAAACTGACAATAACTATATCTCTATTTGTTAGATATGTACATATAAGAATTAGATAAATATGTCCTACTATCACATTAAAAAAAAATTAGTATATAACTTTATTAAGTATTAGGCATCAAGCGCCCTCTTGCTTTCGTTAATAGAAATTCAAGCCTGCGATACATTTTGACGTATTAGAAAATCAATAATTTAACAGACAACCTTGATTTTAGAACGTTGGTTTACCCCAGAACTGATATGTGTCTCTTCATGTTCTATGATTTCTAAATATTAATCTTGTTGGAAGAGTTTTAAAATTAAAAAGAAAACGATGATTGTTCTTTTAAGTCTGTACCAAAATATCTTCGCGAATAAAGCATCCTTTAATACTACCATATATATATATATATATATATATATATATATATATATATATATATATATATATATATATATATAGGTACATAAATTTTTCTTGAGTTTTATGGTTCTGAATTAAACTGCAGAGTGGTTGGTCAGTCACATAGTGAATTGAAATGAATTGAATTATAGTTTTATAGTTTTAACAGGATATTTCGGTCACTTTCGTGGCTTTTTCAACTAGAACAAAGGGAAAGCATTTTTTTTTCAATTTCTTATTTTACATTGACTTACCCCAAAGAACAGAAGTCCACAAGTCAAAATCAGTTTTAAACACATTCACATAGAAATATTTTTGAAAACAAAAAACAGTTATTCAGTGTAAAATAAAAAAATTGAAAAAATATGCTCTCCCTTTGTCCTATCTTTTTAAATTAAAATAAAAAATAAATTAAACTTATTTTAATTTCTTAGTTGCTTAACACTATATATATACAATGAGAGCATAAAGTCTGGAAACCTTGAGATATGTTCAAGAAGAATATGCATATATATATATATATATATATATATATATATATATATATATATATAAATATATATATATATATATATATATATATATATATATATATATATATATATATATATATATATATATATATATATATATATATATATATATATATATATATATATATATATATATATATATATATATATATAGGTACATAAATTTTTCTTGAGTTTTATGGTTCTGAATTAAACTGCAGAGTGGTTGGTCAGTCACATAGTTAATTGAACGTATATAGTTTTATAGTTTTAACAGGATATTTCGGTCACTTTCGTGGCTTTTTTCAACTAGAACAAAGGGAAAGCATTTTTTTTTTTCAATTTCTTATTTTACATTGACCTACCCCAAAGAACAGAAGTCCACAAGTCATAATCAGTTTTAAACATATTCACATAGAAATATTTTTGAAAACAAAAAACAGTTATTCAGTGTAAAATAAAAAAATTGAAAAAATATGCTCTCCCTTTGTCCTATCTTTTTAAATTAAAATAAAAAATAAATTAAACGTATTTTAATTTCTTAGTTGCTTAACACTATATATATACAATGAGAGCATAAAGTCTGGAAATCTTGAGATATATCAAAAACTATACAAGGTATAAAAGTAATTAGGTAAAAAAGTTTCATATAAAAGTTGTATAGTTCCTTACGATTTATGATTCAAAAATGTCTTGAAATATATAGGGTGTTTTAAAATCAAGTTACACGCTAAAACTTCAGAATCTCTAATAGAACACCCTTTATATTATTTCATTTTAAGAATCTACATGAAATTCTGATCATATTTTATTAAGCATACCCCATCCCTAAAGTCAACTGTTTTTGAGATAAAAAAAATGAGAAAACTGTTTTACAAAATTTTTTTAATAACGATTAACAACGATAGTCTAAAATTCTAAATGATGCGTTTTAACGTAATAACTGGAACTGTTGTCCGTTCACTTCCTGACAATATCCCAATCGATTGATGAACTCTTGTTGTAGATTTCGAATGAAAGTAGGTGGGATTTGTCGGATTTCATCTCTTATACGATTTTTCAACGCATCGATATTAGGAGGTCTGTTCAAATAAACTTTGCTTTTTAAATATCATCACAGAAAATAATCTAGGGGAGTTAAGTCCGGGGACCTGGCCGGCCATTCGTAGGGACCACGACGTCCTATCCACCTGTTAGGAAATATTTCACTGACATACTGCCGAACAGGTAGCGCGTAGTGAGGTGGTGCTCCATCTTGTTGGAACCACATGGCTGCAGTAGGCATATCGAGCTCATTACCTGGATACAATTGAGCTAAGACAGGAATCAACTCGAGTTGTAAAAAATCAAGTTAAATTTCGCCGGGTAAATTTACGTCGAAAAAGTAGGGACCTATAATTCTATCTTGAAATATTCCAGCCCAAACATTGATTTTCTCGGGCTATTGCGTATGAGCCACTTGAGCCCAATGGGGATTCTGTGTAGACCACTATCTACAGTTTTGTCGGTTGACAGTACCATTAAGAAAAAAGATGGCTTCATCGGAAAATAAAATATTTCTACAAAAGAATGGATCTAGGTTGCACCGCTCTTGCATACTTTCGCAAAACTCAAGTCGGCGGTCAAAGTCGTCTTCATTCAATTCATGGATTAATCTTATTTTGTAGGGATGATACTTTGCCGTGTGCAGAATATTTTTTACCGATGATTGACTAAGGTTTAAATCTAATGCTACTTGACTTGTAGGTAAATGTGGATTTTCGTTAACTGAGTAAAACATTCAATTTCATATCATCATCTAGTTTTGGCCTACCGGTTTTCAATTTTCAAACATTTCCATTTTCTCATTTTTTATCTCAAAAACAGTTGACTTTAGGGATAAGGTATGTTATTAAATATGATCAGAATTTCATGTTGATTCTTAAAATGAAATAATATACAGGGTGTTCCATTAGAGATTCTGAAGTTTCGGCGTGTAACTTGATTTTAAAACACCCTGTATATTTCAAGACGTTTTTGAATCATTAATCGTAAGGAACTATACAACTTTTATATGAATCTTTTTTACCCAACTTGTATAGTTTTTGACATATCTCAAGGTTTCCAGACTTTATACACTCATTGTATATATATATATATATATATATATATATATATATATATATATATATATATATACATATAGAGAACTTTTGATAGGTGTGTATATATATATATATATATATATATATATATATATATATATATATATATATATATATATATAACGAAAGTAGGCAAAGGTTAACGCGGCAAGAACTATTATATAGTAGAAAAAGGAATTTATTGGGACGTCCGCTAAAACACATTGAAACTTTGCCAACTATAGATAGTTGTTTCTGACTTAAGGTCTTAATCAGTACAGTCAACTAGTTGAGAAACGAGTACAACTAGCATCAAAAACATAATACAACAAAACCATACCAAAGTCACCAACAAGAGCAAAACCGACATTTGTGGTTTTATTGGAAATAGTAATGTGTAAACCAATTTAGTTCCGGACATAGTCATTTAATAACACATATAATGTACTGCCTTTTCAGACATTCATTGGACTCCATTTTGTTCCACCATATCGGATTCGCACCACTATTTTACCGGTTTCTACCTATGCCACACTGAATGTCTGTGTAAAATTTAAAATAAATTGAATAAGCAGTTTTTACAATGATTTTTTAAGACCTTTTCTGTCTAAGTCAATTGAATAAGATGTTTCTTTGCGTTGGTTATTTAGACATTTTATTTCGCTGCCATTTACCAGTTTATCTCTTTATCAGAATTAATGTTTTCACAAAATATGAAATAATTAATCTATAAAGTAGTTTTCTTGTTCACCAGTTCATTTCTATATAAGACTCTATTTATATGGATAATTTGTATAATACTCTATGAAAAAACATATTTTTTGGCATCTAGACACAACAACGGAATTGAAAAAACATATTTTTTGGCATCTAGGGACGGTAAAATGTGTAAAAACTGGGATTTTTTTCCCGATTAAAAACACAACTTTACAATTTCATCTTTATATAACAATTAATTCACACATTAGTATACAAAATTTTAAATCAATCCATTAACAAGTTATTTCAGGCTAAATGTTTAAATATTTTTTTAAGTCGCTTTTTTGTTTTGCCGTCTTGGATGCCTACCAAAATTTTATCAGTTGATTCCGACGTAATATTTGCTTTTTGTTCAAAATTTGAGATAAATTAGATAGATTTATACCACATTGAAGCTAATATGAATTAAAATAGATTGTAATACAAATTTAATGACCTTTACAGAAAGGTAACGGCAAAATTTGCTGTTGCAATTTTTAGCACGCTAAATCGCATCCGTAACAATGCATGCAATAAGTTAAAGTGGTCGCCCACTATGTGTTGTATGCACATGTATATCTTCTGGAACGACGACGAAAACTCAAAACGCAGGTAAAATGTCGTTCCTTTTTAAAACAAATCAACAATAACCAGTAGAGATTGAAAATGCGATCACAACAAATATCGCATAAACTTAACTTGAGGTCAGTAACGTTATGGACAAAAAAACCTTGCATTAGCTTAAAAATAACGTCATCTAGCCATTTGGTGCCTTAAACCAAAGACAAGAGGATATATCGAGGACAGATACCAAAATTTCCAGAAATATAATTTTTATATCGTACTAACTAATTTCTTATTGTAGGCCTTAAGTAATACATCACAGTATAATAATAATAATAATAATAATAATAAAGGACTTTTATTTTAAAATATACATAAATAATACAAATAAAGTACAGAAAGGGCGAGATTCAGTTCATTTATTCTGGAAGGAATAAATACCTGTTCTTACACCTAACCCTAATCTAGAAGATAAACGCATTCCAGAAAATGTATAATAAACAAGAGAAAGCGGCAACAAACATTACATAGTAACACGAAAGAGAAAATTAAATGCAATTCAAGTTACACTAAAGCATTGGTTATTCACACAGAATATGTCAGTCATAAACATTGTACAAATTGTGAAATATAGAGGTTAAAATCAATTCGTAATTATATAAGTATTATTGTTCAGAAAATAGCTTTTTAAACACATATTCTTTAAATGCAGCTTTGGACTTTATATTTTTTAAATTATTAGTGAGCTTATTCATACACTTGTAATTTGATACGAAAATGATCTCTTATACATTTCTGTTGAGTGGAGAGGAGGAGTTAGTGTACCTTTAAATCGAATATTCAAGTTATGAATATCCGTTCGATATCGAATTTTATTATATAAGTAAGAAGGTATTTTACTTGTTAAAATGGAATAGAAAAGCGTTGCAGAATGAAGTTGCCTCCTTTTTTTCATATTAAGCCAATTGTTGAGGTTAAAAGTGTGGCTAACATGGTGGTCCTTTCTTAAGCCGTAAATCAGGAGCAAACAACTATTTTAAGGTCTTTGTATTCTTCTTATATCTGTGCTTTTTAGACAGGGATCGTATACGGTGTCACAAAAATGAAGATGGGATAGGACCTACAACTCACAAAGCATAGATTTAGTTTTTATATTTAATACAGCTCTGTGTTGATATATTAATTTTAAATTAATGTAACTTTTTTGTAAGCATTTACTAATGTGCTGAGAAAATCTCAGGTCTTGGTCCATAATGAGGCCAAGATTTTTATAATGTTCATAAAATGTGATAGGTTTGTCTGTAATTACAATTTTGTCTTTAAAGGATGCCACAAAATTTCTCCTATCCATCTCCCTACCGAACACCATCACGGCCGATTTTGCCGAATTTAACTGCAAACAATGTTTGTTGGAGAACGCATATAAGTTTTCCAAATCATAGTTTATTGCAGACACCCCCTGCTGACTTTCTTGAAAATTAAATGACATATATATTTGAGTGTCGTCGGCATAATAATGCTGGGCATAAGAGAGAAACACTGAAGGAAAATTGGAAACATACACAGAAAAGAGAAGAGGGCCCAGGATAGAGCCTTGTGGAACTCCTGTCGAAATTTCTAAAAAATTAGATGTAAGCCCAGCGCATTTCACAGCCTGTACTCTATTTTGGAGGTAGTCAGCAACCAGACAGCGGGCTGTCGGTGACAATCCAATGAAATTTAGAATGGAGTTAAGAATTTCATGGCTCAGAGTGTCAAAGGCTTTGGTGTAGTCCAGCAATATCAGTAATTTCGAAAACGTCGGTAAAATGCTGATTGGCCTAAGATTATTATATGTTGAGGGATTGGGAGAGGAAAACCGATTGTTTTAAACAAAAGTTGATAATATGCGTTATATGTGGCAACAAATATGTTAGACATAAATTTATTGTTAATATGTTTATACCATCTACTGCCGTAGCTGTAGTTTTAATATTAGATATAATCTTTAAAACTTCAATTTCAGAGACCTCAGAAAAGCTGAAGATGCTTTTTACTGATTCTTTTTTGTTATTTTTATAATATAAAGGTAATTCCTGGTAAACAGGAAGTTTTTGAATACAATTAAGAAAGTAATCATTTATTCGATTGACATCAATTAGTTCATCAGGTATTTGGTTATTTTGTTTTTTAGTAAAATTCAATAACTTTAAAGAAGACCAGATATCTTTTTGGGTTTTCATTGCCTGCTGATCAAAATACACTTTTTTTCCCTGCGAACGGCATCAGTAATCACATTTCTCATCTGTTTATATAGATTCCAATCAGCTGCGTTATTATATTTTTTATATTTAGCTAATATCTTATCCCTATCCTTACACACCCTGTAAACTGTACTGTTAAACTTGACGCCCCTGGCAAATAAACGTGTATGAATAAAGGGTATTAAATGAATGTCACCAAGGTATATTTTTATTGTAAAAATAATTCATATTTTTTTCAAAAAACTTCTATTTTTCTGAACATTTGAAAAGCTTTTATTGGTCTGAGGAACTTATGTCTGAAATTTTTCTAGTTTTTCGTTTGCATACTCACTGTTGAAGTGATTTTTAATAATGATTACTCACGCAGAAAAAGTGGATTTGTTGTTAATCTAAGGGAAGTGTCAAAAATCCTTCAAGTACTATATAGTTATATCATAAAAATCCAGAGCATCACGTTCCAGATAAAAAAAAATGTTTGCAAGATTGGAAAGAACCTTGCGGCAAAAACCTAGATGCTCTAGAAAAAGAAAATAAATCAGGAATAGAATTTTTGATCATTACGTAGCTTCAGTTTTACAGTATTTTGAAAAAATAGAAATTCTATTCGGCAAGGGCCGTTTTGCTCTACATTTAAAAAGTGCCTCTGTGTAAATAAATTCAAAAGCAAACGATTATTACGATTGCGAGCTGCATAATTTAGATTATCTGACACACAGATATATGGAGCTAAGAAGCATTTTTTTGCTCAAATAATGATACATCTGAAAATTACTGACCATCAGCTCTTTAATCATATCCTGGCGAAAGCAGATTTATAGGCAAGGGTAAACCAAATTGTAAAAATGAACATTATTGGAGTACAAAAAATCCACACTTCGTTAACAAAATGGAAAAACACTCTTTCTTTCATGAAAAAGTGCTAGATGAAAGAAGGTATCAAGAGTTCTTGCAGGAAGATTTGGACTGCTTGAAGATGTTCCATTGCAACAACGAATGCCAATGTGGTTTATCAAAATGATGGCGCTTTCCACATAAGAAAAGATGATTTTGTTTTTAATATAATTAAGTAATAAAAAGTCATAAAGGAATACCTAAATAATACTTATGGGGAAAGATGCATAGGAATTAATTTTAAAACGTGCAAGTATCCAAACGAAGCACATTAAAAGTTTCTAACATAAGTTCATTTTCATTAACTGTCATAAAGGCATATTATTTCAATGTTCTCAATACTCTACTCGATTTTTATTTAACCAAAAGTTCATATATATTTTCGTATATTTTGTCTTATAACTTTTGAATGGAGTTAGACAATTTTGTTTCAGATAAAAGTTACTCAAAAAAAAAAATACGAATGAAGCCACAACCGTCATTTTAAAAAATCAAAAAAATGTACACTAAAATATACCTTAGTGATACTCATTTAATTTTCCCTATCTATATTTCGATTTGCACTTCTCATTTTCCCATAATAAGCCATGGGCTTCGAGTTTGGTACACCCTGTACACAACAAATTAAAAATCTTAGCAAATATTCGACAATATATTTCTTTCCTGGAAGAAATAGCTATCTAATGAAAAAAAGCCCATTGTTTTGACCACAAGTGTTTATAACTTAAAAATTACTGAGATAGTTTATTTATCAAAGTTTGGTTTACCATGGAACTATTCTAGGTCAGCTTAAAAAAATAGAATAACAATTCTAGAAAAAGCATATTACACACCCGCCTTTTTATATCCTTTGATGTAAGATAAATACCATCAGACCTTTGTATCAACATGAAGGAAGTGGAAATTGCAGCAAAACTAATAATTACCCTTTAGATTTGGATAACTAACATTCCAACAAATTTGAGTTGCGCAAAAGTCAGATAATCCCCTTGCGAAACAAATATGCAGTTTCACCAAAACCGAAATGACAAGGGTTAAAACATGCCATAGCTCCTAAACCCACAATCGTAACAATTAATTGGCCAACCTTCCGTATGGCGGTAATTATTGTTCTAGTTACACAAATACATTTGTAACTTTAAATGTAATTGTTTACTATTAACTAAGACAGTGTTTCTCAAACTTTTTGATAATGGGGACTGGTAAATACAGGGTGGCTATACTTATTTTGACATATTAAATATCTTGGAAATAAAAATAAGTCATCAAGGTGTGGTTTTCATTGAATAATTTTAATTATCCATAGATTTTTTTGAAACATATGTCATTTTATTTTGACAATCGGGAGCAACGAAGAGAAAATGGCATTTTTCCAAGATCATACCGCTGGTTCAGTTCCTTTTCCAAAAAAGTTATACGCTGAGCAACATTATTAACGCACAGCTAAAAATGAAATATACATTTTGGTGTTTGTTTTCTCCGAAATATTAATTCGATTTTAAAAAACTGTTTTTTAGGTTATAGGTTTTTCCTTTGAAAATTTAACTTCTAGAATATACGGGGATGTTATGATAATGTTGTTTTTCCTTGAAGTTTGAGACGCCTTATGGCTTAGACCAGTAATAATTACCAAACACATTTAGGACTCAATTGTAATCTTAGCTTTTTTATAGATTTCAATATTAACTAATAACTGAGATGCAGAGGGTTATTTTAAAATTTCTGTTAAAAGCTTACCACATTTTAACATGGTTATCTTATTAATTTTATTGATATCTGTAACTTTTTTCTTCATAGTAACCACGGAACTGTTTAGCGAGTGACATGTGCACCAGTTTTGATATGAAATGTTGAAAAATTCAAAGGCAGTCCAGTAATTTATCGGCAGAAGGGTGAAGTTACAGTCAAATAGCGGAGAGACTGCTCCACACCACTGTACCGAGAACCATTATCAGATACAACTATACACACTATTTCAGACGACATGCTCAAGGTAGACCTTGCAAGACAACTGCAACTGATGTTCGTTTTTTGAGGGTATCGGCTGTAAAGCAGCGATGCGATTCATACTAGCAACAACGCTGCAAACGCAACTTGGTGATGCAGGTGGACATTGTGTATCTTCTCACATATTCTGGTTCGAGGTCCTACTTTAATGCCAAACCATCGGAGAACACGACTACATTTTGGAAATGTTCATATCCAATGACTGGACGTTGAATGGGAACGGGTGTTTTTGGCAACTGAGGCGCGTTTCTGTTTATATAATTGCCATAAGAGTATTTGCCTATACAGAAGACAAGACCGGATGAAAATGAACACACTCAGTGCAATTTTATGCACACCACACTAACTAACGGGGAACTGGTTATCTTGAATGGAAACCTTAATTCTGAGTGGTGTCACAGACATTTTTGAAGAACATGTTGTACCATACGCACCTTTTGTGTGGGAAAATTTTTAGCTGATGCATGTATATAAACTTTTGGATTAAGTTTGAGAATTCAATATAAAGCACTATAGAAAATGTTTAAAAAAGACTTCTAAGAAATTAACCATAACCGTGTAACCTAGAGGATTTAAAAAAAGTTATTCCTTAAAAAATCTTGAATATCCTTTAATAATAAGGATATTGAAGTCAATAAAAAGGGAAAGTGTTAAAAATAGTTAAGACTACAATTGAGTCCTAAATGTGTTTGTTAATTGTTACTGGTCTAATCTACAGCGTGGCTCAAACTACAAGGTAAAGACAATCATAACACCCACGTATAAAACTAATTTTTTTTAAAAAATTCAAATCAGAATAACGTGCAACCCATCAAACATCAAAGTTTCATTTTTAGCTCTGCGTTAATAATGATTGATATGTTTTAAAAAAAGTGGGTTTATTGATCATTATTTTCCTTTGGAAACAAATGTGTGTAAGTAATTCAATGTTATACAAATTATACAAAAATGTTCAAAAAATAATGGAAATTTCATGAAAACATTTATAATGTCTGGCGAGGCCACGTTTTATCTAAACTGCAAAATAAATATTCACAACTACAGGATATGGATATTAGAAAATCTTCGATATTACCGCCCAAGTTAACAGTTTGGTGTAGAATCTTTGAACAAAAAATACACAGGCCATTTTTTTGCCAACCTAATAGTTAATTCTATTTTATATGTCGATATGTTGGAATTCTTCTCATATCCTCAGCTTCAACAGAAAATATGCTTAATTTCACTTATTTGGAAAAAAAAATAAGGCCGTACCGCATTATGCTAAATTACCAGAGATTCTTTAAACAATATTTTTGGGAACCGATGGATTGGAAGAGAAGGCCCTATACCTTGGCCTCCTCACTCTCCAGATTTAGGGTATGCTTATAATCTACTGCCACAAACACTGCATCAATTAAAATTAAATATTTGAAATGTAATACCAAATATATCCGAAACTTTTTTGATACACAGTTTCAACAAACTGATAAATAATTAAAATAATTATAGTGAAGTTGGCGGAAAACATTTTTAACATTTACCACTTTAAACTGTTATTAAAGGACCAAGAATTCGATTCCTTAGCAAAACGAAGCAATTCAAAGTGTGAATACCTTTTTAACAGCTTCCGATAGACATGATAGAACTATTGTGAGTCAGTAAGTGACTAATAATTCACCTTGCCCTTCGTGTAGCGTATTACTAACATGTGCATATTTGTATGCGTTCACAGTTCCAAAATCTCGGAGCTTCTATTTAAAACATTGCACAAAAGCCGTGCTGAAATCAATATAAAATATTAAAAAAATGCTTAATCATGACTTGTTTTATTATTCAGGTTCATTATTGTAAGAAATAGGTTAATGTTCATTTTGAACCTGGTATAAAATAACTTCAATAAGCAATAAAAACGAAAAACTTTCAAGCATAAATCGTTGTTAAATTAAAATTAAAAATGTCCACTGTGAGGTCATTATAAATATTTTGCGTTAAATAAATATTATCCAGGTAACTTTCTGTTTTCATAAATATATCATAGGGATTTATTATTATAAGACTATTGCAGAAGAAGGAGATATTGGATATTTTTATGATTCTGATACATCCGTTATGAAGTAAAGATAAAAAGAAAGAGTTATATAAGAGAAATCGATGCAGAAAAGAGATTTTACAAGTGAAAAACTCGATTTACATCCTCAAACACGCTGAATGAAGATGTAAATAGATATTATTCAACTTACAAATATCTAGCATAAGTAAAACTACACCGATTTTAAAACAAACATACGTTAATTCATGTTTAAATTCAATTATTAGTAATACACTACACAGTAAAAAGTAAATTCCAGTTTACTCTAAGCAGGAAGCAAAAATGTAACCAAATACCATATTCCAATTACCATAATATCGTGAATGTAAAAAAGAATAATTTAAATCTATGTGTTTACGAGACCCTTCAATTACCCTTGCAATTTAGTGGCAGATACACGAGGTTATTTTGTGCACCAATGTAATGAGAATTTGAGGAGGTCGCGTGCAAAACCGGATATATCCACTTTTATAAATTTTTCAGGAGATGAAAAAAACGCCCTACGTCTTTATTTAATAAAATAGAGTTGTTTTTAGGACATGAATCCAATATAATGGGGATAACCAACTGATCGACATATTTTTTTTGTAAAAAAAGTTAACATTTTTGTGTTATAAGCAAAAAAACATTGGATATATCCGGTTTTGCATACAAATCACATGCATTATTGAGCAAACAAAATTATTTTTTTATTTATAAATGAACAAATTAAGTTGTTTGAAATGATATTTGCAAAAGGTAAAAAATAATTAATGGTTTTACAGTTAAAACATAAACAAGTTAAAAAAAGTAACATTTTTAAGAAAAAAAAAAGGAAAAATTCAAATATGTATTGCAGACTTTTCATCCAGGCAATCGCATAGCTCGCTTTGCTCTTCTTGGGTTTCATTATTTCTTGCAATATCTAGATTCTCTTCTACGTTACTGTCCAATAAATGTTTGTACCATGAAAGGTCTTCCCTGTTTCGCCAATCTTCCCCAAAATTTTCCTTCATTAAGTGGTTTAAACTTTTTTTCTTTTTATCTGGAATTGAATTACCCAATGGTAACCTATGTAGTTCTATGTTACCTTCAGATTTTCCTTTTTTAAGCAGCGACTCCCAGGTTGTGTCGGCTAGTGATGTAAATCGATAAAATTGTGAAGTCTTCACTTTAATAGTGACTTCATTGTTATTTTTTTTCAAAAATTTTTTTATGTGAATTTTTTTACAATCTGAGATTCCTTTTATTTTCTTGTAGATCTTTTCTAATTCTTTGACATCATACATCTGCCAGTCAGAACCGAGGGTTTTTACAGAACCTACCTCCGAATACAGTTCCATATATGTTTCTTTTGAAGTTACTACTGGATGCCTTTTTAAGACCTTCTCAACTCTACCGAATGTTCGGTCCGCAAGCTGTGCCCCCGGACGGGAAATGTAATTATTATTTCTCTTAAATTTTCAGGGGAATTGTTTTTGAGCCAATACATTAGGGTGTGAATTATATGATTATTTTTATTTTGTCCCCCACATCCGTCACAGAACAGTCTTAGCAGGTTTACACCTTCGTAATTCAAACCTTGGAGATGGTGTAATAGGGCAGAACCAATTTGAACAGCCCCTCTCCCAGTTAAATCTTCGGTCCAGACATAGAATATTGGATTACATGACGTCATGGGCACGCAGCAAAAGGCATACAAACTTATTTGATGCGCATAAAATGCATCTCCGATTGGTGTGCGGGGCAGAGGTTGCACTTGCTGCAGGTCGAAACAGAAGGTTATACTGTTTTCCGGTTTTTCCTTGGCAAGTTCATAGAAAGTGTTAGCTCTTTTTCTGTGGACTCGGTACTCCATAAGAAGGTTTTGTCTTTTCTGTACGTCCCTTGTATGTTTCACTTGCTCCCTTAACCTAGTGCACTTGGAACACACATCTGACGCAGGGGATGAAAAGCCAATATTAAAATCGTTTAAAAAGACGTTTCTGAACATATCGTAAGTAACTTTGTGATTAGGATCACATTGCCGATTATACATTTTATGCAGCTTTGCCACAGAAAGGGTCGCAGCAAGATAAATACGTTTAGATTTTTTTCGGTTGTAGTGGCTTTCCTTTCCTCGTAAGTTGCCAATAAATCGCCGCACTTTTTCTTTTTTTGATATGCTTTTCTTTGATACCCTATCGCCCCCTCTTTTCTCCTTCGGAACACCTCCTTCTTCCAAAACCTTCGCAACTGTTACAAGTCTATGCTTACAAACGCCAAAAACGGCAGTAAAAAATGCTTTACAAACCCTAAGCATATTATTTTCGGCTTTTAGCATGTAACATATTGTTGCGTTTCTCTGCTTAATTTCCTTGCTTTGTCTACGTCGTTTCGCTGGCATTACTGACATATAATTGCATAAAAATATATCCTGACGTACCTTTTCTTTGTTTTCATAGAACTGGGTTCTGAGCTTTGAAATATCACGCATACTGACCTTAAGGCATTCAAACGTCTTACCATCATGACTGCAAGGACGTGTGAAAGCTTCCAGGGTAGGGTCAGGCTTCACATACCTAAAAATAGATTAAAATTCTTACAAAAACACGCTTTAAAAAAATATCCTAACCTTACTTTTGCATTTTACGCGCTTCCCTTTTGTTTTCGCGTCTTTTTCTCTTCCTGCTTCCATCACTTCCTTCACTTACACTAATATCCTCTTCCATAGTACACAATTATTTTCTTAGAATAGTAAATACACTACTTTTATAACAAAACTTGTAGAACTGAAAGCATGTGGTATCATAGCACAAGATCAATAACGAACTAAAATGTTGCAGCGCAATACGTACAGACTACTTGTTAATTTGGATATATCCGGTTTTGTTCGCAAAATTTGGATATAACCGACTTTGCTCCAAAAGTCAAACTTTAATGAAGATTTTAAATGGGATATATGTTGTTTTGGTCACAAACGAGAACATGGGTCGATAGATATCACCACTTAGAACCAGAATCAACCAAAACATGATTTTGTGCCAAAAGTGGATATATCCGGTTTTGCACGCGACCTCCTCATTTATTTCAGGAATTGAAGCAAATCAAAAAGTGCGTTCGATTAGTATAAAGACCGTGTAATTTAACTTCACAACATATCACAGTCATTAGTAAAACTAGAAACCAAAACACACTTCATCTCCAAGGGCTTCAATGTGTTTACTTTGTAAACAACAAGGAACAAATTTATGTAAACAAAACTTGTGGGACGGGCGAGAGCCAGTGAGTGTTTGTCTGACTACTCAAGCAACATTGTCGCATCTTTTCACGGAGAGCCAGGTCTTATCGTGGCGGCTTGTTTTACCGAATGTGGACATCTGGGGTAAGGGAAGCGTATGTAATACATTATGGGCAAGCCAGTTTAGCGCTAAGAACAGAAAATAGACCTATTAGTCTGGACATAAATTTGGAAAAAGGGGTTTAAATTGCGTTAAGTTGGGCTTTAATTCCAATCGAAATTAAATGGGCAGAATAGTCTGGGTGTTTTAAATGAATTGAAGTTTAGTTCAAATAATTTTCATGTTGTAAAGGTGTTTTCTCCACAGTCATAATTTTCCAAATTCTTATGAGAAATGGAGCAGAAAGAACATTTTTCAATGAAAAGAAAATATTTAAATATAATACAATGATTATTTAGAATTATAACGACCACACGAAACAAATAATTTGATTATTAGGAAAAGTATCCAGTTTTTATTGAAGCCCAGCAAAAGACTGAATAATAACCTAAGATATAATATATTTTATTTTTTTAAAACTAGTTAATTGGTAATTTTAATTTTTTTTTTAATTTAATTGGTAATGTCTGTGATTTTATATAACCGCCAAATAAATTTCATTTGCACTAAAAGACGTTTTTTTTTATTCAGGGAAAGACACGCAGTTCGGGATATTTGCGAAGACATCTTAAGCCTTTTGCGTCAGATAAATAATATTCAGGTAACGTAGCGTTTTCATAAATGTCCCGGAGTGATTTATTATTATAAGACTATTGGAGAAGAAGAAGATAATGGATATTTTTATTATTCTGACACATCCGTTATGAAGTCGTCATTTTAGAGGGGTTTAATCAATCATTCCGAATTACTGTGCCACTGTTCTTTTGAAATATTTGTCTTTTGTGTGGGCTTGTACGATGTGACGCTCATTTTAGTATAAATAAACGAGTAAAATATTGTTTCGGATTTTGGCCTTAATTTAGATTTGTAAATTTTTGGATCAATTTATTTTTTATTTATCATCATAAATGTGACTTAGAGGCCAATAGAGCAGAAAATTGCGGTTCTTGTGAGAAAAATACAACTTGGAAACCAATTGTGGCATTATTTAAAACACAGTTTGTTCACGGAAAAAAAAGTATTGCAAACATAACAAAAAAATTTTACCTTTAACTATAATTTTTAGTTCCATATAGGACAACTAAATATTTTTAAAAAGCGTGAAGAAAAATTAGTAAACTTAAGTCACAATGGATCGTTTAAAATAAAAAAACACATTGTTAAATATGAAATACATCTTACTATTTTTTCCTAAATACTATTATGTAGCTTATTTCAACTTATTTTTAAGTCCTATTATACTGTTTTGTAATTGTTTACTAATAAACTATTAAGGGTTAAAACCATTTTTAGAAACCTTTACTATTAATTTGGGTTTGTCTCAAAACGAAATATAGATATCCTTACTATCCTATATTTTAAAACTTATAATATTGAATTAGAAAAAATATGTATTGTGCAATTGTTTGTAAATTTTACTATTGAAAAATGTAGAAAAGAGGTAGCAGTCAATCAGATGCTACTAGAGAGTGAGATAGCAAGACAATTTATATAATACCTCTCTCTCTCGTAACTCTGCTGCACCTTCCAAGATAATCTTCATATCGAAAACAGAAACTATAATTAATAATTCTAATTTTCTTTTGGCCAAACACATTTAGGTTAGTTTAAGTTAGTGAACTTAGTGAAAAATACTTTCACTACACAAAACGTAGATATAAAATAAAGCCTTCCTTTCTTGTTCTAGCACGATACCCTCATACATAATCTAACTATTAATAAATATAACACAAAAAGCGATAGCACTTAAAAGAATGCAAAAATGAAGCTCAAAATAACGACTCCTTGCACACAAATGTTAAAACAATGTTTATTATGAACTGTTTTATAAATTTAAATGAGTATTTGTACTACAGAAACCTAAGAAAATTTATTTATTTACCAATACACGTAAAATTTTAATAAAAGAGGAATCAAAAAACAAGTGAAAATGACGAATACTTGGGACCAAATGGTCAAAAATAGTTCCAAAGTACTTTAAAATATATGTATTAACTACTAAACACATTACAAACAAAGGTAATTAGTGAAACTGAGAAAATAAACGAATTGAATTTTTAAACCGCTTAAAATGTTCATAGGTACGATAACACCAAACATTTTTACGTAAAATGCAAAAATTGAGCTTTAAATTACGATTTCTGGGGCGTAAATGGTCAAAATTAGTTCTGTGAGTGCTCAAATGAAAGCTTAGAATCTATGAAATAGATTAGGGTCAATAAGTTCCATAAACATTTAGTCAAACAAAAAACGAAAAAGAAGAGGTTTATAGAAATTGGTTTCCGTAAAATATGACTAACTACCATATATCGAAATGGACATTAAATTGATAAAAATTGGCTATCTTTATGGTTGGATCTACTAAAGCATACCTTATTGTGGTCCAGTGGTTTATAGGTTAAAAAAACAAAAATATGGTCTATTTCTCGGATTTAAATTGATCAAAATACATCGGAAAAGATTCAAACTCTTCGTTTCTAAATCCCTAATTAAAAACTCGTTTGCCGGTTTTGATTTCGTTATATACAACCTAAAATAGCTGCAGAAAAAACCGCTAGAAGCGTAACAAATGGTCAAAATTACTAATCTAAGGGTGCTCCTCCACCTCTCGCACAAAAGCAAAGTCGGATCTTTAATCTACACTCCAAAATCTAGATATTTCAAAAAAATACTGTTAAGAGAAATTTTCTACTATTGCCATTTTTTCTACAGTTTGACTGTACTAGTGTGGCAGAAGAGAAATAGGAACTCCATTTTCATGATCGGCTAATTCTCGGTTACATTCCATGACTATGGAATATACACAAAGTTGATTATGTTTTTGGTACGAGATCTGCTAGCTCAAACCTGCTTTTTTTTAATAGAACCTATAATAATTACGAAATTATAGTGGCAGATTCATGGTTTAAAACTATTTTTTGGGTTTTTCCGCCTTAGAAAATTGGAAAAAAAAATTAAAAATAAAATATAATTACCCTATAAATTGAATAGATAGTCTTAAGTTCTGGGTCCACTATGAAGGTACCCGAGGAACGACACTGAAAAATGTTTGTTTTCTGGACGTTTCGAGGGAAAGTCTACCCCCGTCTTCAGCAAACCTACAAATAAAATACTAAAAGCAGAATATGTCTTATGTTTCGTATCAGAAATATAACCAGAATGGCTGATCTCTGACAAAATGTCAATGAATGTCAATTTAAAGGTGTTATTTTTAATTGTTAGAATAAGGTGCGAAATAGGTATACCTAGAGTATGTTCATTTTAATTTATTGTATTTTGAGGTGTCCTTTTTTTACTTCAGTATTTAGCAAATTTAACCAAGTGTTATTAAAACTAACGGAACAAGATGCTACACAATTATCTTTATTTAATAATATTAAGGCACTTTCTTTTATTTTACGTTTTTTGGAACATGGTTCTTTTGCTAAAATACTAGAAGCATTCCAATTAATTTTATGATGTTATCTAGTGCATGTTGGCAAATGTTTTGAAATTTTTGAAATTCCCCATTTTTTATGTATGTTTGGTGTTCTTTAATTCTTTTGGCTAATGGCCTAGAGGTTTCACCTATGTAAAATTTATTGCATTGACACGGAATTTTATAAATAACATTTTTTGTATTTTCTTGTTCATTGCTAGGTTTTGTTTTTGTAAGTTTACTTCTAAGTGTATTTTGTGTTTTAAAGATAGTTCTGATGTTAAAACGTTTACCTATTCGTTTTATTTTATCTGATAAATTAGGTATGTATGGTATAAAGAGGTTTGTAATTGGTCTATTTTGGATTTTTAGTTTTAATAACACTTGGTTAAATTTGCTAAATACTGAAGTAAAAAAGGACACCTCAAAATACAATAAATTAAAATGAACATACTCTAGGTATACCTATTTCGCACCTTATTCTAACAATTAAAAATAACACCTTTAAATTGACATGAAGACGGGGGTAGACTTTCCCTCGAAACGTCCAGAAAACAAACATTTTTCAGTGTCGTTCCTGGGGTACCTTCATAGTGGACCCAGAACTTAAGACTATCTATCTATTCAATTTATAGGGTAATTATATTTTATTTTTTATTTTTTTTTCCAATTTTCTAAGGCGGAAAAACCCAAAAAATAGTTTTAGAACCCATAATTTTGTATGTAGTTTTGTTTTAAAATCGGACTGCGTTTTGCTTAGCCCTGGTAAGGTTTTTTTTATGACTTGGAATAAAACAAGTGTATTAGTCATGGAATTTTCTAACATTTAACCTATTCCCTACCTTCGGTTGTTTTTTTACTTCTCACGTAAGAGGGAAGTAACAACGAAAACAAAATGACGGCCTAGTGAAAAGTGAAATAAATATTATTAGAAAACCACTTCAATTTAACTCAAATTTTGCTAAAACATCAAATATTATGTATATTATGGAATCAACTGGTAACATTTTGGAGCGAATCCAAGATGTCAGAACAAAATGGCGGTTTAATAAAATATTTAGCAATTCAGCTTGAGAAGACTGCTTAATGGTTTGATTTCAAATTGTCTGCCATAACTAATTGTGGTAGAGGGGTCAACTAGTAAGATTATGGTACTAATTCAAGATGGCCGAAAAAAATGGCGGCCCAATAAAATGTTTGTAATTGTGAAAAAAATCACCCTCTCAGGCTTTATTTATCTTTACGTTTTAGCCGCCCTAGATGCCAAAAAAACATGTTTTAATAATTCCGCCGTTCCATCTGTCGGTCTGTCTATCTATCTGTCATTTCGCAACATAGGTAAATACGTCTTATCTAATTGACTTCAAATTTTGTCCAAAAATTAAGGGCTTATGGGGATGACCTGGTAATATTTTAGTAAAAATCCAATATGGTAGAATAATGTTAAACCGTTTTTGTTAGAGTGATGTATTATTTGGGGTTAAGGCCCAGTAAAAAAAGACATGTCTTTTTTTTAAATTGTCACGTTTCGCAATTTCATTGTTGCATCCTCAGGACACATATATAGATCCTATATCCTGCATGAAACCTATATATCAATCTTTACCTACTCCGTTGGTCCGTATATTTTTTCCAGATATTAAGTTTCTCAATGGTTTTCGTTAACGACCCCCTTGTTGTTATGTTAGAGTGGTGTATTATTTGTAGTAGTAAAAAACAAAAAACTTTTTGGAATTGTCGACGTTTCGCAACTGTATTTTGCATACTCAGGGCACATATTCTATATCCTGCATGAAACCCATTTTATTAGTCTTTACCCACTACTTTTGCCCACAGATATTTTCCAGATATTAAGTTTCTAAATGGTTTGTTCAACGACCCTCTTGTTTTTATCCTAGAGTGGGGTATTATTTGGGGTTAGAATCCAGAAAAATTTTCGACGTTTCGCAACTTTATTGTTGCATTCTCAGGATATATATAAAGATTTTATATGCATGAAACCTATATTATCAATCTTTACTTACTCAGGTGTATTATTTGGGTTTAGAAAATATCTGCGGACCAACGGAGCAGGTAAAGTCTGATAATATGGGTTTCAATTTAAGATGGCCAAATAATTTTTTCAAAAAATCAACGTAAAAAAATCTTGTTCAACAGACTTTATAAATTTTGTAGGAAAGTTAAATGTGAAAATGAGGTAAACTGGTATCTGTTCAACATGCAGATTGCATTGACTAAAAGAAAATTGTAAAATATTGGTAGGAATTCAATATAATGGCAAAATGGCGCCCAATCAAAACAAAAAGGCAGTATATGTAACACATATTTACCGTGACGATGTATTGAAATTAGGTCACACTTCACTATTACTATCAAATGGAAAAAAATCATAAAGGGGAAGTTCCGGGTAAAGGAATTTTACTGATTGTTTGATTTATATTTGTCATTCGACTAGTACGGAGTAGATATTTAGATTTTGACGCCCCTTCGATAGGCAACTACCTCAGTGCAAAACTCAGTTTACACTTGAAAACGAACATGAACTTATATCGTCAGTTAAGAGTGTAAACCTGCTAACTCGACTTTTGGTCGAAATGGGGTTTTTTGTACCATTCGTTAATAGCTATTTCGTTACACCAGTGTACAAAGTTGCCTACTCCAAATTCAACGTGAAACGGTTAAAATGCCATGATACGTAAATCTGCCATCTCCAGTATTAAATATGTACTACCGAAATGTTGCTATCTCCGTCAGATGTAATACATTAGCTTACACGTGTTTGCCGGTGAAAAGAATTTACTTATTAAGTAAAAGGTAAGTATACTTTCACATACTATAAATACAATTTTATAAAAGTGCCTATTATTTTATAAAAACTTGCGTTGATATATTTTATTGGAGTTATCATGTTTTCTTGTTAAAATTTATTCAAAAATATTGGAGATAGCAGATTTTCTGCTTTGTTTTTAAACAGTATTACTCTTAAATTTATTGTTATTTATTAAATATTATCTAAATTTAAAACTATTTAAAAAATTTTAGAATTAAACATCATCTGTTTGGTTTTTAAATTCTAAATTTTTCACATGATAGTATGTAATTGCATTACATATTTTGCTCAATTTTTAACTTTTATTTAACGCGACTTTGATATACGAATTTTGTATGTAATGTTTGTTTTCTCAAATTTAACTTATATCCGCAAAAAGAACATAATTTCAATAGAAAGAGAGCAAGTGTGCTCTTTGTAATATAAAGGGCGTTTGAAACTGATTCTTTAAAATTTCTTTGTGTAAGTGGTACTGAGGGGTGGTCGTTGGTAATGTATTCATTTTTTTTTTCAGATGTCGTTCAAGAATAATACAAAGGGCCGGTCTAGAACAATTCTTGATTTAGCATTAAAGCTTTACAATACAGATGAAAATAATGAACAAGAAACTTCAAGCTGTTTAGAAAATGGAACTATACCATGTGAATTTAGTTCTTCTGCCACGATATCTTCTGATAATAATATAACCAACAGAACAGCTGTAGGGATAATATCGGCAAATAGTGAGTTTACTAGCTCTGATCATGTAGAACCCGACATAGATGAAGATACTAGATTTTACGAAATGGAAAATGCAGATACCCTAAAGTTAGTACCTCAAAGCAAATCTAGTTCTTGTGCCACGATTTCCATTGATAGTAACACATCTAACATCAACATGGAAGACATAATAATTACAGATAAAGTGTTCGCTATCACTGAAAATGTGGAAATTGATATTATTGACTATGTGCCAGATTCATTTGCAAATAATATGGATGACGTAATATTTAATAGTTTATCAAATGAGGATTCTGTTGCAACTAATCCCACAATTGAAAATTCTGTAATGGAAAATGATGACATCCAAACCTTAGCCACCCGGCAATATCCGCCAACGGAAGATAATATATCTAATGAAAATAATAGTAACATACAATTGGTACCATATTCTGAACATTCAAGCTCCTATGAGTCTGAATTTGAGTCTGATTTCCCATAAAAGTAAAAAACGAAAAAAGCGGTTTCAGGTTAAGGCAAGTACATGGTTTGCGGAAAAAAACAAGCGCCGCAGAGAATTGGGTCGAAATTATTTAGGTCGAGCTAAGCAAGATGGAAAATGGATTTATGATATTGAAAAGGCAACCCGTGAAATGAAACAGAGATGTTTATGTAGAAAAAAAGAAAATGGACTATTAAAATGTGCAGATATTTCTGACTCAGAGAGAAAAAATATATTTAAACAGTTTTGGAGTTGGACCTGGGGTGAAAAAAATATATATATATCGATAATACAATTGAGGCTGCTCCTACAAATAGACCAAGAGATAGAAAGGATCCAGCTATTTCAAAGAGGACGCAATCGTTTTTTTATTTTTTGAAAATTAATGAAAAGTATATCCGGGTGTGCCGTTCTATGTACCTAAATATTATTGGGATTGGCAGAATGACTGTACTACAGTGAAAAAAAAACATGCCTTCTGGGCGAGCACCTAGCACATACAGAATAAGTAATCCAGTCCGTGTTAACCAATATGAAGTGTCAAATCAGCATTTAATGAATTTTATTGATTCTTTGCCTTCTATGGAATCACATTATTGCAGAGCTACAACAAGTAAAAAATATCTTTTACCGGAATGGACTTCTAAGCAAAGCCTTTATAGAGTTTATGTAGCTGATTGGTGTAAGGCAAAAAATACTACTCCTCTTTCAATTTCTACATTTAATAACGTCCTGGACTTACGCAATATAGGTTTATTTCGACCTAAAAAAGGCGCATGTGAAAAGTGCTCTGCATACAAAGTTGGTCAACTTTTGGAAGCTGACTATCAGTTACACATATCTAAAAAAAATGAAGCGAGATTAGAAAAACAAACATATGTTCTTAAGGAAACGAATGTTTATGCGGTTGATCTACAAGCGATATTAATGGCATCAAAATCTAATATAAGCAGTTTGTATTATAAAACAAAGCTATGTGTGCACAATCTTTGTTTTTATAATTTGCACACTAAAGATGCATATTGTTATATTTGGAATGAAACCGAAGGCGGACTAACTGCTGAAGAGTTTGCATCATGTTTTTCACACTTTATTGATACATACGTACTACCAATAGTTGATCGAAGCAAGGGGACCCCTAATATAATTTTGTATAGTGATGGATGTCCGTATCAGAACAGAAATAGCGTGATATCCAATGCACCTATTAATTTGGCCATGATACACGATATAATAATTGAAAAAAAATATCTTGAAGTTGAACATACACAAATGGAGGTTGATTCTGTACATTCTACAATAGACAGGTGTATGAAGAACCGAAACATTAATGTACCGGCAGACTATGTCAATATTTGTTCAATAGCTAGAAGAAAACCTCGCCCATACATTGGTAAGTATTTGGACCACACATTTTTCAAGTCATTTCGGAAAGTTGAATTTTTTAGAAGTATCACACCTGGAAAAATTAAAGGAGATCCTAAGGTAAGCATTTCGAATTTAGAGAGATGTTTTTCTCTACATTGTAGGTATAGATTAGTCGAAATTGCAAAAAGATTGATCTTTCGGACAGCGTTTATTTTTAGGTCACTGATGTTCGCGTATTAAAGTATACTCCAAATGGAGAAATATTTTATAAATTAAAATTTAGTGATGAATGGGATTCTTTGCCCCAGAGAAAAAGAGGAACAGTTCAGCCTTGCCCTTGGAATCAGTTAGATCAATTACACTCAGAAAGGTTAAAAATAAGTGGAAGAAAGTTTAACGATCTTCAGGAACTTAAAATAACAATACCGATTGATTGCCACGAGTTTTATGATAATTTACCACATGATTAATTTTTGAGATTTTTTGAAAACCTAAATGTTAATTAATTTATATAATAAACAGTTTACTTTTGATTGTTCGCCTTATTAATTCATTTATACTTGCAGAAACATACCAAAAAACCTGCTAACTCCAATATATAAAAGTCGAATAACTGCTATCTCCCTTTTTGGGCTATACAATTTAATCTAGGGTATATATTAGCTAATAAATATTACGAAAATATGTCTATATACAAGTTTCAAAGAACTGCAAATTCGATTCGTGTGTAAAATAGTTTTAATAAAAAATAAATAGTTTTTTTTGTTTCCTGAACAATTTGCTTTTATGGAGTTAGCAGTTTAACACTCTTAACCGACGATATGCTATTAAAACTGGGAAAATTATTTGTTTAACGAGAAAAAACCTTCAAATTATCGATAGCAAAATAACAGATTTACGTCATTTTCAAATATCAGCGAAAATCAGTGTGCTAAGCGGCAATTGCGGACCAGTTTATTTGCTTACACATTTTCTGAAACATAAAATCGCACCAAATACAAAGGCAATTATTCATCGGGGCCAGCACTTTAATTTAACGAACGTGTCGTGGCTCAAACTTTACTGGCGTAAAGTCTTGACACATTTCATAGGGTGCCAACATCTGCGATGAACTGAGTGTTTGCGTAACACCCTAATTGTCGTTGGGATAAGAGACACGGGGTAATTACAACTTCGCCCTTTGACTGTGGAAATATTCTTAGTTTCAGGTCGGGTTACATTCGCTGGCATTCGAACAATTGCTTAATCCATTTGCCTTAATGCGTTTAATTAAACCTTAGTGAAGCACGATATACAGTTTTTATTAACCTATTTAAGCTTCTAAGGGCCCAGTAAACAACTAAGTAAATGCAAAGAAGTAATGAAACTTTTGCCATTAGAATTTTCCCGATGTTAATCAGCTAATGCATTTTTGCTTGCTCGTGAACATTGTAATAATAATACTAATTAAAAAGTAATTTAATAGATTATATGATAAGTTATATATTTCATTAATACACGAAAGAGAACGTTTAAACAGGGGAAGTATTGTAAACGTGAAAAAATCGCCCCTCGAGATTTTTTCAGATCTTTACTCTTCAGGGTCCCTAGATGCCGAAAAACACGTTTTCTCAACACTGGAACCTGTGGTGGAAGATAGATCAAAATACAAGAGTTCTAACCACACTACACCACAACTTGTTACGTTCTGGACGCGCGTTCCGCTAACCAAGATAGCTTCATCAGCAGATGATATGTGATCACACTTGGTTGAACCCGACTGCACCTTTGTCAAGTAAGCAATAGAAGGGACTATGGGTAATAGGTCCTTTGTCTTTATTTAGTGAACTATCTCTATACTCTCAAATGCATCCAATAATCTATTATTAGATACATTTCTAATTAACTTAAGATTATTTATTCCTACATGGGGATTGTTTTCCAAAGCACGTTGGGCAATGCTTGACTTTTCTGTTCTTGCGTATGTTAAATGTGCCATGTGTTCTTTAAAACAAATGTTTATGAAGCGTTTAGTTTGCTTAACATATTTTAGATCGCAGTCATTACAGCTAATTTCATACGGTTAGGGTTTTAGGGTTTCCAAGGAGATTTTTCAAACGGTTCTCCATTTTGTAGGCTACTCTAAAACCTACTTTTTTAAATACTGTTTCTAGACCTCTCGTATATCTGGGATCATATAGGATTACTATGAACTTATTGCGAGCCTTAGGTGTTTGAAGAGTAATGGTATCTTTTAACATTTTCTTCTGCTATTTACAAATTTATGTACAAAATTATTATTACAAACATAATTTAAACATAATTTATTTAATATCTTTTACATTAAATTCTTAGTTCATCTTACTCAAGACTACATCCTGATATTGTAAACAAAATAATTAATCAATACCTAACTGGAGGGGAGTAAGCAGGCCTAAATTATAAAATAATTTGCGTGCCTTGATAGTTCCCGAAAAAAAAATTCTTACATGGTATGTGACAAGCGGCTAATGAAGGGCAGACGCAGTAGGCAGAGGGACCATATAAACCAGAGCAGATAGAGCATAATATAAGAAAGTTTATAGTTAATTTAAAAATAATGGAGTGAAATAGTCTTTATTTTGCTGGATAAAACTCTTAAGGTGTTTTTTCAAATCTTTATTATTTTTTTTAAGTGATTGGGCAATATATTAAACATTCTGGGAGCAAGATACGTAATAAACCTAGAGCAAAAAGAATTATGGGAGATAGTGCAATAAAATTTTTATTAACATTGGTTCGTGTTAGATAGATATAAGATTTCATTGAATATGCAGTTTTTATTTTATTAATGTATGTAAGACATAATAAGGTGTAAAGATTACGAATATTGAGAATATTATTTAAGTTATATAAAAGAGAAGTCGGATACCTTCGACGTTTATGTAAAATTATTTTTAAAACACTATTTTGACAAGTTGCTAAAATTTTTAGGTGTGAGCCATATAAGCCAATAATGCAGTATCTTAGAATTGATTCAACCAACGAGATATACAGTATCAAAATAAGATTTTTACTTAAAATATCCCTAAGCTGAAAGAACTTATAATAAAACATTTTTCTAATTTTTGTAGTTAAATAATTTGTGTGTTTATTCCATTTTAAATGTTTATCAACAATGACACATAGATATTTAATTTTAGATACCTTGTTTGTTTTAAGACAGTTACAGTTTACATTTTTTTTATCATATTGCAATGAATGGACTTTTAAAAATTCTGTTACTGGTTGATCGACATTTGTTGGGGAAAAGGTCATAAAGTGGGTTTTTTTTAATATTGAGACTTAATTTACTGGCATTAAGTGACTCGTGAACAATACCAAGATCCGTCTCTGCATGTCGGTATGTCTCCTCCCAAGTTTCGGCTGCAAATAGTAGTGCTGTATCATCTGCATATGATACAACCTTGCAGTCTTGTATTAGATTTCCAATTTTATAAATATATATGAGAAAGAGTATTGGCCCTAATACTGTTCCCTGTGGTACCCCGGTAGATATTATAGCACTTTCACTAAAAGTATCGTTTATTTTTACTTTCTGTTTCCTACCCATTAAATAATTCTTTATAAGAAGCAGAGGACCACCACGTATACTTATTTCTTCTAATCTTTCAAAAAGAATATTGTGTGCTACTGTGTCAAAGGCTTTAGTGAGATCTAGAAACACCGCTAGAGCCGTTTGTCTATTTTTATTGTGATCAAATATACCGCTAATTAACTCAAAAACTTCATCTTCCGTTGATTTATTATTTCTAAAACCGAATTGTCTAATATATAAGAGTTTAATTTTTTCCAGATAATCGACTAACCTTAGTTTAAGACATTTCTCAAAAAGTTTAGCAAAGTTATTAATTACTGAGATAGGTCGATAATTTGTTAAAAGTGTTTGATCATCTGTTTTAAAAACTGGTGTAACTATTGATGTTTTCCAAGCCCCAGGTATATTAAATGATTCAAGACATAAGTTATATAAATATAGCAAAGGTTGTATAAGAAATACGTGCATCTGCTGTATAAAATCAACAGTGAGCCCATCTTCCCCAGGAGAAGAACACTTTTTTAGTGACTTTATGTGTTTGATAAGCTCATTCTGCTCAATAGGTCTTAAAAAATTGATTTTTTATTTACCTTGTTTGGGTTCGGATGAATATGTTTTTTCGTATTTAGATTTTGGTCAATATTTTTTTGAATTTGTGCTCCTATTTTTATAAAAAAATTATTAAACATATCAGCAATGTCTGCTTCCTTATGAAAGTAGGTATTGTGCTCAAAAATGCAGAAGTTTTTTGATTTGTTATTTTGTTTACCAGTTATTTCATTCACTATTCCCCAAATTTTTTTGTAATCATTCTTTGCATCTGATATTTTATTTTTGTAGAATGTATTTTTAGTTAATTTTATAATCCTGTTTAATGAGTTTCGGTATTTTTTATATTTGTCTAATAAGGCTAGAGAGTAATTTTTATTTAGCTGTTTTTTTAACTGATCTCGATATCTTATTGAATTTACAATTCCTTGTGTTATCCACGCTTTTCTCATTCTATTTTCGCTGTTTATTTTTTTAAAATATGTACATTTACTTATAAATAAAATTATTCTATTTACAAATACCTGGTATGCTTCTTCTACCGAACTATTACTATATACGTCCTGCCAACGTTCCTCTTTCAATAGGTCGCTCAGTTATTTATAATCTATTTGTTTCTTAATTTGCACCTTAATTATTTCATCGCGTATGTCTATATTTTGTATGCATAAACCAATAGTGTAATGGTCTGTTAAACAAGTTTTTATAATAAATGGCTTTATAGTTCTTATTTTGTCTTGCAAATTTTTAGTTTTAAGAAATAAATGGTCGATTGTAGTAGAAGATATTTCATTTTCTAGCGTCGGTTTATTTATGCATGAAAAGTAACCATTTTGTGCTAAAATATTTAAGTATTTGTTAACATTGTTATCGAGTTCATTCATTATATTTATGTTTAGGTCTCCTTCAAAAATTTCTGTGTCCCGGGGAGTTAAGTTATCAAAATATTTATAGATATCCTCTAGCTGTTATGCTATAAGTCTCACTACATAACTCAAAACAACACCTTAGCAAATTTGTTTCACTGAGTTTATAAAGTTTACTCTGCACAGAAAATGTATTATTTACATATATTATCATCCCATCGTTCTTATTTTTAAAAGAGTTGTTATGAAATGTTGTAAATCCTTCAATTTTAAAATAATTTGTATCTTCTACTTTAAAGGTTTCTGATAATATTATAAAACTAATACTGCTTAAACTAATTTGATTTAAATATATTGTCAGTTCTTCAAAATTTTTTTGTAAACTTCTTATATTCAAACGGAGAATGTTTAAATTAGGTTTATTTGAGAAATACTCTACCTGCTCAATGCCGTCAAATACCTCCGTCGCTGACGCCCCGTACCCATCCACTTCATCATAATAATCTAATATCATATTCTCGTGAAATTAATATACTTCCAATAAAAATTTTAATAAAAATCAAAAACAATTATCATAAAAACATTAAATAGTTGATCATTTAAATACGTTATTCACTCCAGAAACTCAAAATAAATTTACCAAAAGTACACTTTTGCAGTGATAGAAATATAACACACATAATATTGTTTCTATAAGTCATTGCGGTCTTTTATTTGAATTATATTATTGTCTTTTTTTAAAAATATATTTCCGAATCTGGTAAAAATTGTTTTTTTATCATATTTCCTAAGAGCTTCTTTGTATAGCTGAGTTTTAATCTTGATTAGATCCTCAGCGATTCCAATTTTGGATCCTTTTAGCTTGCTACAGTTCTGGAAAATTTGCGATTTGAATCGGTACTTGTCAAATTTGACAATTACGGGTCTAGAGTTTTCTTCATTTTTTCCCACTCTATAGCATCGGACAATGTCTTCTTTTTTTATCTGAAATCCCATTTTTGCAACAAAAAGGTCTACCAATTTAATTGGCAGTTTTTCCCCAATCTCCTCGTCTAAATTATAAACGCATATGTTGTTCATTTTAGTTGTTTGCGTTAAATTCTCGATACGTGCCTCAAACCTTTGAATACACGTAGCTTGTTCCTTTATAGTTTTTTGCATAGCTTCCAATTTATCTGCGACCTTGGACAGCAGTTTTTCGATAAAATTATCGTCACACAATAATTCTTTTACAGCTTCTTTAATTGACAATTTCAGATCACTATTCACTTTTGGGGGCATTTTAATTTCGACAAGCGACTTTTAGAACACTAAACTATTCGTTTATATAAAAATATTGATTTAATGTGTATTTTTTCCCACTCAAAACTAACGTTTTAACGGAGCGAAAAAAACACGTCTATTCATCCCGAGAACATACCATAATATATATATTATATCCATTACTTTTAGCTATATTTTTAATCCGTTCATTTCATTGTTAAAATGTTCTTTATTAATGGAAAATTGACTAACCTGTGAGTTAAGAAATGAAATGCTGCCATTTTGTGTTGACGGCAATGGAATGAGTCGGATGTTATATACCTATCAGTATCAGTAAATTTCCTGTAAATATCAAATTCTAATTTGATATTTATAGGAATTCATATTGATGAATATTTGCTTCCCACAAAATTATGTATGAATCAAAATTTTTTTCAGTTCATACGAACGAGTTTTATACATTTTCCACATAAGCGCTTCAAAGCTTCCATCCGACATCGAAAAAGTGGGCTATCGGTAATTTCCAATCTTCTGCCCGAAAAATCACGCACAAAATTTAGGTTGGCCTACTCCCGGTATCAGAAATGGTGTGAAGAAAAGAACATAAAAACTATCTCCAGTGAGAGCTTTGTTAATCTATTTTAATGATCTATCCAAAATTCAAAAACCATCCTTTTTTTGGGCATTTAATAACCCACCCCCCCAGAACCACTTTTATTTAAGGTAAAATGAAAAAAATACTATAAAATAAGGATCTTTTTTTCGGCATTGGCGGGTAAACCACCCCTCCCCGAAACCAGTTTTTTACCTAAGTTAAAATAAAGTAATTACCCGACCAACAAAGTTGAGAGAAGAATAAACAACCTTATAAACGCAGCGAATCTACCAGCAGAGAAAAAGAAGATGTTAAGGCCAAGCAACTCAAGGATCCCGCGGTTCTACGGACTACCTACAATACACGAGGTTAATGTACCATTTCGACCTATCGTCAGTGCAATAGGATCTCCCACTTACAAAATTGGTAATTATCTTTTAAATATTCTTAATAATTTTACAGGAAAAACACATTCATATATTAGAAACTCTACGCATTTTGTAGAAAAACTAAAATCAATACAATTAGATACCAAATATATCTTAGTCAGTTTCGATGTAGAATGGCTATCTACAAATGTGCTTATAAATGATTCAATTTCCATAATATCAGACTTATTTCACCATAATAAAATTGACAATTCACTTTTAGATCTAGTTGAAGCAAGTCTTATATCAACCTATTTTGTCTTTCAAGGAACTTTCTTGTCCGCTGTCACCAATGGTAGCAATATCTTCATGGAAGCTTTTCAGAAAGAAGCCTTAGAGTATCTCCATTAAAACCAAAATCATGGTTCAGATATGTAGATGACACATTTATCATATGGCCACATGGTTCAGAAAACTTCCCTGGTTTTCTTGATCATTTGAATCAACAGCATGCTAATATAAAATTTACAACGGAAATTTAGTCAAAATTAGAAAATATAATAATCCTACTCCCCGAAATGATACTAATAAGGAATTCCCGATAGGAAGTGTAGTAGTTCCATTTATACACGGAACTACAGACAAGATTGCAAAATTACTTCTCCGGTCCAACATACGTACAATCTTCAACACACACAAGAAAATTGGGCAATGTATGCGATCGCCAAAGGGCATTATTTCTTTCCAAATGGAAGGAGAATATGCAATTTCTTGTTCCTGTGGTGATGTCTATATTGGAGAAACTGGACGATCGATATCGACTAGACTTAAGGAACATGAACGATGAAGAAGAAAGAAACAAACAGTACAATCTGCTGTATCTGAACACCAACATTCTACTGGATAGATAAACGTAAAAGAAACCAAGGTTCTTGCGTCGGTTTCGGGATTTCATAAACGGAAAATTAGAGAATCTATTCTTCGATATACACAGGTCGACTATAAATAACCGGCCCACAGAGGGCCAGAATCACTGAAAACATTGAATATCTCCAAAAAATATATATTATTATTTCTCGAAATTTGTTATCAATTTACAACAAGTAGGCTTTGGAGCGTCACAAAACAAAAAAAATGAATAATGGCATTGTCATAACATGTTGAAATTCGCTTCACTTGGTGGTAGGTTTTGTAAAATGCAAAATTAATATCGCAGCGATAGAGTCCATTACCTGTGTAATTTTTTTTAAAACGTGTTAAAATGTCTTACAAATAATTTTTTTATGATGAATAAGATGATGGGGGTAAGTTTTTCCGACTGTTTATTCTGCTCTTAAAGTAACATTTTAATAATAGTTTCCCATATTTGTATAAGGGTCATTTTTCCCACAAAATATATATATTTCAAAAATAAGCTCTCCAATTTATGAACGATTAAAAAAAAAGGTAGGAATATCGTATTTTTGACAAAAATGTAAAAATTCGGTTGGGTGTTGTTTATATTTTAAGCAAAAAAAATATGTCCCCAAACTGCCACCCATTGTGGTAGAGCATATTATTCTGAGTTTTTTCTAATTAAAATAAAGTAATTACCCGACCAACAAAGTTGGATGCATAGAAGCTATAATAAAAACTGCTATCAAAAAAATAAAGATTTAGCAGCTTAAGCCGATTAACCTGCACTTTAATAATTATTATGATAGGTTTTTAATCTAAAGGTTCAGATAATATGTATTATTTGGTACCTAATGGTGTAAAAATAATGAGGGTTACATTAAAATGCATGCAAAATAGCACTTAGAAATGTCATTATAAATAAGATGTGTATAACATAAAAAGGCCTTAAGCATGCAAAACTTCTAATGAATTTAAAAATATTTTAGATTTGATAAAAATCCCACCCAGTTCAAATCAGGCAACTATTTGAAAACGGCATAGAAAGATCAAAACTCAACACTTTTTTAAGATCGGTTTTATGTCACAAAATGTACACAAAAAAATGATATGAAGGTACCAAAGAAAGAGTTTATTAAGTACTTGAATTTAGAAAAGGTGGCAGGCTTCAAACAGAACTAAAAACCGTTTTTTAGTTACTAATGAAATGGCTCAATAAAACCATTAAATTCGAATGTGTGGCTATAAAAACACCTGGGAGGCCTAAGTCAGATTTTCAAAATCTCTTGTACTCCGGCAAATTTCAAAAAGAATGAATAGTCTAAGAAAAACTCATCCTCGAAACAAACGAATTGGTATTCGCTACTAAACTTAACTTAAAAGCTGACAAAAAATATGAAGTTGCTAAGTTATTACCGGATAATCAGAATTTAGCAAATATTGATAAAAACACATTGAAAAATAAACCATCTTCAAAAAGTCCTGATAAAGCTTTGGCCTTATTTGTCATACGAAATTGACCAAACGTTCATATCAATATTTAAGAAGTAATGCCAAAGAAAATCATTTTGATATGTATCCCAGTTATAACAAGGTAAGAGAGGCCAAACAATTATGTTACATCGCGCGAAAATATAAGTGCACAAGAGCATTGTGTGGTTGTACCTTTATAATCTCTTTTGAACCACACAACTATAAGGCTTATGTCAACTTTAGAATTAGAGGAGCAAGCTTTTGACAATCCCACTTTTCATCTACTTTGGAAGTTAGGAAGTGATGGAAGCAGTGGAAAAAAAGAGGATAAGCAAGCATTTATTGATGGAACTTAAACAATGACAGTAACTTATACTTACATGTGTGGTGCCTTTACAGTTGTACGTGGAAGCCTAAAACCAAAAAATTATTATATGGCATAATCCCTAAATTAGATCATCGAACTGTTTATTGTCAGGCCTTTAAAGATGCAGTTCTTAAAAGAAACAATTTCATTATTTACAAAAAAACATGAAAAAAGACTTAAAACGAAGAAATTAGCCAATTTATCCCCAACAATACACAAATTAAATTTGTGTGGACTCAGTATAACAGTAAAACATAAAATTCTTTTGGTCAATGGTTGATAACAAAATGATAAATTCGATTACTGACACCTCATTCAAAAATGTTATCTCTGAGGTGCTTCTCCAATCGATATAATGACATTGGCAAAGTTTTGGAAAGATGCTATAAATGACAATTACCTTTCTGTTACCAACGAATAACATCTCTCCATGCATGGATAAGATGCTTACTTGTTTCTGAAAATTGGTTATAACCAATAAAAATAGAAAAATGGCAAGCAGTGGAACGAAGATAAAAATATCATTCATGAAGAAAAGGTAGGATCCAAACAGATTTTTTTAATAATTAATGTTACTATGTGGACAAACAAAGCAGGGGGCAGGTAATACAAATGACGGCAATATTGCCAGATCATTCTTGCCCAGAATTACAAGGTTCAGCTGAAATCACCAAAGTTGATGAAAAACTCATATATCGCTTTTATGTCATACTGCAAATAGTTGCCAGCGGATTCTCTATAAGAGTGGAAGAATTTCAGCAGTATTGTATTGACACAGCACGGTTATTTGTAAATTTGTATCCATTGTAGAAGTACCCGCATATAATACAAAATTATTGATTCACATTATTTGAAATAAATCAACGCAATTTTGTACCTAATCGGACATTTATCAGAAGAGGCACATGGAAGCGATAAACAAAGAATACAGAAGAGCAAGAGAATGATTTTCTGGAAAATGCAGTAGAGCAATGACAAATTTAGACACAATTATATTCTTATCACCTCTGATCCCAGAATAACATCTATAAAAAGCACAGTCCACCACAAATGAAAATGTTTAGCCCAGATTTTCTAAACATGTTCAAGTCTTATGAAACAACTCCAGATTACAAAGCGATTGAAGATTCAGACAAAATATGAAAATTGGAATCGTTTTGCCAGTTTCTACTACAATAATATTATATTTTATAAATATTAAATCGATTATTATTATTTTATATAATACATATATAATATATACTTTAAGATATGTCTTTTACAAATATTATCATGGTGTTATTAATTATTTATCTTATTGTTTAAATATAATATGGTATCAATTACGTTAATTTTTACCTAAATACCTACATATAGGCCTAAGGATTTGTCTCATGACCAAAGTTTCAAATTGTTTTTGATAGCCCACAATTTGAAAAAAACCCGAGCCAAAGAAAAAATAATATGTATTATTTTAGTTGTAGCTTGTTTTCAGTAATCAAAATTATTTACAGGAATTTTTTACAAGTTCTTGGACAGAAATATCTTACTTAGAAAAATCATGTAGGGTGTATAATAGTTATCGCTAAAAATGTTACTTATTTGATAATTATTTTTAAGTTAATTAAATATTTATTTTCAAAATAATTACAAAAATAAAATATGGAGCTGTTAACATCATTTATTTTATGCAGTTGCCTTTATAAAAAGCAGTTATGGCCGGGTGGCTTTTAAGACCTCACCACTGTGCGCCGGTCCAACATACGTACAATCTTCAACACCCACAAGATTTTTTGGACATTGTTTGCGATCGCCGAAGGATTATTCCTTTTCAAACGGGAGGAAAAATATTCCTTTTTTTGGTGATGTCTATATTGGAAAAACTGAACGATCCATATCGACTAGACTTAAGGAACATGAACCATGTATCAGAAAGAAACAAATTGTACAATCTGCTGTATCTGAACACCAACATTCTACTGGACATATAAATGTAAAATAAACCAAAGTTCTTGCATCGGTTTCGGGATTCCATAAAAGTGAAGTAAAATCCCTGAAGATGCCTAGTGCAATCTAAGGCGAAACTTCGGAAAGTGATTCTATTTTGACATGATCTAATCCCAAGAACCATGATTTCTTTATTGGATGTTCTTATTACGCCCATTTAGGTATAAAACAAAACTGAGGTCTTTTTTCTTTTTTTTTTGGGCGTTGAAAATTTTCATGGTCTCAAAACGCGCCGCAGAACCAATGTCTATATACGCGACTGATATTTTTTTGATAAAAATCCAGTGTGGGGGAACAAGATGGCAGCCTTGTGAAAGATTAAAAAAATTATTACTAAGAAAACTAATTATCCAATTTACCTCAAATTTTGCACACAAATGAAGTGTTACGTAGGAATGAATTGGTAATACTTTGGTATGAAAATAAAACAGGAAAGAAAATGGCGGCTTGATAAAATATTTAAAAAATCAACTTGAAAAAACTACTTCCTAGATCACCCGTATTGCAAATAGCTCACAAACCCTTTTAGATCTAATATTTGTAACAAGTTCTTTAATTGTAAATAATACCAATGTAACCGATATGAGTAACCTCTCTGATCCTGAGATGATCTTCTTTACAAGGAGAAGGAATTTAGGAGATTTTCGACCCCCAAGATTGTATGGTCAACAACTGACCTTGGCAAAAGGGGTTAAGTACCTGGGGGTCACAGTAGATGCAAAGCTGAGCTGGAAGACTCATGTCGATAGGCAGATAAGGAAGTCAATAGCGACCTTCTGGCAGCTCCGTAGAGTGGTAGGCACAACCTGGGGGCTAAGTGCTAGGGTCATGCACTGGCTGTACCAAGCAGTCATAAGACCCAGGATATCATACGGCTCAATAGTATGGTGGCCCTCGGTGGAGAGGAAAACCATTCGTTCCAGTCTTGCAAAAGTCCAGAGACTGGCTAGCCTAGCGATAACTGGAGCAATGAGGACAACGCCGTCAGCAGCATTGGATGTCTTGCTAGGGCTGCCATCATTGTCGAGTTTAATTAAGAAAGAGGCTATTGCAGGGCACTTGCGAATGAGAGACGCAGGAGCTTGGCATACCAAAGATGAGGTTGTGGGTCATGCAAGGATCTCCCACATTGTGGAAAGAGAGATCCCTTTATCTACCTACAGAGTAGCACGACCCTCAGGCAGACTAAGATGGCATAAGGGTTATAGTATCTCAATCCTCGAAAGAGAGGACTGGGAGACAAACAGGCTGGAGTTCTCCAGAGAGGCAATTGTTTGCTATACAGATGGTTCACGTATGACACAATTGCAATCCTCTGATGCTGGAGTTTATATTGAGAGGGAGAGATTGTCATATGCTCAGACAGTCAAGCAGCACTTAAGGCGCTCGACTCACCCATGGCGGGATCAGTTTTGGTTCAGGAATGCGGTGACAGGCTAGGTGGGGATTGAGGGCAACGAGAGGGCAGATGAGTTTGCTAGACTTGGCGCCACCAGCCCGTATATATTATCTTACAGGCAGATAAACCACCCAATTACAAGACAATTTAACTAATTAATTTAAATAGAGTATTGCAAAACTTACTACACTAAACTTAAAAGGACATAAAAAAAGTATAATATTATAATAGTAAATTCTAATTATAGTAAATTCTAATTATTCTAAATACAACACAACGAAACTTTTACAAATATCCAACCACTTAATATGGGAATAACAGACAAATACAGCAAATGCAAAAAACATCATCACAGAGGAAGATGTAATACTGTCTTTCTAAATTTCCTGTAACTAAAACTGAAAATATCCAGGTTAGTATTATGAGCGCTGATGTTGTTGTAGTTGTTACAGATTTGGTATAAGGGAGCTTTTTTCCCGGTGTTAGTATATGAAGCATTTATGTAGAAAAAATTGGGATTTCTAGAGTTATATATTGGAACGTGGAAGTTTAATTGTTGAAGTAATTCCGGGCAGTTTATTAAGTTGTTTGTTAGTTTAAACAAAAATATAAGAAATAAGCATTTTCTGTGATTTTCCAGTGTGGCAACATTGAACTGGTTTAGTAACACATCATGGTTGAAGCCCCTTTCTGAGTAATGACCCTCGACCCTAAAGAACAAGAACTTAAGAAATCTCCTCTGCACATATTCTAGCCTGTCGATATGAATTTTATTATAAATTGGCGACCAAATTAGTGATGCATAATTGAGTTTGGATTTTACAAGAGAATTAAAAAGTATTTTGAGACAGGAAATATTATTAAAAGATTGTGCAGAGCGTATACGAAATCCCAGTGCTCTCAGCGCCGATTGTGTCGTCTCCTGAATATGCTGTGAGAAGGACATTTTTTTGTCCATGTATACACCTAAGTCCTTAACGCTCTCACATTTCTCAAGGGGCGCCTCATTTATCTTATAGAAAAAGTCAATATCAGATGGCTTTAGCGAGAAAGATACTTGTTTTCACTTACTGATATTTAAAGGTAATTTATTGTTAGCACACCACTTTACGATTATGTTTAAGTCGTTCTGGAGGGCAATGCAGTCTTCGGGTCCTGAAATTTAACGAAAGATTTTGAAGTCGTCTGCGAAAAGCAATTTCCTGCTAGTAATACCTGTTGTGATATCATTGACAAATATTGAAAAAATAAGTGGGGCAAGATTACTACCTTGGGGTGCTCCGCTTGTAGCGATGAATTTATCAGACCTATATCCAGAGTATTTAACGAATTGCTCACGATTTGACAAGTAAGATGTAAAAAACAAAATTAGGTTTTCATCAAAACCTATGGCTCGCATTTTTGTAAGTGTCATGCTGTGGTCCAACCTGTCGAAGGCTTTGGAGAAGTCTGTAAAGATTGTATCTACTTGGTTTTTATTTTGAACTGCTTGATATATAAATTGGGAAAAACAAGCCAAGTTTGCTACTGTAGATCTTTGTTTGTAAAAACCATGTTGTTCAGTTAGAATTACATTTTTTACTTGGTGGAAAATGCGTTCACATAAAGCCATCTCCAGAGCCTTCGCAAAGTTGGAAAGTATTGCAATAGGTCTGTAGTTTGTTACTATACTCGGTTTACCTGTTTTCAAAATGGGGCACACACGTGCCACTTTCCATAGTTCGGGAAACACGAATGTTTTAAGAGAAAGGTTGAAAATGAAGCAAAGAGGCGTGACCAAAGCATGGGCACAGTCCTTTATGATAAAAGAAGGTATCTGATCCATGCCAGCGGTCATTTTGGGTTTTATTTTTTTAAGAGCTAAAAGAACCTCATTCTCGTCAACTGCTTTGAGTGATATATTCTGACTCATATGACAAACAGTGGGATCTTGATAATTATTATTATTGTTGGGAGTTGAAAATGCGCTTTTGAAGAAATTTGCGAACGAATCTACAACTTGTTGTGGCGAATCCAATTCTTTTTCACCATCAAGCATGGAGCAGGGGATTCTGGTTTTCCTTTTTTTGTCTTGAATGTATTTCCAGAATTGTTTTGGTTCGGCTTTAATGGAGTTTTGTACCGAGCTTATGTAATTTTGATAAGTATTTCTAGTGAGACGTTTTGTAGTTAATCTAGCTGAGGTAAATTTGTCATGATAGTATTGGGTCTGAGTCGCCTTCCATTCTCTATGCCACATTGATTTATCTTTTATGCTTTTAATGAGATCTTTCGTATACCAAGAAGGATACGAATATTTAGACTTTTTTGATCTAAGTAACGGGGTAGTCTGATCAAATGCCTCGCGCAAACGCTCATAAAAATAGTTTACTGCTACATTAACATCATTTAACAAGAAAAGATTTTCCCAGTTGAAGTCATAAATCATGTTGTAGAGGAGTACAAAGTTTGCTTTACGAAAATTATACCTTTTGCTAGAATCATCAATAGTAAAATTTTTCTGAGGCGATTCTGTTTTTATATTTAGTGATATCAGGAGGGTTGGATGGTATGCATCCTCCGAAACAAGGGGCGGTGTCTCCCTGGAGACAATACAAGACAGATCAGATATTACAAGGTCAAGTATGTTATTGTAATTATTTCCTATGAGATTGAGTTAAGTAAGGCTGAAAAGGGCTAGAAATTCGTGCAATGTACTAAGTTTTGTATTCATGTCATAATTTGTACCCACAGGATGAAAACGCGTATTGAAGTCTCCAATCATAATGGTGTTACCAGATTGTAGATAGGGTAGAGATTCGAAGCACTCAAAAATTTGATTATACTGCTCCACTGTTTGGTTGTATATAGATTACAAATACATATATGGGTTTATTGTGAGTAAGTAATATTTTGCATCCAACAACATCAGCACTTGGCACACACCTCCCAAAGTCTGACAAATCAAGTTTACTACACTTAAGCTCATTTCGTACTGCCAGCAGTACACCTCCTCCTCTTGATAGATTAAGTGCATCAAGATCCCTATCCTTCCGAAAGACGGTGTAGCTGTCATGGAAGAGTTCACTGCTGAATATGCTTGGCTGCAACCAGGTTTCAGACACAGACACCACACTGTAGTCCGCTGCAGATAGTGAGGTATAAAACTCTTGAATTTTTGTATTTAAGCCCCTCACATTTTGATAGATTATGTTGATATCCAAATGTGCACCGTTTTTAGTTAATGAGTTAAACCGTTTTTTGGTACTGTACTAACTATTTTTGGGATGCCATTATGGTATTTTATTTTAAGGTTCTGTTCCCCAGCCTTTATGCGAACCATCAGTTGTTACTTTGTTTCCCAATATTCTTTTAATTGTTTTGGTGTTTTATCAGTACTGATGCCATAAGTTTTGTATTGGTCCATGGACTTCAGTTTTTTGGCATTTCGTATTATGTTGCTTACAATGTCTGGAGATTGAAGAATAACTCTTAGTGGCCTCACTTTGTTTTCAGTTTGGCGTCCAAGACGTTGTATTTTGGTATTTTCTTGTGTCACATTTGATTGAGGCCAAATTGCCTTAATGATAGCAAGTGAGTTATTTACGTCTTGATCTGAGTTCTCTGGCATTCCAAAAATGATAAGATTTTTCTTTCTGTTTTCTCGGTCATATAATTCTTGCAAAAGGTTATTCTCATCAAGGTTATTTTTTATAGCAACTGAGGGATTTTCGGAGAGTTCACCTTGCTGTTGTTTTGTTTGTTCTTGATATGTGGTTTTCAACTCATCCATTTGTCTTTGTAAAGTTGTTAAAAGTTCCTTAAAATTATCCAAATCTTTATGACATTCTTTACTGGCCAGCCCTCACTTAGAAAAGTAAAAATAGTCTTCAAATACTCCAGAATTCCTGTATAAGGTTTAGTTATGGATTGAGAAAGTTGGACCATGTCTCACAATCTTATAGCCAATCAAAATGGTTAAACATGGAAGATCGATTTAAACTGCATATAGCTTCATTAGTAGTCAGGATCCGGGTATCTTCCCGTTATCTTTTTGAAAAGTTAGTCAAAGGCTGAAATGTTTATAGTCTTGTTACAAGGCGCCGTAATTTGCATACTGTTCCCAGACACAACACAGCGACGTTTCAGCGATCCTTCTCCTATTAGGCTGCAAGACTCTATAATACGTTGCCTGAACATGTTAAGGCTTGCTCATCGGCTCTTGCTATGAAAAAACAATACCGCCAGTATTTACTTAGGGCCAGAGATTAAAGTGTGTGTTTTTTTTATTATTTCGGAAAAAATACTGTTTGTTTCACATACTATTTGGATACCATGTCTTTTATGAATTACTGCTTAACTTGTCATTTGTATATTTTTCTATCATTATTGGTTTCGTGTTATCTACATGCAAGTATTATTTATTTACTTAAGACTATGTTAGTAAAAATGTTGTTACCTAAAAATCTTAGTCAATTGACTTTATATTTTGCAGAAAAAATAAATATGTTCAGAGAAGAGGATTTTGCGATCAGGATCCCTCTTTCCATTGGATCAAGTTGTTTAGGTCAAACAGTAATATGACTTTTTCAATATACAATCACTTAAGGATATTCACCAGTAAATATTTTAGATCACCTTGTATAATATTAAAATACACTCTCTAGACGTATGCATTTATCAAACCTAAATTAAACACAATAGGGTTACCGAATTAAACAATTGTTTGAGCTCTTGAGGTTGTAATCCGACCCGAAACTAAGAATGTTTTCTTAGCGAAAGGAGTAATGTCGTAATTACACCGTGTCTCTTATCCTAAGGACAATTAGGGCGCTCTAGGCAAACACTCAGTGCCACACAGACGTAGACAGCCTATGAAATATGCGAAAGCTCATACCACTAAATACGTCGCGTTCACTATAACAAACTCACAATTCAAATGAATAATTATCTCTGTATTCGATAAGACATTACAGTCTATGGGACATAAGTTCTCTCTATAGAAACCCTAATGGATTGTGTTAGTGAGTACAAACCTTAATGTATAATTAGTTAAACGAAATTTCCACGTTTATGAGCCTTGAGACCATATATATATATATATATATATATATATATATATATATATATATATATATATATATATATATATATATATATATATATATATATATATATATATATATATATATATATATATATATATATATATATATATATATATATATATATATATATATATATATATATATATGTATATATATAGAAGAGCTATGTTTGTTTTCATTTTCCAAAGAGTTCGTGAGTCCATGAGAAAGAGAGCAGATGCATGCATTTATGCTGGAGGTGAACATTTCCAACATCTCATTTAATTTATTTTGCTTTACTTCTAAGTTAATTTTCTCTTTAATTTAATTTCAAAATAAAAAAAATAGTAACAGAAAAGTTTTGATGTACATGGAAAGTGTGTAACAAATTTCTCAAAAATACCTTATTAATTTGTATCACAAACATTAATTTAAACAAAGATAATCTGAGCTTGCAGATTGTTTACTCCGAAGCTTTTCAAAAATAATTTTTATTTCAAGAAAAACCAGTGGCGTACTATTTTTTTCCCAAAAAATATGCAAAGCAAAACCCGCATGGACGGCACTGGTCAGAATAAAATTCTTGATGCATCAAAAAATCGTATTAATTCCTAAAATACATGACCCAAATTTCATAAAGATATCTACAGTAGTGACAAACTTATTGTAAAAAAAGTATTTATTTTTTAAAACTTTGACACCCTGTATCAAAAGTTTACGTTTAGGACATACGTTCATATGAACTTTTTTTCCTAAAATGAGCCCAAGAATCACCCTCTTTATTATTAGCATGTTAAAACACTGTATATATATATGTATTTTTCGTTCTGAAAAGAACATCCGTTTCGCCAAAATCACATTTGGCATTTTCGAAGCTTTCTTTCTCGCGTCCGAATGAAGGACTAAGAATCAACATGTATATATATATATATATATATATATATATATATATATATATATATATATATATATATATATATATATATATATATATATATATATATATATATATATATATATATATATATATATATATATATATATATATATATATATATATATATATATATATATATATATATATATATATATATATATATATATATATATATATATATATATATATATATATATATATATATATATATATATATATATCCACCACCAAGTAGATTCTCCCCACCTTTTGTCATTTTTGAACTTTAATATCCCTACTAGGGAGCTCAAAAAACACTCGCTTTTTAATGTAGAACAAATTTGGGACGCAACGCCCCATTAATTAGATTTCAAATTACATGTAATGAATTGTCTGATGATATCGATTTGTTTTGTGATAAGATCTCTACAAATTAATTTAAAAAGACTGTACTTTTCTAAAGTTTTTGAAACTTAATTAAAAAAAAAATACAATTTTTTTTTCTTATGCTAATATATATTACTTTGTAATTTATAATATTGGTATTACTGATATTGTTATTATCATTGTTGTTGTCGTTGTTACTGTTTGCAAAATGTTCTAACTTTAATATTTAAGTTATCTAAAATTATCTAATGTTATTACTCAATACATAAATGTATAAAGTGGATGCTTTGTGGAACAATGTTCTGTCGTGTCCTAAATTGTGAATAAATAAATAAATAAATAAATATATATATATATATATATATATGTATTATATATATATATATATATATATATATATATACATTATATATTACAATACAATTGACAATGAAACTAGAGATAAAAATATGGAATTTGATGTATTGATAGGTTTGAATATTGGGAACATTTGCGACATAAAAACAATTGAATATGGTTTCCGGTTTCTCCCAAAATGACCGCGACTTCGTTATTTTAAGTGGAACACTCTGTATATTTTATGTTTTTTAAACTCTCTTAACAATTCTAAACAACTTTTGTATTTCATAACACATGTCTAATAAAATGTATAGTTTTTCAAATAAAGACACTTAAAAATGTGCCGTAATTCTCATTTATTTGTATTTTATGGAAAAACGGAGTAGGCCAGGATAAAGCAATCACGGTTACTTACTCTTTACTCAAGTCTTCATCCAACAAAATGTCTAAAAAAAGAAAATGTTCCGAGTTAAAAAAAAAATGTGTTTTCCGCAAATCGGGTTTTCAAGATTTGACCAGACCCTGTACCATAACGGGTCAACTGACTGGAACAAAACCTGCACTACTTAATCCTACTTTTTTATCCTTTATCCACATATAATAAATTCAACTGTCATAGACCGCTGCAAATTTGAAAATTTGGTACCCTATTTTCATGTTGTTAATGCTCATCTAAAGCAAAAATAAGTATTACTAGCACCTTTTTAATTTAATTATACCACCGACAAAGTTGGCCATGGATTGAAAATAATCTACTGTTCAAAGGAATCCTCTTGTAATTTATTTAAATTATTATAATTTTTGAAAAAGAAACGAATGATAAGGTGAAAACAAATGAACTCTATTGTACCTAGAGATGATTAATATTAACTAATAATAAAATAAATAGTAAAAAAGGACGATTTTCTTGTTCAATACAGGTCTCAAAATTTTCAAAAATTTTTTGTAATACATTTTCTTTTTGAGTTATACTAATATTATTAATAGTACTAATAATTCGATTTCTTAAAATGTCCAGGTTGAGTTAAATAGACTTTTTCTTTGATATGACCCCAGAACGAAAAATCTAGAGGTATCAAATCAGGCGAACGTGCTAGCCACCCTACAGGTCCATTCGTTCCTATCCATTGGTCCTCAAACCTGTCATTCAAATATACAAATTCGAGCATTATGTGGCGGTGCACCATCTTGTTGAAAGAAGATATTGGGAATTTCTGCAAGAGGTAAATTGTCCAAAAAATCGGCAACTGTTGTTTCTAGGAAGTTGAAATAAGTTTGTGCTATAAAAGGCTCATTAAAAAATATTGGGCCCACAATTCTCCTTCTTAAAACACCTAGCCACACATTAACACTAAAGCATTCTTGGAAAGATCTTTCTCTGAATAAATGTTGATTTTCATTTGCCCAATATCTTGCGTTGTTCCTGTTGAAAATTCCCATATTCGTGAGGCGAGACTCATACGAAAATAATATTAATCTATTAAAGTTATTATTATTTAAGGCCGTTTTACATGCTGCAATTCTTCTTTTCAATATGCAATAGTCTTGAACAAAGGCATGCGCAGTTTGACAAAAGGTACAAATGTCTTGCCACTGCGCATGCTTTTGTTCAAGACTATTGCAACTTGCAAGAAAGAATTGCAGCATGTAAAACGCTTACTTATGTTTCTTCAAAATGTTCCTTGCACTTTCTCTGTTAACTCCAACTTCACTTTCAATTTGGCGAGTAGAAATACTTGGATCAGCCTTCACACATGCCAGAACGTTTATTTCAGCTTCTTCACTAATAATGAACTTTCCTTCATTTTCATTTTAGGGTACTGTTTTCAAATGTTGTTCTAGCCACGGAAAATAGACATAGCAGAGTTAGTTTTTGTCGGAGTCTCGCTCTGCGTAGAGTGTTTGAGCCTGCCTTTTGTAAAACTTGCTATTTTAAAGAGATTACAAAGAACTTTTAGTCTACACCAATAAAGACACAAAATAAAGCCCGAGAATTTACAAAAAGTGCAACAATCTGCCAAGCCCACAAGTAATAAAAGTTACTTGTCCAAATTCAATTGCTTTTAAAAATCATAGCAACCTCTGTCAAGCCAAATATTATTATTTTAGTTTTAGCAAAACTTTGTTTATAGGTTGTTATCACACTAGGTTTAGCTATTATTAACTTAACTTTCATAAACCACTGCAAAATTGAAAATTATTTTCCCTTAGTTATAATGTTAATATTTATCCAAAGCGAAAAACAGTCAGTTGACCCTTTATGGTACAGGGTCTGATCAAAACTGAAACTGATGAAAAATCGATTTGCGAAAAACGCATTTTTTTTTAAACTCAGAATATTTTTTTTAACATTTTATTGGAAGGATCAAATAAAGAGTAAAAAACCGATTGTTTTTATCCTGGCTTACTCCGTTTCATAAAATATCGTCAAGTGGGAATTATGACACATTTTTAAAAGGCTTTATTTGGAAAGCTATACATTTTAGACATAGGTCATGTTATACAAAAGCTGTTTAGAGTTGTTAAAAGAGTTCAAAAAACATAAAATATACAGGGTGTTCTATTTAAAAAGTCGTGGTCATTTCTGGGCAAACCGGAAACGATATTTAATTGTTTTTATGTTCACAATATTCAACCCTATCAACACTCCAAATTTCATATTTTTATCTCTAGCAGTTTTCAATGGCTCCCTGGGTAGTAGTGTCATTGTCATATATATATATATATATATATATATATATATATATATATATATATATATATATCATATATATATATATATATATATATATATATATATATATATATATATATATATATATATATATATATATATATATATATATATATATATATATATATATATATATATATATATATATATATATATATATATATATATATATATATATATATATATATATATATATATATATATATATATATATATATATATATATATATATATATATATATATATATATATATATATATATATATATATATATATATGCGTGATGCAACCAAGATGGGGTGGACGATTGTGGGCAAACGGAGAGGAATTTGAGAAAAAAAAATTGGGATATGATTGATAGTCAAGAACGCTGTGTTTTAAAATTACACCCATTATACAGAGTGGTCTGAAAAGTTCGTGGTAAACCAAACTTGTGTTTTTTTAAATGGGATACCCGGTATATTATTATTTTATTTAATACTCCTATTCGTTGCGATCATTTTGATATAAGGTTAGTTGGGTCTAAAATTTATACCAAGTGAATGGGACGAGGTTAAAGTGGAAAAAAGGGTTATACTCCGGCCATTTTTTGAAAACAATTGAAGCAGGTATGGAAAAACCAAATATTCTATAAAATGTATTGTATCTAGGATTACAATAATCGCTTGTAAGTCGTTCAAAATTATTCACTGTTATACAGGGTGGTCAAGTTTTGCAAATTTACCTTGGATTGAATTTTTTTAAATGGAACACCCTGTATATTTTACTTTCATGTTAAAGATAATATTACTAGCTTTCAGAAAATGCCATATTTGATACCTTTCTGACAAACAGTTTTTCAGTAAATTATCTGTGAAATCAAAATTTCTTCATTTTAACACGAATTACTCTGAATTCACGTTGTTAAAATTGACAACTTAATATTAGGAGGCCATGATTTCATCATAAATTGAACAAAAGATTGACAGTCCTGTCAAAACAGCAAAGTGTCAGAATATTGTCATCAGTAAATAAATAAATATTGTTCTTTGATGATGCGATGCCGAAATAAAAACAAGATAGAAGCTTTTGCAAGTTTATCATAGAAATTTCAAGAAACAGGAAATGTTGCTTTCAAAAAAAACGTAAAGTAATTAATAAACCAGTTACCAATGAAGATAATGCTTTGACAGTATTAATAACAGATCTTTTTTTTACAAAAAAATAAATTTAATATAAATCAACAAAAACAATGTAATTAAAACTTATAAAAGATGTTCAACTAAACCACCGTTTTGCTGAAGGCACATTTCGAGTCTATCCATAAATGAAAGTTTCACTTTTCTCAAAGTCAGGTCTGAAATGTTGCGAAAACTCCTTAGTATTCTCAACTTTATATCTTCCACTGAGGTTGGAACCTCTTTATAAACTTCTTCTTTAACATGTCCCCATAAAAAGAAATCTAGTGGCGTTAAATCGGGTGACCTCACAGGCCACTTAACTGGTCCACCTCGCCCAATCCAATGCTCTCCTTTCCAATTATTGAGAAAATGTCTTACATGCCTATGGTAATGCGGGGGGCTCCATCATGTTAGAATTATAAGGAATTTCTTAACATTAAAGGTAAGTCTTCGAGCAATACGGGCAACTCATTTCTCAAAAAATTTAAATAGACTTCTCCCGTTAAATGCTCTTCAAAAAAATATGGTCCTATAACATGAGAGCCAATTATACCTCCCCAACATTAATTGACCATTTATTTTGATGGTCCACCTGACGAATCCAATGTGGATTTTCGATTGAATAATAGTGCATATTATGTTTGTTAACCAAGCCGTTGCTTTTAAAAGTTGCTTCATCTGAAAACAGCACCCTATCTACAAAACCTGGATTATCCCAAATTGTATTTAAAAACCAAATTGAAAACTCTTGTCGTTGGACGTAATCGCGATCATACAGTTCTTGGTGTAATTCAGTGTGGTAGGCATGATATTTATGTTGTTTCAGAATCCGTTTAATACTAGTGCGTTCAATATCAGTAGCTCTCTCAATTTCCCTGGTACTTGTGTGTGGATTTTCTTGCACTGTTAATAACACTGTCAAAGCATTATCTTCATTGGTAACTGGTTTATTAATTACTCTACGTTTCTTAAAAGCAACATTGCCTGTTTCTTGGAACCTCTCTAATAAACTTGCAAAAGCTTCAGGTCTTGGTTTTTTTTCGGCATCGGGATATCGCACCGCATAAACCCTGCTTGCTAGGAAAAGGTTTTCTTGACACTCGCCCAACATAAAAGTCATGTTTATCAACTCTGGAGTACTCAAACTCATTGTTACTTAACAATTTCTCGGCTTATCGTCAAAAAACAATGGTAATTGATGCCAATTCTCTGACACTTTGCGGTTTTGACAAGAATGTCAATCTTTCTTTTCATTTATGATTATATGATGGCCTCCTTATATTATAGGTAGTCAATTTAAGCAACGTAAATAATACCGTTTCTGTTAGAATGAGTAAATTTCTGGACAAATATGCAGGGGGTCCCATTTAAAAAAACACAACTTTGGGTGATATCTAAAAAATAACAACTCAAATGAAAAATAATACCGTTTCTGTTAGAATGAGTAAATTTTGGTTTCACGGTTAATTTACTAAAAAACTGTTGGTTAGAAAGATATCAAATAGGGTATCTTCTGAAAGCTGGCGATGTTATCTTTAATATGACAGTAAAATATATGGGGTGTTCCATTTAAAAAAATTCAATCCAAGGTAAATTTGCAAAACTTGACCACCCTGTATAACAGTGAATAATTTTGAACGACTTACAAGCGATTATTGTAATCCTAGATACAATACATTTTATAGAATATTTGGTTTTTCCATACCTGCTTCAATTGTTTTCAAAAAATGGCCGGAGTATAACCCTTTTTTCCAATTTAACCTCGTCCCATTCCCTTGGTATAAATTTTAGACCCAACAAACCTCATATCAAAATGATCGTAACGAATAGGAGAATAAACTAAAATAATAATATACCGGGTGTCCCATTTAAAAAAACACAAGTTTGGTTCACCACGAACTTTTCAGACCACCCTGTATAATGGGTATAATTTTAAAACACAGCATTCTTGACTATCAATCATATCCCAAAAATGTTTTTTCAAATTCCTCTCCGTTTGCCCACAATCGTCCACCTCATCTTGGTTGCACCACCCTGTATATATACAGTGTGTCCGAAATTGGTTATGACAGTATTGGGATCTCGGAAACCGTGATAGTTACAAAAACGTTTAAATAGAGAAAGTTTTAGACAATTATGTTTGTAATTTAACGCCGTTTTGCTCGCGATTCTATCTTTTTTAGTTTTTGAGATATTTTGAAAAAACCAAAAAACTGCATTTTCGAAAAAGTCCTATGATTTATTTATTTATGAAAATTTTCAAAATCTGTAAGAACATTATTGAGGCAACTTTTTACGTAGAGTGCACCTATTAAGTCAGATTTTACATACGACGTTTCGATTTTCTAGAACCATCATCAATTTTGTGTTTTCTTATGGCCGCTGTGTTCGATTTTAACAGTTTTGAAAAGAGTATTTCTTTAGCTTTTCAACGGTGTATCACACTTTGTAATTAGGTTATTACTAAAGGTGCAAAAAGTGCGTAGAGAAAATATTTAAACGTTTTTTGGAATTATCAAAGTAAAAAATTAAAAATTAATAGTGTTAAAAGGCAATATGTAATTCAACATCTAGTTCTACAAAAAACTTAGTAAAAACTACTCAATAACATTGCACAATGTTCACAAATGTTCAAATGACCAGCCGCAGATAACACTAACATCTTTGCTCAAGTAGGCTTTGGTTTTGAAATAATAGAATGCTTTTAATCTGTCAAAAATGCAACGTTTAAGTTTTATTTAACATTCATCGCTGTTTTAATAAGGATTACAATGGCGTTAAACCTTTCTAATGAAGAAATGTTTGATATGTTAGTGTGTTATATTAAAAATGAAAGAAATGCAAACAGGGCCATGGATGTGTATTTTGACACGTACCTCGAAAGACGGCAGCCTGGCAGAACTTATTTTCAAACGCTGGTTAGAAACTTGCTTGAGTTTGGCAGTTTTAATAAGATTCGCACAAAGAAGTATGCAAAAGACAACGAGCAACGCAATAGGCAAATCCTAGAATATTTTAATGAAAATCCGACTTCACCTACAAGAAGAAGCGAAACAGAATTTCAAATTCCAAAATCTACCGTTCATGGCGTCTTAAAAGTAACTAAATATCGTCCTTACAAGCCAACAATTGTGCAAGGACTTCAAGCAGGTGATTTCGAAAGAAGAATTGTTTTTTGTAATTGGTATATCAATAGATGTCGAGAAAATCCCGCTTTTTGCAATAAAGTCATTTGGTCAGATGAGACTCATTTTACAAACTGTGGCATTTTTAATAAAAAAAATCACCATTATTGGGCTATTGAAAATCCGCAACTACGCGATCCACGCAGGCTGCAAGAGCGATTTGGTTTTAACGTGTGGTACGGGATGCTTGGTAAGATAAACATAGTCTAATTGAATTGCTTATAATTCAATATTTTCCATTACTTTTTAGGAAATCGTCTCATTGGTCCCTTTATTTTTGATCAGACACTGACAGGCCCAAGATATCTTGCCATGTTACAGAATCAAATAGTTCCTGCCATTCGAGAAGCTGTGCCAGATGATCAGTCTAATAGCTTGTGGTTTCAGCAAGACGGTTATCCTGCACATAACAGCAGGGATGTACAAACCTTTTTAACAACAACTTTTGGTGAAAACGTAATATCCAACAGTGGTCCTGTCCGCTGGCCAGCTAGATCCCCGGATATCACGCCGTTGGATTTTTATTTATGGGGATGTGCGAAAAATGAAATATACGAATTTGACCCCCCCAGAAAATAGGCAAGTTCTTGAGCAGCGAACCCAAAATATTCTAGAAAATATAAATAGAAATACCATTCAACGGCTAATCAGAACAGTTGAAAGGAAATGCGGACACTGCATAAAAAAAAAACGGTCAACATTTTTGATCCTAGTATTATGTAGCATTTTTTTATTAATTTTATTGAGTAGGTAGTTCATACTGATTTTCTGTTAATTCTTGTAAGGTTAGTACTTTTAAATCGCCATGAACGGTTGACTTCAGAATGTGAAGTTCTGTTTCAATTCTTCTTATGGAAAAAACCAGATTTTCATTAAAATATTCTAATATTTGCCTAGTCCATGCCTTGTCATACTTGCATACTTTCTGTTGCGATTCTTAAAATTGGCTAACCCTAGCAAGCTGCTAATCAGTGCAGCGCTTGAAAAGAAGTTCTGAGTTCTACTGAGTAGAACTTACTGATTTTATGCAGAATTTAATGTCCAATTTAAAAATATTGCTATTTGAAACTATTAAATTTTAATTTATATCGATAATTCGAAAAAATGTTTAAACAGTCTTATTTCAAACGCAAAGCCTACTTGGGCAAAGATGTTAGTGTTATATGCGGGTGGTAGTTTGAACATGTGTGAACATTGTGCACGAATCAATTATGTTATTAAGTAGTTTTTACTGATTTTTTTGTAGAACTGGATGTTAAATTACAATATATTGCTATTTAACACTATTAATTTTTAACTATTTACTTTGATAATTCCAAAGAACGTTTAAATATTTCCTCTACGCACTTTTTGCACCATTGGTAATAACCTAATTACAAAGTGTGATACACCGTTGAAAAGCTAAAGAAATACTCTTTTCAAAACTGTTAAAATCGAACACAGCGGCCATAAGAAAAAACAAAATTGATGATGGTTCTAGAAAATCGAAACGTTGTATGTAAAATCTGACTTAATAGGTGCACTCTACGTAAAAAGTTGCCTTAATAATGTTCTTACAGATTTTGAAAATTTTCATAAATAAATAAATTATAGGACTTTTTCGAAAATGCAGTTTTTAGGTTTTTTCAAAATATCTCAAAAACTAAAAAAGATAGAATCGCGAGCAAAACAGCGTTAAATTACAAACATAATTGTCTAAAACTTTCTCCATTTAAACGTTTTTGTAACTATCACGGTTTCTGAGATCCCAAGACTGTCATTACCAATTTCGGACACACTGTATATATATATATATATATATATATATATATATCTATATGTATACTGAATATATATATATATATATATATATATATATATACTGACAAATATGCGTCTATTACATACAATAGCCCAGTAGCATACCGTAGTCAAACCTTTTTAAGAAACATAATGTTACAGTAGCCTTTAGAACTAACAATACCATAGGTACCGCTGTAGTAAATAATAAAGATAAAACCGATATTTTACTAAAATCTGGTATTTATAAATTTGATTGCGACTGCTAGGTAACATTTTAAAACCAGGAAAAAACAAAACATATCTTGGAAACGAATCGTTCTTTTGATATCGACAAGAATTTTCAAATATTACACATCTGTCCAAAAAACCATCTTTTGAATAATCTAGAAATCCTCGAAATTCTAAAGCATAACAAAAGAGAACAACTAAGTCTTAACGCACAACAAAACTTTGACGGAAATTTCCTTTTCTCCTTGTTCTTCTTAAAAATGTTGATCCAGAATATTACAATTGTTTTATATAAGTTTGCGTTTTTTCTCGTGTGGTTGGGAAGTGTTTTTAAGAGTTAAATAATTTCACTAGCATTGCACCAGCATCATTTATATTTTTGAAACACTGTAAGAAAGAATTGAAATATAAAAATAGCATACCATCAACGTTTTAAAGGATAAATAGTTATTTTTACTTGTTTACTCGATGGAGGACATCATTGCTTCCAAAAGTTATTAACAAATAGAAATTTGTAGAAATCATGGTTCTTGGGATTAGATCGTGTCAAACTGGAGTTACTATCCGACGTTTCGTGTTAGATTGCACGAGGCATCTTCAGGGGTCTTTACTTCACGAGATCTGAACACTAAATGTGTTCAGAATGTGATCTGGTAGAGTAAAGATCCCTGAAGATGCCTTCTGCAATCGAAGGCGAAACGTCGGATAGTAATTCCAATTTGACGCGGTCTAATCCCAGATAGCATGATTTCTTAATTGATCAAAGCCGTGAAAGCTTCCGTTCTATGTAAAAAATTTGTATGTTGTCAAACGGTCAAGGCATTTCTTTCATCACTGGCGAAGCACTTAAAATATCTCCCTGCTGATTGTTTTTTGTTTGTTTGTTTTTTGGTATATTAATGTTACGTTTTACATTGCTACCGATTTTTCTGAATTTTTTATGAATAAGTATTGTTATATATTTTATCGTGCAACTTCTGACTGAGAGAATTGTAAGTATTGTTTTTGTTTTTTAGAAGTAGGATTGACGAGTGTGGTTAGGTTTGGTAGATTTGATTTTTTGTAGTGGTTCTGAAGAAGGCGAGCAAGTACAGGGTGATCGCGTATAATGTTACCCCCCTTTAACTTTTTTGTTTCTCACTGTAGAAAAAAAAGTATTATATAAAAGTTTTAGAACTCACTGCATACTATTTGCACAACATATTTTTGTATATACAGGGTGTGTCATAAACAAATACCAAAGCAAAGTTACCTTTTTTTAAATGGAACACCCTGTATATTGTTGCATTTTTGGATTCTACAGGAAATTCTAAACACATTTCATGTATAATGTCCTATATCTAACATGAACCGTTTTCGACTTATTGCTGTTTGAAAATTAAATAATATGAGAAATAAGGTCGCGCAGGTCAAGATGTATTTTATGGTTTCCATGGATAACAATATTGTTAACTTGGTTAACTTCGTGACACAAGTTGTCAATTTTGATAAGCAGTAAGAATTCATATTCAAAAATGCCTTATTCGAAACAAGAAAAGCAGTTTATTTTAATGGCTTATATTAAAAATAATTATAATGTGAAAATGGCGCAGCAAGAACTACGAAGAAATAATGCACGGATGAATGTTCCTTGTAAACAGACCATTTGAAGAATATTTATTAAATTTCAACGAGATTCAAACTTAGACAGAAAGAAAAGATGCATTCCACAAGACGAGGATACCGAATTGAACATTTTACTGGCTATTCAAGAAAATCCGAATAAGTCAATTAGAACCATTTCAACCGACTTAAGGCAAATGCAAGATAATCCAAAAAATACATCATATGGAAAAATTCAAAAAACACTTAAATTAGCTGGCTTCAAACCTTTCAAAATTAGACCTACTCCAAAATTAACCGTCACACAAAGAGAGAAAAGAGTAGAATTTTGCCGTGAAATGCTGGGAATAATAAACCACAATAATAACTTTCTACAAACAATTCTTTGGACAGACGAGTCAACTTTTGCCACCAATGGAATGATAAACAGGAAGAATACGAGGCATTGGGCAACAGAAAATCCCCACAGTTACCGAGAATTCCAGTATCAGGGTCGTCAGTCTGTAAATGTATGGTGCGGCATACTTGACAATAAAATCATTGGGCCACATTTTTTTGAAGGTGTGTTAAATGGGAATATATATTTGCAATTTCTTCAAAATGAGTTTGCAGAGTTTCTGGATGATTTACCACTAGCACGTTTAAACCAACTTACGTTTCAGCAAGACGGCGCCCCGCCGCACAACATAGTTGAAGTAACGAACTATCTCACTCAAATATTTGGAAACTGGATCGGACGGAATGGTCCGATTAAATGGCCGCCTAATAGTCCGGACCTCACACCCTTAGATGCTTTCCTGTGGGGTACACTGAAAGATAGAATTAATGCAAACAACATAGAGAATCGTGAACACCTTAAACAACTCATAAGAAATGAAATTAATCTAATAAACACTAATTATGCTGAGTCGATCAGAAACTTCTTGGAAAAATTAAGAAGAACCTTAATAAGGTGTATTGAAGTTAATGGAGGACCAGTCGAACAACTCTATATTTAGTATAGCTACTTATATTTCTGCTTTCTAGTTCGTAGTTTTGCTTTATGTTATTTAGTTTGTTTCATTACACATGTTTGACCTGCGCGACCTTATTTCTCATATTATTTAATTTTCAAACAGCAATAAGTCGAAAACGGTTCATGTTAGATATAGGACATTATACATGAAATGTATTTAGAATTTCCTGTAGAATCCAAAAATGCAACAATATACAGGGTGTTCCATTTAAAAAAAGGTAACTTTGCTTTGGTATTTGTTTATCACACACCCTGTATATACAAAAATATGTTGTGCAAATAGTATGCAGTGAGTTCTAAAACTTTTATATAATACTTTTTTTCCTACAGTGAGAAACAAAAAAGTTAAAGGGGGGTAACATTATACGCGATCACCTTGTACAAAGCACCCGAAACCGTTAAACCGAAATAAATTTTTGTGAGAAAAAAGCCTTTTGTCTTCACGTATCCTTCGTTGCGTTTTGAATTTTTTACTTCACGGTTTTTCAGCGTGCCTGGATGCGTCGTGGATGATCTGATTTGAATTCTGCAAAATCATATTAAAATACAAATACAAGTACAAATAAATTGTATTCGTCATAAAAAAATAATTCCAATACTTTCAAGACTAGTCAATACATAAAATAAAGTGTATAAGGAGACAGCATCAAAAAAAATTACCAGCATATAAACAACATTCTAACACATATAACAGGCATTCTGTAAAGTATATAAGTAGGGGAGACTATTATTACATTCGCAAAAATTCTCTGACAGTATAAAAGGCTTTGTCAGTTAAAAATGTTTTAATATTTTTGACAAAGAACTTATCATCCGGCACATGCTCAATCATCTTACTGTTCAACTTATGTATTATGTATTCCGGGGAATTTTGTGATGTTCTTAGATTTGAATACGGTTGGTATAAAAACTGGGACTTTCTGGTACATTAAGGGTGAATATTTGAACATTTTAATATTGGAAATATCATTATAAATATATTTATCAGCTGATAGATGTAGAGGCTGGGTAGTGTCATCAAATTAAATTCTAAAAATAGAAGTTTGCAAGGTGTTGCAGGTCTTGCATTCATCATGCACCTAATTATAGTTTTCTATAGGGGAGACCGGGGCAGGTTGCATCAAAAAATGGATAGTATTTTTTTCTTAGGTTATCAGGTAAATAACATTCAGAGTCAGGTGAAAAAAATATCTATCTGTATTTCGCTAATACATCAAAATATAATGAGAGGCTTAAAAAAATTAATTAACGCTTATACGCATATATTTCTTGACCAAGTCATGTGTTGCAACTTAGCTCATTTGTGGGGCAACTTGCAACAATAAGATGGGTAAGTTGCAACATACTACTCTGGTTCATCTGAGTATTCAGAAAAGCAATTTATACATATATAAAATGGATCAGATTTTGCGCAGTGGTCGTGGGCCCACATTTTACATTTTGTGTACTGTAACCAGTCTTCCTTCTCTTTTTCGCCCTGGTAAATTTCGTTACAAACTAGACACAACGTGTCGTCATCCTCAGAAGAAATTTCCCAGTCATCATCTTTCTTAGGATGTTTTCTCGCTATGGTTTTTTTCTTAACTATATGAATGAGTGGTTCATCATCTGAAGAGTCATTGGGGCATATTTGTCGAACTTCTGGCCCTTTCTTACATGATGTTAATTTTTTCATTTGTCTTGGTTTGTCAATATTTGTGGACGTTTTTTTCTTTCTTTCATTTCTCAGTTTTTCCTCATTTTCCAAAGCCTCTTTTTCAGGTGTGTCGGTTAATATGGCAGTTTTTCTTCTTTTCTTACCTCTTTTAGACTGAACCACGCGTGGGGGGGCTTTAGGAAAGGGTCTGACCAACTCCGGGCTAAATTTTGAGGTGCTTGGTTGCTGCTCATCAGGAAAATCTTTAGAAAAGGGTCTAACACACTCCGGGCTAAATTTTGAGGTGCTTGGTTGCTGCTCATCAGGAAAATCTTTAGGAAAGGGTCTAACACACTCTGGGCTAAATTTTGAAGTGCTTGGTTGCTGCTTATCTGGGGTGCCAGGAAAATCCAAAGTATGTGTACTAACTGCTTCTGTGTCTGGATTCAGTGTACCGGCCACTTTCGACGTTTGATCCATTTTATCAATGCTGCTTAGCGATTCCGGTTGTGGCCGATCCGTTGTAAAAGCTGGTGCAAAATCAGATTCAGTGAATATATTAGGATTCACAGGATAAACTCCAGAAGCTGAAAAACCTGAAGTGATATTTTTAGGAGTTACCGCATTTAAAAATGCAAGCTTTATGATCTGTGGCAAATCAAAAATAGTAAGAGTTTTTCCTGGGTTGTTTACCAACCAAGCACTAATACCTGAGCTGCAGCATTTTTTAAAGGGTCCAAACACTGCTACATCTAACGGTTGCAACCGATGTGAGCAGTGTGGTGGAAAAGAGACCATAATGACACCGTTTTCTTTGCATAGATTGAGAACTTTACAACTTAAGTGGGATGAATGATTGTCTAATAATAAAATCACTGGAGTTTCCTTCGATGGTTTGACATGTGAGATGAAATGCTGCATAAAAATATAAAACGTATTTTCTTGCATCCAGCCGGATCCATTTGCCTCGCCTATGCAACCGGAAGGACCATCGTGGATAAAATATTCTCTGAAACGTTTCCTTGGGAATATGAACATAGGTGGTATGAAATTTCCTTGGGCAACCGCAAGTGTGATCATTTCTCCTCGCTCAGCCGAAGTAATGGATCCTACCTGCTTAGCACCTGTAAAGAAACAACATAGTGCATTAAACAGAAATCAGTATAGGATATTAAATGTGTATTTACCTTTTTGTGCTAATACTTTTCTTGGGCGAAGAACGGTTGACACCCCCGTCTCGTCCATATTCCATATTCTAGAAGCTTGAAATTGGCTACGCGATAGAACATCCATGAGCTTGGCAAAAAACATGTCTACGTTTGTGCGATTAAAACTGGAAGCTCTGGCAAGGCTTGTGGCTTCGGGCTGGCGGATAGAAATGTCGGTGTTTCTCTTAATAAACAGATTTAGCCACTCCACCAGCTTTTTCGTGGTCATCCCAAGAAGAAGGAACTTGAATATTATGTAACTTTGCACATTGATATGCTAACTTGCGGACCCCAATCGGATCAAGTCCAAACATAATATCACTGCATTTTTTGATATACTTCACAAAAATTTGTTCTTGTTCTCTATTAAATATTAGTCGTGGCTTGGCATAACCGCTATCTGGCATTTCTATTGTATGCTTCGTTTCGCGAAATTTTTTTGTTTTCGCTACATATCGTGAAAGCGTTGAATAATGAATATTAAAATCTTTAGCGATTTTTCTAATAGAAAACTCTTTATTCCCAATATTTTCTAATACTAATTGGGCAGCGCGTTTAATAACATTATCCGGAGTCGTACCCCTCTCGGTTTTTTTCTTATAATTTCTCATGATCCCTAGAAAAAGAAAATTTATATGAAGCAATAAACTAAAATGATGGAATAAAATGAAAACGGGGCACGTTGCAACACCGGGGTAAGTTACAACACCGTTGCAAAGTGCCCCGAGCAGAGTGTTGCAATTTTCCTCAATTTGACCTTCCTAATCTAACCTCTAAATTTTTTTGTTGTTTTGTAGACATCCCAATTATTATCTAGGCAATAAACACGTAATATATGTGCTATAACTTACCACTAATGACACGTGTGAAAAACAAAGCAGAGAGGTTTAATTTATTAAAAAACTGTTCAAAAATATTACACTCAACAATCACAAATCAAGTAACCTGCGAAAAAATCGTCTGTCATTCGACAAGAATAAAGTGCGTTCGCCAACACGTTTGCCAGTCGATATTGAATGGAAGAGTGCGTTCAAGAGTTTTTAAATATAATTGTGCCTTAGATATCAAGTGTGTTGCAACTTATCCGTGTTGCAACCTGCCCCGGTCTCCCCTACACATAATGTTCTAATGTACCATTTTCCTTCCTTTGAATACATATCTAGAAAAGGAATCGTTCCATTAGATTCAATATCCATTGTGAACTTGATATTGTCTTGTTGATTAAGGTGGTCCAAAAATACGAGGAGATTATTCTGTCCATGAAGCCAAACAACAAAAGTATCATCTACATATCTGAACCAGTGTTTTGTTTTTAGTAGAGCGGATGTTAGAGTAGAATCTTCCATAAATATATTCTCTACCACAGATGATAGAGGAGATCTCACAGTTGCCCTGGAAGTTCGTTCATGAAAAGTTCCTTGAAATAGATGTAAGACAAGCTTTCACTATGTCTATAAAGTTATTATCAAGATTATTATATTCCAGTAAGTCTGATATAATGAAAATTGAGTCATGGACAGAAACATTTGTGTATAGTGATTCTACATCGAGACCAAAATATCTTCGAAATCCAACTGAATTGCTTTAGGTTTTTTCCACGCAATGTGCAGAGTTTTTTATAAAAGAACCTGTTTTTTTTTTAGCAAAAGGATTAAGGAAATTTGAAAGATATTAACCTAGTTTGTATGTTGTTATTGTTTATCTTGGGAATACCGTTAAACCTGGGAAGCTTGGAAATGCTTGGTTTTAATGACTTCTTCTCCGCTGGTGGTAGACTGGATGCGTTGCATTGCCTTTATCTGCTGCAAGAAACCGGTGTGGAAATAGGCCTTGTTGAATCGTATATGGATTTTCTTGAGCCGGGTGATGAGTGTTATGATAATTTAAAATTGCATCTCTCGTAAAACAACATTCATCGATTGTCAGTGTATATGAAGTAAAATTTTCGTGTTGTTGGTTTTTTCGCAGAAACCACCGGCAAAATTCTCTTCTTCGGGGTAAGTCCTCTAAAGTCAAAGCCTGTACTCGCTGCACATGATAAGGGTACAGAAGATTTTCACGAAGAGTACGATTAATGTCCAACTTGTCGCGAGATTTTTCGAGTGCTCAAACCAGGGTTTGCCTTCACTAGGGCTAAAATATGTTTCTTGTTTTCGGGTGTTATTTGCCTGTCAGGCCCTCGATTAGTTTGATGGACCTTTACACTTTTATTGCGAACTCTTTGTAAAACCGCCACAAATGTTCTATCATTAGGACACCTGCTGTTAGGATAACTTTCCCGGTATGTTTCAAATAACAAATGAGCATTCTGTCTACACTCTCTACAAATAAGTAAATGTCTGCGTATTCAATATTCGTATACATTTTTAAAAAGTTTTTAGATTCCGAATACCTATCAAAACTGTATGGAATTGTCTCATAATTAAAAATTAAGGTGAAAGAAACAAAAAAACAAGGCAACTGCAACTGATATATTTCAGTCGCCTAGTTTCAAAAGCCGACAAGTCCACATAAACAGAAACTGAGAAAAACCAAAAAAACGCGTGCAATCTTTATCTTTCATTGAAACAAAACAAAATTTCTGAGATGGGGTATTAAAAAATAACAAAAAATAATGTACATAGTTTCAGAAATCTACCAATGCTAGAAATCCTAGAAAATTCACTGATTTTTTGGACATGTCGGCTTTTGCACCAAAAACTAGACTAAATGATTAATAAAAAACAAGATTCAGGCACAAACTGGCTTTATTTTGCAAAAATTACATAATATTAAGTTTTTAAATGGCAAAATTCATATTTTCTTCTTCGCACTGATTTTCTTCTATGTCATAAATTTCTTCTTCTTCCAAGTTGTTTTGGAAAACTGTCTTAAAAAACACAAGCTTTTCTTCTTTTTCCCACTCTTTTCCATAATGCGCTTCTAAAAGCTTTTTGATGCTAGTTTTTTTATCCTTTTTAACAGGCACTCCAACTGGTAGTTGTTCTGGACGCATTGAGGCAACTTTTTTGCCTCTTTTGCATAAGCTCTTGGGTTCACAGAAGGAATTTTTATACAATGCTTCTCCGCTTACTAGAACATTGGTCCCGCTTTTAGAAAACATTATTCTCTTGGAGGGTTGAAACTTGAAATGCCAATACCCTGGTTGCTTCAAAACTTTTTGAGATTCACTTCTCCAGTCTTGGATTTTTACTTCATTCCCAATTTTAAATACAGTAGCAAATTTGTTAAGGATATTCACGTACTCTTCAGGATGAACAAATTCTGTTTGTTTTTTGTAGATCCGCTCAATTTGTCCAAATACCCTGTCAGGCGGAATATATGAATGCCCAACAACTGGAAAGATCAGCTCCACGTTTTTAATCTGTGGAGGTGCTTCACATTGTAGCCAATAGACTAGCATGCCAATGACAGTGGAATTTTTATTCTGTGCGCCACAACCATCACAGATAAGACGAACTACTTTAACTTTCTCAGTAAAATTAAATTGTAAAAGTGTATGATGAAGAGCTGATGAAATTTCGTTGGAACTTCTCTGATGGTCAATTTCAGTCCAAACATAGCATCTAACATTCTCTTGGTTAAGCTTGGCTTTGGATGATCCACAAACAATCGCCAGATGGTAAAAATTTATTTGCATGCTAAAATAGGCCGACTGATCTGGAAGCTTTGGAAGAGCCAAGTTCTTTTGACAGTCAAAGGAGAATGTGGCTAAGTCTTCACGTGTTTCTTGAAGCAGTGCATAAAAACAATTAGCCCTGATTTTGTGCAGTCGCTGTTGCGCTATTAAATTATTTTTATTTGCATCATCCTGTGTTTTCTTTATGTTAGTTTTAAATTGTAAACAAGTAGAGCATAGGTCCGTTTTTGGGGTACCAAAACCAATATTAAAAGTTTTGTTTACGTATGCTCTAAAAAAATTTTCTTTAACCATTTCATTCAAGTCATTTCCTACAGTTTCGTATTAAATTCGCCACAGCCTAACGAAGCTTAATTCGGCTGGTAAATAAATTCTGCTAAATGTTTTAGACCGACAATAGTGAGACTCGGTGCATTTCAAGGATTCCATAAATTTTTGAATAGCTTGCTTTTTGTTGTCATTCTTATTACCAATTCGGTTACCTCCTCTATTTTCCTTTGGCAAAAGGGAATTTTGGAAAAATCGTTTTACCACGTTCAATATTCTGTCCTTTTTAATGCCTAAAATTATGAATAAATATTATAAAAATAATACTAAAATATTTAGGCATTTACCTAAAATATTTAGGAACGCATCTCTGCATACGGGAACTACCAAGCCATCAGATCTTTTAACCTTATATTGGACTACTAGAAGATTTTTTTTGTTTTCGGTATCTTTCCTTTGTCTACGCCTTTTTGGAATTTTTGAATCACAGTGTCGTAATATAAACATGTCTTGTTTAGTTTTTTCCTTGTTTTTATAGAAAGCCTCATTAAACTCTTTAACGTCTTTCATGGAAAGAAGAGATGTGCATTGCTATGGTTGGAACGGTTTTCCTTTATGACCGCAACGGGGATACAATGGCAAACCTTTACAAGTATACCTAAAACAAAAAATACCAGTTGGAAATTCGATTTTGCTTAAACTACGTTTATATGCTAAATTGATGCCGCAAAACACGAAAATGACACTCATTTTGTCCTAGGATTCACGGTCGAATTGCTACGGCTCGCGAAATATCCAAAAAATCACTTTTTTCGCAAATTTTAGGCATATCTTGAAAACTATTCGTCCCTCGTAATAATGGCTATGTTTAATGCATTTTTCAGGTCAAACTACCCATATAAACATGTGCTATAAGACCATTTTCGGAGAAAAAATTTTTCCGGAAAATATTTCCATCAATTTGTATGCAAAAAGTAGTCGAAAAATACCGAAAATTTTTGGAAATTCGATTTTGCTTAAACTGCGTTTATATGCTAATTTGATACCGCAAAACACGAAAATAACACTCATTTATCCTAGGATCCACGGCCGAATTGCTATGGCTCGCGAAATATGGAAAAAATCAGTTTTTTCGCAAATTTTAGGCATATCTTGAAAACTATTCGTTTCTCGTAATAATGGCTATGTTTAATGCATTTTTCAGGTCAAACTACCCATATAAACATGTGCTATAAGACCATTTTCGGGGGAAAAATTTTTCCGGAAAAAAATCCATTAAAGGGCCCACAATAAAGAATAAAGATAAAAGTTTATAAACACTTGCCTGCAAAAAGTAGATACCTATAATAGTACCTAATAAACATACCTTAATGCCTTTGCCTTTTGTCGTTTGGTTTCCTGCTTAGTTCTTTTTCTAGCCGTGTTACCTACACACGCTTTTACTTGCCCAAGATTATCCGGATTATCAAATTTATCTAATTGATTCATTTTTGGTATTTTAATTTTGAGCACACCACACACTTCTTTATCACTACAAGAACAACTCAAAACTAAATAATACATCACCAAATCACCTGATAAAATATTCCAGCTTTGTTGTAGTGACGTAGTACGTATACTAAGCTGTCATTGGCCCATTGGATGTGTCTGGTTTTGCAGCAAAGGCGTGCAGGGACATGTCACCTTTTGCATCAAAGACGAAATTTGGGGGCGAATTATACGTGGATTTGTCGCGTTTTGCGGCGAATAGTTTTAATGGACATGTAGACCTTTGAATTTTGAAACTTTTGGTACAATAAAATCGATATTAAAAAAAGTGTGACTTGTCGGCTTTTGAAACTAGGCGACTGATTTGCGAATTATTATGTTCGTTGAAGCCTGCTCGTTTCTCTACGGAGGGCAGTGTTGCCGTTTTCAAATAAGCATTTTATAGTAAAATAAAACAATTTATTTTTTAAATTTAGATCGTTCAGATATTTTACTAAGAAAAAATTTGTAGCCATTTGTAGAAAATCATACAATTAATTGTTTTACATAATAAAATTAATAAATGTGTTAACGATGTGCTTCAAAATTAATAAAACAAAATACAACTTTAAGGCCGTTTTTCTCAAAAATGATGAAAAACTGATCCTATGCGATTTAAGCATTTTTTAATCAAAATGGTCTATACCAGGGGTGCTCAAACTTGAACTGCTGGCGATCTACCTCAATATTTTTAGACTACTTACGATCGACTCTGAGAGGCTGCAAGTATGTGTGATGCAGGGTTGTCGTACATACGCGATACATACATCCTACCTACCTACCTACCTACCTAGGTAGGGTGTACCGTAGCATATCTAGATATTAGCTTTCCGCACAATATACATTATTTTAGTCAAGGTTTGGCTTAGGTTTAGTTAGAGAGATAAAAGAGTTACATATGGTATTAAACTTAACTAAGGAGTGACTTTGAATGTTGAAGCGTGGCACTGCATGTCCTCAGCATACTTTTCATAAGATGGTACGTAACCACTGAGTGCTAATCGCAAGCATGATGACATATGATCGTCAGTTAGTCGATTGCGATATTTTGACTTAATTATCTTCATTTCAGAAAATGCAGACTCGCACAAGTAAGTTGACCCAAACATTGCTGTCAGTTGAAGGGCGATTTGCCTTAGATTCGGATATTTATCTTTAGATACAAAACACCAGAAATTTGTATCAGATGCTGTAGCTTTGAGATGTATATCTGATATAATCTGCACCAACTCATTTTCAACAGAACATGAGTTCATATTAAACTGACTTGCTATTTCAGCAGCTAATTCCTCAATGTTTTTACATGAAAAAGGATAACTCATAAATGATGCTACATTTGCCAATTTACTACAATCATAAACACCGCATTTCGAATTGTCCCAAAATATTTGATAATTCAGCCTTATACGTATCATAATTCAACTGAGGAATAATTGCTTTCAAAGATGGAAAATGTTTCAGATCCTTTCTTTTCAGTTGATCTATCATAAGTTGCAATTTACTTTTGAACGCGTTTACTGCGCTAATCATCTTAATAACAGTTTTTCCTTTACCTAGAAGCTCCAAGTTAATCGTGTTTAAGTGCATTGTGATGTCAGTCAAAAATGCCAAATCAGTCAGCCATTTTTCGTTTTTCAACATCTGAGTGTCATTACCTCTTTCGTCTAGAAAAGCTGTTATTTCGGGAAATAATTCTTGAAATCTTTCTAGGAATTTCCGCGACTCAACCACCTGACGTCCGTGTGAAGAACTAAATCAGTGTGTTCAGCTGACTCCCTATCTTCCAACTGCATCTTAAAGAGCCGCCGTTGCAAGCTACGTGCACGGATGGAATTCACAATTTTTGTTGCAATGCCCATAATTTCCTCCGCGTTTAAAACTTTTGAACACAAAACTTGTTGATGTATAATGCAATGGATTAAAAAAAATGAAGGGAAATATTCATTAGCTCGACACAACGCCACAAAACCGTTTTTGTTTCCAGTCATTGCTGGTGCTCCATCGATTATAATGCACACTAATTTATATATTGTTAGCTTGTAGTTTTTTACAAAATTGAAGAAAACGTCATATATGTCTTCGCCACGGGTCTTCCCCTTCAGAGGAATGATTATCAAAAATTCTTCCTTAGCCAACATGTCATTGAATACCATTCGAATAAAAAAACACAGCTGGGCAGTTTTTGCCATATCGGTGGATTCGTCGAACTGTCCATGATATCATTTTTTAGTTTATCTGCCATGTCCTGACTCATGACTTCAATACGCCTTGTGACAGTCGGACGAGATAACTGAAGTTCTCTAATAGCAGACATGATTCCTGTTTTATTTTTAAAATCTCGAAATAAAGTCTCACCCGCTTCAATAAATGCTTCCTTCACAACCGATCCATCTTCGAATGGTTTCTTGTGTTTCGCCAATATATGAGATATTTTAAATGACCCGATCGTAGCAGCTTTTGATTGTTTGGCTGGTCTTGTGAACATGGTTTGTTCTTTTTTCAAACAAGATATCAAATCACGTACTTTTCATTTTCTTAATTCACTCTGTGGCGAAAAATCCTTTTCATAGTTTTAATGAACCGTTTTATAATGCCTCTCTAAGTTACAACGCTTAGGTATTGCAACTGACGCACGACAAATAAGACAAATGCACTTATTCTTCACCATACAAAACACAAATTCTTCCTCCCAATCGTTATTAAAATGATACGTTTTAGATTTCTTCGCTGCGCTCATTTTGTACTATTTAATAATAAACTTTGAATCGACGTAGTATTGCCCTCAAGTTGTAATTCAGAATGACTCCAATTCCTGCAGGCGCAACATTTACATCGGCGTGAACGAAAGTGTCGAATGTTCCCGTCAAGCGCGCCGCCCGAAATTTCTAGAAAAGCGGCAAGAATAAAAAACGCGGCTTTTCTTTGACAAGTACCGCGCGTTTCTTTGATAAAGGCGCCTTTTGCCGCTAGCAGAGTGTTATTTTATTACGTAATTAATTTTTTTAGTTTAGTTAAGTACCTACTTATTAAAAAAATTTTTCTTCTCGAGATCTACTCAAAAAGCACTCGCGATCGACCGTTTAAGCACCCCTGGTCTATATTATCACGTGTTAAAATATTTGTAGCCAAACCCCTAACACTTTGTATTTAGTAATTAACTTTTTAACAGCGAAATCAAATTTTTGCATGATTCTGTCGAAACCGCAACATTATTAAATAACGTTGGTGCCTGAAAAATGAAAGGGGCTTATAACGTAAGCAATATTAATGGTTACACAAAAGATCCCATAAAATATATCAGCGCTATCAAAACAGTAGCCAAGATAATGGCATATTCCCTCGTGAACTTTAAGGACCTATCTGTTATTTATAAGTATTAGTATCCATCAAGTCGCCAGAATGGGAAGTTTTGGCAAAAAAGGGACATTAACACATAAACCTAATTTATTTCTTGGGCATGTTATCGTATTGGATATTAAATTTTCGAATAATGAATGGCTTGGCTAAAACGTATCGAGTCAAATGAAGCGAGAAACCGGCAAGTATTTTACAAATTTGGTTTGAGTTAAGAAAACTTACTTTCTGAAACATTATTTTGTTTAAACTATTTTATAAATTTCATTTTAAATCGTTAAATACGGTTGCGATAAGCTTTAAGATATCATATTCGCCAAGGATACAACTGTTATCTTTATTAACTAAATATTAATTAAAGTGTATTGAAAAAAAAGAAAATGTTAACGGACTATCAGACGGTTCATTCCTTATAAAATATTTTCAAATGCTATGCAGCAACATGACACCCAAAAAGATTTAAGACAAGCAAATAAAAAACATTTTATTGAGACTTATTCATTATAAAAATCATTAACGCAGGAAAAAGTTCTTTCAATGAGGTACGCTTTGGTTTTTTTTTTTCGGAAGAGTGCAAACATAGGGATTGTTTTTAAACGTGAAAGATGATTGTAAAGTTTTATGGCGTTGTAAATAATTGATTTCTTTATTAATTATCTGGAAGGAATGGTCGTGCCCAGAGTTTCTGGTAGGATATACGTGCTGGCAGTAGTATTGGCAGTTCGCTCTATTATTTAGACCAAACAAATAGCGGATTGCTCTCTTTTGCAGCCTAAAAATACTAAGAAATTGCACGGTGGTACAGCAGCCCCAAAAGGGAAGGCCATAGAGGAGATGGGATTGGAATAGCGAGAAATAAGTAAGTCTGGCAGAACATACGTCCAGTTCTTTTGAAACTGATCGAATGGCAAAGCAGGCGGTAGAAAGTTTTTTAGTTAATGTATCTAGATCACTTTAAGTAGTTATTTATATTCAAACCCAGGAATTAAACCGACTCAATGTATTTAGTTTTGCTGTTAAGAAGCTGAAGTGGTTGTAAAGTCTCCTTGTAAGATAAGGCCACCCTTTTATCCACATTGAAGCAAAGTAGATTCAAATTGATCAAAATCACTCCATGTTATGCTTGTGTCGTCAGCAAAGAGAGATTTTTTCAATAATTTTTAGGTTGGTGATATTATTAATGTATAACAAAAAAAAAATTGCCCTACAAATTGTTGCCTATTCCCGATATAAAATATAAACCAATTTAAGGAAATTCCACGGATTCCATAAAAATTCTGCTTGCTTATCAAAATTTCATGAGTAACACAGTCAAAGACTTTTGCATAGTCACAAAAAACTGAGGCGGTGCACTGTGGTTTCCCAAATGAACAAAATACATCATAATCAATAAAAATCAAATTTGTAAAAACCTATTTTTTTTTAATTAGCGATAGTCCAATTTCATGATTTTAAAATATTGATGACTGTAAAATCACGTATTCATTTAAAATAATAGGCCTAATCGTGACTTTATCATGTGTGCCGCGATAAAGACGTTGACAACCGAATCAAGTTGGCGCTGAGCTGTCGCCGCTTATGTCGCATTTTTAACAGTTTGTTGTAAAAGTGCCACTAGTGACAAAGTTTTCACTATGAATATTCAAAAACAAGGTAAGTTTTTTAATTTTGAGTGATAGAATTAGGTATTTTATGTAATTTTTACGTTAATTATACAAAATTTTCGATAAAATAAGCGTTTTAAATATGTTCCCCGAGTTTTCCCGAAATGACTCTCACAGTGTCAAGTAGCAACATGCCTTGACTTATATTAGGACAAATATTGGTGTGCAGTTTTTGCTACTCTTTTTTCAATGATGATCTGTAGTAACTGAGACATTGCAAAATAAGGGTAAAATATGCCGTTCTTTTCAGGTACATCATACAGATGTTCAATTGATAGAATGAGTATTTTCGAGATATGGTTGACAAAGGCTGGGTCTGCTACGACGAGAGCAAAAGAAATATTTATTAATTTATCAGACCAATTACCCGAGGCTGAAAATTTGAATTCTACTGATTTGGAGAAAAAAATATTTTATTTGTGCAAAAAAATAGCAGAAAATTGGTCAAATGCCAGACGCAATAAAGATTTTTTTCTCAAAAGAAATTCTAATTGGTTGGTGAAGTCTGATGAAGTTTTCGTTAATATACAGGGACCTAAATTAACCCAGGTCAGCAAACCAGCATCTGCGCGCGGAAGACCAAAGAAAAGTTTTGATCAATGTTGTCGACGATCACAAAAAAGAAAATTGTCACAAATTTCTGATAGCTTTATAATTAATTTGATTCGACGGCCTTCAACTTATAACAACAATCACAAAAAAGTTAGTCCTGATGAAATCGTATCTCTTCTTGTGGAAGCTAAACTGACTAAACATCAGTACATATTATTGAAAAATTTTATTAATTCCAAAATGAACAACGACATTTTTCCTTCATATCAAAAAGTTTTAAAGTCCAAGAAAAAGTGCTACCCCAGTGAAGATTACATAAAAGTTAACGAATCATCTGCTGAGATAGAGTTGCAAAACCTACTAGATCATACTGCAAGCAGAATATTGGCATCCCAAAAAGAGGTGATCGACTCTACTGCTATCAATCAAGAACAAAATCTTATTTTGTTAGGGAAATGGGGATTTGATGGCAGTAGTGGTCATTCAGAATATAAGCAATCTTTTCAAGATCCAACATTGCAGGACGGGAGTTTGTTTGTAACTTCATATGTACCCCTTCGTCTTGTTTTTGAAAGTAATCCTGAAAAAATAGTGTGGAAAAATCCCCGAACCTCGTCTACACGCTATTGCAGACCGGTTAGATTCCAGTTCATAAAAGAAACCCAGGAAGTGGCTCTCAATGAAGAAAAATACTTCAAAAAAAAAATTAAATCCTTGAAGCCCACAGTAGTCTCATCTTATGACAAGAACTATTCAATAGGGCACAATTTGCAGCTAACTATGGTCGATGGAAAGATCTGTAGCAGTTTAAGTGATTCGTCTTCGGCCAGATGTTATATTTGTGGTTCAAGTCCCAAAGAGATGAACGATATCGATTTGTGTCTTCAAAAACAAGTTCGTCCAGAAACATTTGAGTTTGGTTTGTCACCTCTGCATTCATATATACGATTTTTCGAGTATTTTATCCATCTTTCGTATAGATTAAATATAAAAAAATGGCAAATACGGTCTAAAGACGAAAAACTACTTTTATCTGAAAGGGAAAGCTAAATTCAGTGTGACTTTAGGAATAAATTAGGTTTGATAGTACATAAGCAAAATGTGGAGGAAATGGTAATTCTAATGACGGAAATACCGCAAGAAAATTCTTCAAACATTTAGATGAATCCTCTGAAATCACAGGTCTAAACAAAAATCTTTTAGAAAGATGTTCTATAATTTTAAGGTGCATTTCTTCAGGATATAAAATTAATGTTATAAAGTTTCGAGAATTTTCTTTAACCACTGCACGACTACTGGTAACTGAATATCCCTGGTTTAATCTTCCTCCTTCAGTTCACAAGACACTAATACATGGAGCTGACGTTATAGAAAACGCCATATTACCCATTGGAGAACTGTCTGAGGAAGCTGCCGAGGCCAAAAATAAAGAATATAAATTATTCCGACTAAATCATACTCGAAAAATGTCTCGTACAAAGTCTAATATGGATCTCTTAAATAGATTATTACTTAGTTCAGACCCCTTGATAACAGAATTAAGAATATTGCCGCCAAAAAATAAAAGTACTTTTCCCAAGGCAGTTCTAGATTTGTTAGAAGAATAGTGATAAATGTTATTATTGTTTGAAATTTGATTATTCTTCTCTAAATTTTGTATTTGAATATTTATTTACCTCACCTTTAATAAATATTTTATAGGTTAGTCGATGACTCTATTTTAACTTTCTTCAATCGAATTTAATTTAAGTAGCAATCCATTTTCTTGTTTGTATTTTTGAACTGTCATGCCTGTAAATTTCTAAAAATGTTTCATGTCACGTGCTATACAAAAAACCTATCAATAATAATGCCAATAATAATTACCATTATTGACATTGATTCTTTTATTTATCGCGTTATAAATTTATGCAAGCTACTATTTAGTTGGGTCGAAATAATTTGTTTTCATTATTTTTTTAGCCAAAATGAATGTTACATGCAAAATGTTTAGATTTTTAAAAGAAGCAATTAAACAGTTTTGTACATATCTTTTTTAGAACACCCTGCATATACTTATGTTTTTTGTAAAACATACTTTGGGAGAAAAATAAATCGATGTGCTCAAGCGATTTTCCGGAAAAATCATTATAGGAGATATTGAATTTATTTCTTACTTTACGACCACCCCTGTATAATATAATCTATTTCTTCAATTTCCTATGTTAATGTTGTTTCTTCAATGTTTTGTTAATATATTTACCGTACATTTAATTACAATACCTTAATTACAATACAATACCAATGTCTATCATATGTAAAAATTACTATTGTAGTAATAAGTATTTATTGAATATTAAAAGGTTACCAATCTTGAAGCAAAACAAATTCTAGACATCTGTATTGCCAGATACAAGTCTGAGGGGACAATAAAATATGTACCTATTCATTTCTAGAGTATTTTTCCACAAATTTGAGCTTATAACTGAAGATATTGATTTTTGTCACCAATTAGCATATACATGGAACCACTGTGCGGTGGGGTGGTGTTTATTGAAGGATAAGTAGAGGTCGCTAAGCAACGAGAACATGGCGTAACTGGTGCACTTGTTGGGTAAAAATCCAAACTGGTCCCGGGATATTATTTGATGTTTAAAGAGAAATGATATAAGACGCCGCCTTTATGAAGAGGCAGAATTATAGCTGTTTTAAGGCATTCAGGGAATATACCTTTTATATACCCGGATTGTGAGTTAGAAGCAAGATTGGTTTATTGTTTTCGATGTCATCAACTTTTACATAATATTGCACGTCTACATGCTCCGTTAATACCAAAAATAAGTATCACTCTTATTAACAGATAGTCGTCATTTAGATCATTTGTCAAAAACTGATTGACTTTTTCTATTTTCATGATATTGCATTTTTTGCTGATGGTTTTGCCGTTTAAGAAAACTAACAGCTTTCTGAGTCGGTAATATCCGTATTTTCATTGATTTGAAGTATTTCACCATCGCCATCACAACTATTAATTATATAGGTACTTGGTTTCAGCGTTCCATATATTTATTTTATTAATTTCAAATATAAATATTATTGAAATTTTTGATTAATATTTTGCGACCGCTATTGTAGGAAATATAATATTTGAACACAAATTTAATTTCCGTTTTGTTAAGAGCAATTTACTGTTAATGTTGTTTTGCATAAAAGCGTAATTTTATATAGTTATTTGCATGGATTTATATTTAATTTTATAATTTTGTCCGAGTAAACATATCGAAATGGAATTATTGTGACCAAAGACATACAAGGGTATATTAAAATTGAGTTCATTAGCATGTGTCGCTAATCAACATCTATTTTTGGGGAGACTGTAAATTTCGGAGGCGGTAAAGTTGATTAAATGTGTTGGAAAGATAACCAATTTCGCGAATTGTTAATACACATTTTGGAGTAGTGTTACTAGCAGTGAAATTTACGTATATGGAGAGCGTGGAGTGGCAATGGTCGCTACGGAGTCATTGCTTACAGATATTTTTTATTTTGTATTTCGTGTTTTTATCGTTTTTTACTATTTACCTTTTTATCTGCCTACTTGTTTTTACTAAATTTTTTTTGCCAAATTAATGTAAATTGTAAACTAATAATTTTGGAATAGACCCAGAGACAAACCACATAGCATTTTCTATTGGCATAATAATAGGGAGACGGAAGTGTTTTGAATTGAACGCAGTCATACATTGTCAAAATTATTGTTTGGTGCATTGTCGTGTGGTCGGTTTAGTTGATCCGCAAGGGTGTCGTCAAGTATCTTACTCAGACGTACAGGGTGTCCCGTTTTCGTGGTTTTTATGGGGTATCTCTCTTATTAGTGAAGATAGAAGGTTCCGACATGTCGCTACTTTTTGTGAAACGAAAGATGACCCAAACAAAATTTTCATAGCCAACTTCGTTTTTAAGATACAGTGTGAAATTGAAAATATTGCATTTTTGGCGGCTGTTGTTTAAAGTGCGGGACACGAAAGAAAACCGGGCGGTCCTTAAAATAAAGGTTCATAGCCTTAAGCAAGCGGAAAAGTAAAATTTGTGTACGCAAATACATTTTATGTTATTTTATTTGTTGTAATAGTTTGCCGCTTTACCTATAAAGTGCTAGTTAAGCGGTACGGAAAATTAATTGGGGATTTAGTAAATTTCGCACTGGGTCACTTGTAATAGACGCCTGTACTAGAGAAACTGAAAATAATAGTTTGACTATTCCAATTCAAAATCGAACAGAACGAGCTGTTTACACTGGTGTTTCGGAAAGTAGTGTAAGAGAAATTCAAAGAAAACATAATGATCGCTCATGTTCTACTTCACCTTTAAAATCTCCTGGTAAAAAAAAACCCGATTACCATACAAAGATAAAATTGACGATGGTGATTTTCAAGTAATTCGACGAACAATAGAAGATTTTTATATAAACTTGAAGAAGGTTCCGACCTGCAAACCCCTACTTCGTGCTGTAAAGAACCAAACAGATTTTCCGTACGGGTATAAAACTTTAAATCGGCTTTTACGATCAAATGGTTCTGTTTGGCACAAGTGCCAAAATAAACGAAAACTGCTCATTGAGAGACCAAATATTTTTCACTGGGTGAAATATCTATCAACTGTTAATATAGGCAAGAAGGGCGCAATATTGTATATCTAGACGAAACCTGGGAGATAATGATATGACAGTGAACAAATGCTGGCAAGGCTCTTGTAAACAATTTTACCCACGGAATTTGACAAATTTAAAATATACATTTGAAAGATTACCTTTTTTTAATACTTCCTATACACAAAAATTTATGGATGAACCACTTTTTCAAATTAAATCCAAAATAACTACCGTAAAATGAGGTTACTTTGCTCCACTTTTAACGTAAGTTAAGTTTAACCCCAAATAAAAAATATGTTTTAAATAGATACAAATGTAAGATTTCTACAGATGGTAAAGGAAGGTTTATTAAGCATGTTTTTGTAATATTTTTCTAACAAAAAGTCCCTCAAGGTATTTTTTTTTAAATTAAAAGTGGCGCAAAGCTTGTCAATGGCTGGGGCAACTTTGCGCCGCCCTGCAAAAATGGTTGTAATAAACGCTTTATTTATTTGTGGAGCAATGTACCTCCTCTAATACGTAGACATTTCTCCACTTTACTTATTAAAGCACCAGGAAAAAGCTTTTTGCATATTTTAGTTCGAAAAAAAAAGGAAAATATTTTAAAAAATAAAATAAAACTTTATTCTGTTGATTAACAATAAAAAATTAACAGTGTTTATTCTTAAAAACTATTTAAAAATATCAAATGAGTTTAAATAAAAGTGTTTGTTCTTAAAAACTTTATGAAAATATCGAATGAGTTTAAATAATCAGCTAAGACCACCATTGTTGTAACTCTGGAACTTTATAAAAACCTCTCTTAGAAATCTGTACAGGCGGCTTAATGGATCCTAGCACGTCGTCCCACGAGTAACTCATTTGGTCTAGTTTCTGGGGCCATTTCCATGCTTTTAAAGATTTCTGCATTGCTTTGATGACAACTTGTTGATCATTGAAATTTACAATTTGCCCAGGAAATATTTCCCCTTCGTAAGTAAATGCAACAAATTGCCCAACTTCTCTTACAATATCCATAAACTGGAATTTTGTTTTTTCTAATTTGTTGTTGTCCACATAATCAATAAACTGCTGTTCTTTTTCGTGTTCATTGACTATCTCATCAAAGTTAATACTATCATCTGAGGAATTGTCACTAAAAATATCTAAATCGGTTTTCTTTTTAGCTTTTAGAGATTTCGTGAGTTCATCGGACAAATTTATGTCTTCGCCACTATTCTCCGGTTCAATGCAAACACTTCTTCCTGCAGGAATGTTCAGTTTTTTTCTACGTGTCTGGACAGTTCTTGTTGAATCAGATCTTCTTGCCTCAAGGCTTTGTAAAAACGCAGAATTAATTTCACTTGGATCGGAAGTGTTTCTGGGAATACGGTTTAACAGTTCCTGAACATTTGCTGGATATATCCCACACTTACGGAAACCAGATTTTAAGTTCTCTGCAATATTTGGTTCAAGAATTTCCAGCATCTTATTTAATAACGGTGGAAAGTGTTGTTTTTGTATATTAGTGCTGCGCATTCCTTCTGGAGTGTCTTTCCATTCAGTGAGGACTTGCCTCCATGCTATTTTTAAAGGCCTGAACATTGCCATATCCAGCGGCTGTGTCAAATGCGTGCTGTTAGGTGGTAGATATATTAGGCTTACCTGGTTATCACCGCAAAGTTTAAGTGTGTCTACAGTTATATGGGAGGAAAGGTTATCACAAATCAAGACCTTTTTCCCTTCTAATTTTTTCAGACGTGGCATCATTTGGTTTTTGAGCCAGTCGTTGAAAATTGCAGCATCAAACCAACCAGTGGGGCTGGCATTATACCTGCAACCCTTCGGCCCATTTTCCGTCCATGTCGACCACATATGTTGAGCACGATAAACCACATAGGGCGGAAGGAGCTCGCCATCGGCATTTCCAGAAAACATAACCGAAACAAAAGTTTTTGATGCATTTCTAATAGTTTCTGGGTATTTGCAGCCCTTTTTGACTAAAACTCTCTTTTTGCCGGGGTCGTCCACAAGGTTAGTTTCATCAAAATTCCAAATGTTTTTGGCTGGAACATCCTTTGTTTCTTCAATTAAATTTTCAATAAAACTCCTTAGGGTAGTTTCGTATACTGCAGCCCTGTTTCTTTTTACATTCTCTGCAAACCTTTCAGAAAGTCCACGATGCCGTTTAAGAAATGATTTTATCCACTCTCGCCCGGGTAAATTATTGTGGAAAATTTTGACTTGCTTTCCGGCTTGGTCGAGATAGTTTTTCATGATGTGTCGTAATTCTCTAACGTTTACGGGAAAACCAAATTCCCCCATGGAGATTATACACGTCTCAAAATGATTTTCTTCCTCGATATTAAATACTGGTTGTTTGCCGAATTTTTTTGAGTGTTTTCCTTTTAGTTTATTAAAAATTGTTCTTCTAGGAATTTTGTATTTATCTTCTGCTTTTCTGTGTGAAGTGGTTCCAGATCTTATTTCAGCCAAACATGCTTGAAGTGATTCTTCAGTGTAATCGGCGTATTTTCTCGCGCCAAGTTTTCTTTTGTGTTGTCTAGGCATTTCTGAAAAAGAAAAAATAAATAAACAATATACTTTGCGCCACTAATTGGATAAATAGGCAACACAACTTCCTAAACATGTAAGGGATACTTTGCTCCAGTAATCAGGCGGAGCAAAGTATCCCCGAGTTGGTAATATTTTGACACTTTAAACGAATTTATTTATTTTTATGTTTAAAAATTGTTTTGCAAAATATTATATGCAACGGCAAAACAATATATCATAAACAAAATATATAAATATTTACCTGTTTTATATCTAATGATAATCAAGATTTAACAAGATTTTTACAACTAAAATATGTTAACGTTTAACACCTAAATATTCACTGCCCAACTAAAGCACCTTATAACGTCTAGAAGGCATCATTTCACGGTCTGTTTAATTATTGCATATGCAACCTTTAATACAGCAACGCGTTCAGTTCGTTTAAAACCAGTGCGTCTCTATGGAGAACACTTTGATCTTTTTTCGCAAGTGGCGCAATGTACACTTTACGGTAAGGTTTCGGAAGGTTGCACTGAACTTGTTTTTGGGGTATCGCTAAAAACATATTTTTCACAAACTTAATTTATGAACTACGGAAAAGATTGATTATATTATAATGCTCTATAACACAAAAATTATTATTTGTGACTAAAAGTTAGAAGTAATTATTATATTAGGCATTATTAAACATTTTTCAACATAATTACAACAGCTAAATAAAGAGAGAAAGGGAGTGTCGCCTGTTGGACGGAAATCCAGTGTGCTAGGGATGCTACGTTGCCAAGTTTATTTTATATATGACCTATATAAATTATATAAAAAAAACAAAATGCATGTGTGGGTTGTGGATCGGTACCAGCAGGAGCGCGAAGGCACTAGGTGGATTGGTACCAGGTTAGCACCAGGTTAGGCGCCGTAGGTATCATCGTTAATGCCCTAAAAGACGAACAACCGCGCAGAGCACCACTGGCGGAAGTCTAACATTCGGCATCGGCCCAGGGGGTTTTTTTAGTAGAAAAAGTGGTTCATCCATTTCTTTTATTTTCTTAAAACAGTTAAATGAAGGTAAACTTTCTATTTTATATTCAAAAATTATCAAATTCTGTGGGTTTAATTGTTTACAAGACCCTGCTGGCAAAGTGAAAGTGTTACAGGTGTTGTTCAGGGAATCCGTTCTAGTAGTCGCTTTAATATAGTTCAAGTTGGTTCAAAAGCCGAATTTGTTCCAGGTGCTGCTTTAGTTTTTCGTTCGGGACTAACAACTGGAGACTATCATAGACAGATGAAAACTGGTTGCTCGAGAAGCCTCTGCCTACAATTCCTCCCACATCAGTCGTGGTAATAAATAATGCGTCTTATCATTCTTACGTAGAATATAAAGTGCCAACTAAATACTCTACAAAAGCTCATATGATATCGCGGCTTAAATCAAACAACCTTGTATGTGATTCAACATGGAGAAAATATCAATTATATGAAGTAGTAGATGGCAAAATTGGAACGGTTATTGATGATTTAGTTATCACACTGGGATCTTCAAGTAGTGACGACGAAACCTCATCATTTTCAGAGGAAGACAACGATTTAGAAGGATTCGAACCATTAGAATCACAGCCGTCAACCTCAAAAATGGCTTACTTTTTTTTATATATTTTGTAAAATTGTTCATAAAGTAGCTGTCAATAAACGGGGTGTCAAAAAATATCTAATATTGCAATTAATATTTGAGAAACTACAGAACTCATATTTTTCCAAAATTAACACATCAATGTAGTTATAGTAGGAGGTTCCAGTGAACAAGAAGTGACCGTTTGTCTCCGTCTGTCATATTACTTTGTACAGGGGGCCTCATTGTGAAGTACTATACAGGGCGCTTCCTAATTGCGTGCTAATGTTAAAGGAGGGTGATTCTTGGACCTTTTTAAGAAAAAAGTTTAATATGAACCTAAAAGTGTTAACTTTGGAGATACAGGGTTAAAAAAAAACATTTTTTTAAAATCCTAATTCTGATGCTATTATAGATAAATAACTGTGTGAAATTTGATACACGTCTTTTATGCATAAAAGGGCATTTTTTATTAACAATCAATTTTTAAATATTCTACCAGTGGCGTGCATATGTAATTAACCTGGGTAAATCCGTAGGCTCCTTAATGCATAGCAGACGTGTATCAAATTTCATGCGGTTATATACAATAGCATCAGAATTGGGATGAAAAAAATTTTTTCTTTTTAAACTTTACTATCTTGTATCTGAAAATTTCAGGACATAAAAACACCCCATTTAACATCAGCGCGCAATTAGGGAACGCCCTGCATAGTACTTCACAATGACGGCCCCTGTATAAAGTAATATAACAAACGGAGACACACGGCCACTTTTAGCATCTCTCGGGTAGCCCAAAGTCGAATTGCATAAATTAAAATTTTGATAAATCTCGTTCACTGGATCTGATGCTGGCTTCTCTTGTAAAATCTGGACTTGTAAATCGTGTATCACTATACTGGGTGGTCCAATAATAGTGGACGTAGGCAGTAGCCCGGGAACCGTTAATGACAGAACTCAAGAAAAAATATACTTATAGATAAATCGATCAAGAAAAATCAAAACTAAATCATTTTAAAATTGGAAAGTTCGCCGTTTTTGCAACACAAAAGAGATATAGAAGTGCGGTACACGAAAGAAAACAGACAAATATAGATAAAGGTTCATTAAGCATAGTTACATTTTTTAATTATCTAAAGTTTTTTGACTAAAAAAGGAGTGCCATATTATTTAAAGAATGACGGGACACCACTGGTTTAAACAGAGTTTTTGGCCAACCTTCCTAAACCGATTGACTCCGCCCGGTTTTCTTTTATGTCCCGAACTTTAACTTATGGGAGCTGTCGTTTTTGAGATATACCACAAACTTATAATTTTTTAAATGGGACACCCCGAATATTTTTATTTTATATTATTCAGTTCACAATAAGCTTCTCTTAAATATATGATAGTTTATTCTTTTCTATTCGAATCACCCAGTAATTTGCATTTTTTTAGAGATAGTCTCCGTTTTTGGTAGTAGGCTGGGATTGTCTAAACAAAACAAAAGAAAATTGTTGTCATGTTAAATAAATTACTTGTCAAAAACCTCTGGTTCGTTTTGAAGCTATATTAGATAACCGCAACTATTTTAAATTTTATAATAAAAAATGGCTAGAAACCAAACGTTTTCTAATAACGAAAAATACGACATGTTGCTCTGCTTTGCACAATCTAACGAAGATGTTAACGAGGCTTCGGAACTATATTTATTAAGGTATGCTTAGCATTCGTCGTATTTTATAATAAAGACATTTTTATGAAGCTCTTGGCGTTTTAAACATAGATATCCAGAACGAAGACAACTCTGTGATATTACATTTCTTAGAATGAAACGAAAACTAGTTGATTTCGGATCTTTCAATAAGCCGCGATGCAAAACCTATAACAAGGAAAACGAGGAAGACGTAGTTAAAGTTCTGGCATCCATTGATACAGATCCTTCAAGTCCTTGCAGAAAAATCTATCCGAATGTTGGGGTTCCAAAAAGCCGGGTACAAAAAATTTTAAAGAAACAAATTTATAAACCATTTAAATTCAGATTTGTGTAACACTTACATCCGGGCGACGCGCAGCATCATATCATTTTCTGTAACTGGTGCCTAGAAAAATGCGATAATAACCCTGGCCAGGGGCGTGCAGTCCATGGAAGCAAGGGAAGCAGTGCTTCCCCAAAAAAAAAATACAAACCATCTTCTAAAATGTAAATTTTGAAATAGGAATACATTAATTTAGTTTATATTAAAAATGCTAAAATATTATCTTAATTATCAAGCCCATAATAAATGCGGCCTTGACTCCGACCCAGTCACAATAGAAATCGAATAGAACCTATGCGGGCCGCTAGCTTCTCTGCAGCCAAGTCCTGTATGCTTGATTTCCTGTGAATCGAGCCAGAGGTTATTGAAATTTCCACCCGCTGTTTTCAAGTTTAGTTTAGTTTATATCATCTGCTGATGATGCTAACTTGGTTAGCGAAACGCGCGTCCAGAACGTAACAAGTTGTGGTGTAGTGTGGTTAGAACTCTTGTATTTTGATGATAACATTAGCTCAAAAAATAACGCTAAGGAACTAATGCAATTTTTAAAAGACAAGGAGCTGGAAGATGCCTACACCGAAGTGTCGAAATTGTGTGAATTAGTATTGACAATACCTGCCACAAGTTCATCAGTAGAACGCAATGTTTCAACACTTAAATGTACAAAAATTTCGTGAGAAATTCAACGGGGCAGGAGAGACTTTCGCATACATCGCTGTTGTCCATTGAAAATAAACTTCTCCAAAATATGTCGGAGCATCGACGTTTTTATGATGACGTCATTGACGAATTTGCAAAAAATGATAGAATAATCGAATTACTTTACAAATAGGTAAGTTTCTAAAAATTGCTTCCCTCTCTTAAAATTTCACCGCACGCACCTGACCAAGGCTTTTATAGGAAAGTAATGTGGTCCGATGAGGCATATATAAAAGTAGCGCCGGAGTTTTAAATAGGCATAATTATAGATACTGGTCGCAAGAAAACCAGCACTCGCGAACGACAGGGTAGGTTTGGGTTTAATATTTCTTGTTTCATATTGGGTTCAAAAATAGTGTATCGTATATACCAGGGGAGCTTTGATACAGATCGGTATTTCCAAGTACTGGAGCTTATTCTACCGGAATTACTCGATGATCTGCCTTTGGCCTGTTTACGCGACATATATTTTCAGCAGAATGGAGCACATGCTCATAATTCCGGTAGAATAAGGCAGTTTTTGGAAAATCATTTTCTTGGAAAATGGATAGGGACTAATGGTCCTATAAGATGGCCGGCGAGATCTCGGTTTTCGATAACTTTCTGTGGGGTACTTTAGAAAACAAAATACATAGGACAAGACATGACACCTTAGCCGATTTAATAAACGCCAGAAGAATGAAATGCAACAACGGTCGGTTAGTATTTTCAATGCCTTAAGAAGAATACGGAAATTGTACGATGTAGTCTTTGTCTAAGGCAAAATAGACATCATTTCGAACAATATCTTTAGGGTATAGATTTAGTTTTCTGATCTTTAGTGGTAGGATTAGTTTTTGTTGTTATTAATTATAAATTAATAACATTATTATTATAAAACTGAGTTTTCGATCCGACTTTGAACCTTCTTCAAGGCAACAGGCTAAAATTTCAACAACATAAGATAGTTATTACAAATCTACTTACATTTTTCATTATAATTATTGAATTATTAAATTGCTAAAATTTGAACATTTCTTTTAAAATTGTATAAAACAAGGATATACAAGGTAATAATTTATTGTAGATTTTTTAAAAAAATTCTTGTTACTATACATAAAATATACGTGAAAAATATTTCTTTTGTAAGCAATCCCAGTCTACTAACAAAAACTGAGTCTGCAAGAGTAGTTGACTAAAAAAATGCAAATTACTGGGCAATAGAAAAGTATATACTATTATACATTTTCGAGAAGCTTATTATGAACTGATTAATATAAAACAAAAATATACGGAGTGTCCCATTTAAAAAATTATAAGTTTGTGTTATATCAAAATTTTGCATTTTGGGAACCCCCTCCTATCTCGGTTATCCTTTAACTTAACGCAAAGAGAAAAATTGCTGCTTATGCAGTTTTTTACGCTGGATCCAGTGGCGTAGTCATATTTTTCATTTGAGTTGTTATTTTTTAGATATGACCCAAAGTTGTGTTTTTTTAAACGAGACACCCTGTATATTTGTCCAGAAATTGATTTGTTCTTTTAAAAGCTTCTCAAAAATATATAATAGTATGGGTCTATTTTAATAGACAATAACAAAAATCGTAATTTTTATAATTATCATCCCACATTTTGCAGTAAGCCATGCAAAACAATGCTGCCTTTTATTTAAAGTCGTTAACAATATCTACATCCTAACAATAAATCAAAATAAATATGTAATTAAATCTATTTATTAAAATATGTATTGATAATTTCGCACCAAAAAAGTACCACCTACCTAGATTTATGTAACACAAGAACAAAACAGTAATAAATTATTATGTAACAAGCCTTTCAGCAAAAATCAACTGTCGTATAAGAACTACAGTAACCAAGGAAATCAAAAGAACTGTTCAAACTTATTTACATTTTGTTCTATGCATGCTGCGCACAATTTTCGTATTCGTTTTAGGGAATTAAGCAAAATACGGGATGATTTTGTAAATCTTGGACATTATCATAGTGGTCTTTGTAAATTCTATTTTCCAGATATCCCCATAGAAAGAAATATAAAATCGAGAGGCCATCTTATAGGTCCACTTGTTCCGATCCATTGTTTGGTAAAATTATTGTCCAGAAATAATCTCGTCATTCAGAATTGTGTGCAGGAGCACCGTCCTGTTGAAAATAAATTTCGTTAATTTGCGCTAGAGGAACATCGTCAAGTAATTCAGGTATAGCTGCCTCTAAAATTTCTATATAGCGATTGGCTGTTAGATTTCCCTCAAATACATAACATTTTATGTGTACCTAATATGAAGCAGGACACATTTAGACCAAACCTGCCCTGCTGTCTTCTGGGAAATATTTGGTGTTGATTTTCCTGGGACCAGAATCTACTATTGTGCCTATTAAGTATACCAGAATTACTGAAATGTGCTTCGTCTGACCATATAACCTTCCTTTCAAAATCTTTAACCATATCGCATCTTTCTCGAAACCAACTGCAGAAGGCTACCGGACGTTCTGCATCCCCTGGCTGTAAGTGCTGCACGAGCCTAAATTTGTATGGGTGGTATTTGTGCTTTTTTAGAATTTCTTGAACTCTAGTTTTCGGAATCCCTATGCTCTTTTCACTGGCCCTACAAGAGTTTATAGGGTAAGCTTCTGCATTAGCCAAAACCGTAATTTCCTCAGCCTCCCGATTTTCTTTATTATATGTTTTCGTACGAGGTTTGATAAATGATCCGTGATTAAGTAAATTCTTTTTTATCCGATAAAAAGTGGATATATTAGGTTGCCTCCTTTCTGAATATCTAAATAAAAATTAAGCAATAGTATTTCAACATACCTAAAAATTAACTATTTACCTGTTAAAATACATCTCAGAGGCCGCTTCAACATTTTCATTACTTAATATAAAACAAGCTAACATATCGTACTTTTCATAATGTTCGAAAGTTTGGTTTTCTTTCATAATAATACAAATATATTTTTACACAATAAATAAATACAAAAAACTAGCGCTATATTTTATATACGCGTACAAAATTATGAAATGTCATTTGCTTCCAAGAAAACAAAAGAAAACGGCATCGTTTTGCATGACCTACTGCAAAATTTGGGATGATAATTATAAAAATTAGGATTTTTGTTGTTGTTTATTAAAATAGACCCATACTATTATATATTTTTGAGAAGCTTTTAAAAGGACAAATCAATTTCTGGACAAATATACAGGGTGTCCCATTTAAAAAAACACAACTTTGGGTCATATCTAAAAGATAACAACTCAAATGAAAAATATGACTACGCCACTGGATCCAGCATAAAAAACTGCATAAGCAGCAATTTTTTCCTTTGCGTTAAGTTAAAGGATCTCATAAACGAAGAAGGCTATGAAAATTTTGTTTACGGCTTTAGCTCAGGTTCGTGAAAACCGCAAGGTTCTATCTTTAAAAATAAGCGAGATACCCTGCTTTTGCAACCAAATCCGGACACCCTGTACATTTCAGTAATAACATAAACCCAAACTCGGTATAGCAATAAAAACCTAAGTAAATATAATAAAAAAAAAAGAAAAAATTGTCTCGTTTTTATCTACCAAAATTCCAAACCTGTCGAAAATTATTGCTGTCTCAAAACAACATTCGTAAAACTGACATGTTTCCAAGGTGCGTACTATGTATAATATTAATTTTGTTTTAGATGTTTGATGTTAGATGTTTTGTTTTTATGATCACTGTTTGTTTAAAATGTAATGTTTTTTTGAGTGATTTTTTTTCAGTAATGTTTTTAACCATCATAAAATTTAAATATTAAATATACATGTTTTTATTGTGGAAAATAAATATCTTGAGAAAGCTCAATATAATGAGCGAAACGTCGATTGAAATATAGTTTTACTTCTCAATGAGTTAACCTTTGCCCAAGAAAATATTTAACATATATATATATATATATATATATATATATATATATATATATATATATATATATTAAGTTTTATTTAACATTCATCGCTGTTTTAATAAGGATTACAATGGCGTTAAACTTTTCTAATGAAGAAATGTTTGATATGTTAGTGTGTTATATTAAAAATGAAAGAAATGCAAACAGGGCCATGGATGTGTATTTTGACACGTACCCCGAAAGACGGCAGCCTGGCAGAACTTATTTTCAAACGCTGGTTAGAAACTTAAAGTTTGGCAGTTTTAATAAGATTCGCACAAAGAAGTATGCAAAAGACAACGAGCAACGCAATAGGCAAATCCTAGAATATTTTAATGAAAATCCGACTTCATCTACAACAAGAAGCGAAAGAGAACTTCAAATTCCAAAATCTACCGTTCATGGCGTCTTAAAAGTAACTAAATATCGTCCTTACAAAACAATTGTGGAAGGACTTCAAGCAGGTGATTTCGAAAGAAAATTGTTTTTTGTAATTGGTATATCAATAGATGTCGAGAAAATCCCGCTTTTTGCAATAAAATCATTTGGTCAGATGAGAATTTTACAAACTGTGGCATTTTTAATAAAAAAAATCGCCATTATTGGGCTATTGAAAATCCGCAACTACGCGATCCACGCAGGCTGTAAGAGCGATTTGGTTTTAATGTGTGGTGCGGGATGCTTGGTAAGATAAACATAGTCTAATTGAATTGCTTATAATTCAATATTTTCCATTACTTTTTAGGAAATCGTCTCATTGGTCCATGTTACAGAATCAAATAGTTCCTGCCATTCGAGAAGCTGTGCCAGATGATCAGTTTAATAGCTTGTGGTTTCAGCAAGACGGTTGTCCTGCACATAACAGCAGGGATGTACAAACCTTTTTAACAAAAACTTTTGGTGAAAACGTAATATCCAACAGTGGTCCTGTCCGCTGGCCAGCTAGATCCCCGGATATCACGCCGTTGGATTTTTATTTATGGGGATGTGCGAAAAATGAAATATACGAATTTGACCCCCCAGAAAATAGGCAAGTTCTTGAGCAGCGAACCCGAAATATTCTAGAAAATATAAATAGAAATACCATTCAACGGGTAATCAGAACAATTGAAAGGAAATGCGGACAACATTTTTAATCCTAGTATTATGTAGCATTTTTTTATTAATTTTATTGAGTAGGTAGTTCATACTGATTTTCTGTTAATTCTTGTAAGGTTAGTACTTTTAAATCGCCATGAACGGTTGACTTCAGAAGAAACAGAACTTGTGAAGTTCTGTTTCAATTCTTCTTATGGAAAAAACCAGATTTTCATTAAAATATTCTAATATTTGCCTATTCCATTCCTTGTCATACTTGCATACTTTCTGTTGCGGTTCTTAAAATTGGCTAACCCTAGCAAGCTTCTAATCAGTGCAGCGCTTGAAAAGAAGTTCTGTCGACAGTCGTTCTTCGGGGTACATTATGTGCAGTGCACATAGTATTAATGTTACTGAGTAGAACTTACTGATTTTTTGCAGAATTTAATGTCCAATTTAAAAATATTGCTATATGAAACTATTAAATTTTAATTTATATCGATAATTCGAAAAAATGTTTACAGTCTTATTTCAAACGCAAAGCCTACTTGGGCAAAGATGTTAGTGTTATATGCGGGTGGTAGTTTGAACATGTGTGAACATTGTGCACGAATCAATTATGTTATTAAGTAGTTTTTACTGATTTTTTGTAGAACTGGATGTTAAATTACAATATATTGCTATTTAACACTATTAATTTTTAACTTTTTACTTTGATAATTCCAAAAAACGTTTAAATATTTCCTCTACGCACTTTTTGCACCTTTAGTAATAACCTAATTACAAAGTGTGATACACCGTTGAAAAGCTAAAGAAATACTCTTTTCAAAACTGTTAAAATCGAACACAGCGGCCATAAGAAAAAACAAAATTGATGATGGTTCTAGAAAATCGAAACGTTGTATGTAAAATCTGACTTAATAGGTGCACTCTACGTAAAAAGTTGCCCTAATAATCTTCTTACAGATTTTGAAAATTTTCATAAATAAATATATATAGTTTTTTGTTTTTTCAAAATATCGCAAAAATATAAATTATACTTTCTCTATTTAAATATATATATATATATATATATATATATACTGTATATATATATATATATATATATATATATATATATATATATATATATATATATATACATATATATAGACCGAATTTATACTCTATTGTAACTAGTAATCGAGTAAAAAATCTCTCTAGTTTTTTTGTCTAAATTTTATTTCAGAGAATCATTAAAATGTTTTTTAGAATCTTACTAATTTTGACAGTCATTTAATTATTCTATATCAATAAACTACTAAATTCTAGTTATTGTGTAACTCTCATCCAAAAGATTTGTTTCAAATTGCGCAAAACTTTTAAATTGTATCTTTATTTCATCATTACTTGTAACAACAATGGAAAATATAGTCGTTTTGTTTTCAGTAAATAAAAAGCGAAAAATTATTTTACAATTATTACAGTTGACCCAATGTTTTACGAATTAAAACAAAAGGAAATAGATATAATATATGTATTATTTTAATCGTTTCACCATTAATTGTCTAAATAAAAACATTCGTTTAAATTTATTGACGTTACGTTTATGCGATATTTATGCAAATGATGATTTATTTAGGAATCGAAGCAAAAACTTAATTATCAAAATAAATATAATGTAATCATTTTTACGAAAGCTATCGGTACTGGAAAAAATCGTGGTTGCTCGGTTTAAGTGGAGTTAATTGACCAAAAATCCGCTCGCGAAATCGCTCCTCCCTCGTTTTCTTTTTGTATAAACTTAGTGCTAGGGAGTTTTTCCATTGCATGACGAACAGAAGTCATTTTTTTTTTACTTTTGATGAAATTTTCGTGTAACAATCATTTTGAAAATGATTATTACAACGGTCAAGTTCTTAATTATCACCTATTTATTCACAAAATATCTGATATTTTGTTTCTTTTAAGACAGTCAAATATATAAAATACAAACCAATAATTATCGTAAATAATAAAGCAACGACGCGACAAGTCCCTAATGTTAATAAAATCCGAGATCGTTGTTTGGCGACACCTTACTGCAGGCAACCCGTTATACCCTATGTTTTATTTCCAAATTATGTCAGGGGTTTCAAAGTCTGAGGTTATATCAGCTGATTTTGTTTCGTTAGTGGTGATCGGTGGTGATGTTCCGTAGCAAAGGGAGATGTTTTGAGACTTTTCGGGATGATAAAGTGATTTTTTTAATGTCTGTCGAGGGTTTCTGTCATCGAGAGTACTAGGTTGGTACCATGTACCGGAACAGGATACATCATTTTTTTTTGCTATGTTAGGACTATAAAACCTTTGGACCGAACAAAGAGATCCTCTCTTACTACCTCTCTGCAGAATAATATTGAAGTGTTAGTTCTCATAGTTTTTTTGTGCCGCCATTTTACACGACGTGTAAGAAGTTCTACTGATCGGCGAATTCTATGAAGCCTTAATTGGATTGGAAAGATCAAAGCTATAACATCAGGTAATTAGTCATTCAAAATTATCAGAAAATCTTACTAGGGAGATGGTTCATGGAATAGCCATCAGCACATTTCTCATCTTTTCAGGCTTTTAACGTACTGCAAGAAGCTTTTATCCTACTACAAGGACCTTTTAACCTACAGCAGGAGCATATTTTAATTAATACCGCAATCACAATAAAATCAACATCACTCTTTTATTGTGGGAAGAACAGTGGCTTAGGCAGGTCAACTTAGGGACATCAGGCAGGAAGTTGGAAACTTAGATTCTGGTTGGACTACCGTGGCGTAGCTGGAACGGGGCATTTGAGGTTTTCCTTGTTGGCTTGTGCTGTTTTGGAGCCTCCGTTGCAGTCTGCTCGTCTAGAGGACCACCTCCTTTTGGTCGAGCTTATAGGCTAACCACTGCTGTGAAGCGTTGAGGAAAGTCTTCATTTAGGGAACAAACCCAACACCGAGTCTAAAGATAAGTACCTTTCCTTGTTTTAGCTTATAAAAGGTAGCTTTACTACTGGTGTTCTACTTACCCTGAGCGTACATTAGAAATTTGATCTTTCGTTGCTAATTTTTCAATTATTCAGCCTTCTCGCACTATAATTACCTTTATAAAGTCACTTTAAGTCATTAACCAATTTAATTCTAAATAGTTTCTCATGAATTCATTTGGAAATCAGTAACTATAAACTTTTATTCTAATTTTGGTACCTATAACTCTCTAAAGTATTACTTTGTTGTATTTTATTTAATTAGTTGATTTTGAGTAAAGAATTCATTGCATCTTCTGGCTTATTTTATTAAATTTGAGTTTTGTAAAACACTCTTATTGTTTTTTTCCAAATATTTGCTTTGTAAGTGCTCATAGCTTATAGGTAGTAAGAGACTTTATGTTTTTTGTAGTATAAGTTATATTAGGTATGTTGAGTGTATATTGGGTACCCATGTCTTAGTGTCATATGTGTTAAGTTTTTTGTAATGGGCAGTACTTCCTAAAATTACCTGTGATTTTTAGCCACCTGTTATAGTTTTATGATTGTTTGAATATATTTTGCATTACTTCTTCATATTATCGGTGATTTTCAGCCAATATCGGTATCTGATACTAATATTTGCATCTCTCATATGAGGTTTTTATAAAATAATATTTATTAAATCTGGTTTTTGCAACATTAATGCTATGCTCTTTCAACAATATTTGGTAACAAATATAAAACTTAATTAAGAAAATAAAATTTAATTCAAGGTTGTATCCTTGCCCTCTCTCTTTCTTTTCAATTATCCATCTAATCATTTTACTTAATTTAAAATTTTAATACTTTAAATATTCCAATCTTTCCTAATCTTTGCATAATTTAAATTTTAATAATCAAAAAATATTTAATTAAAAACTTTTAGGTAAATTTATGTATCAAAATTTTTCAGTACTTTCAAGATATTAAACTTAAAGATATAAATATTATTTCATTTGGCACATTTAATTTCATGAAGAGTGTAGTTATTGTTTTACCTCATATGTGGTGATTTGATTGTTACTGTTGATTGTGTTGAACAACATTTAATACCACTGTGATATTTATACTTATATTTTATATACAATTTGCAATAAATTTCCTTGCATTAGTATTTCATTATTTTATTTATAATCTGTCCATTGCAGGAATTAGAAGGTTTTGGGAAGCCACATTACAAGTTAACTTAAGTATTGTGTCTTAGCGTACATTAGTATCTATCTTGTTTTTTTTTTTTGCTCAACTTCTTTGGCCACTCTAGGCCTGGTGCCCACAATATTGTTTAAATTATTTGAACTCACGCCCTAACGCCTCCGAAATAAAAGAATCTGAGCACCGAGTAAAACAACGTAAAATAAGAAAATAAATAAAAAAAAAAACAAAAAAAAATAAAATAAAAAGGAGGTAGTATTCGATAAAATTCCGACGGTTCTAGGTGTGTTTGTCTAAAACATGACATATAAAACAAAAAAAAATCTCACTTGTGGATTGAATTTTCATAGAACTTTGTGAAAGGCTACTTCACAAATTTAATCGTCGGTATTTTTTGTGCAAACCAACAAAATTTAATATTTTGTTTTTTTTTTTAAAGTAGGTTTTTAATTCTCTTCAAAATGGCACTCTAATCAGCGGAATTATATTGCCAAATATTTCGAGTTGGCATGAATTCTACAACTTTTTGTTGTATGAGGAAACAGTAATTAGACTATTTATTTTATCGAATACTACCTCCTTTTTATTTTATTTTTTTTGTTTTTTTTTATTTATTTTCTTATTTTACGTTGTTTTACTCGGTGCTCAGATTCTTTTATTTCGGAGGCGTTAGGGCGTGAGTTCAAATAATTTAAACAATATTGTGGGCGCCAGGCCTAGAGTGGCCAAAGAGGTTGAGCAGAAAAGAAAAAAACAAGATAGATACTAATGTACGCTAAGACACAATAGACTATGATCAGAGGAACCCAGGGAAGCGGAAACGGAAAACTGTCAAGGCCCTGGGTAAGAAAGAAGTCCAGTAAGGTACCTGTGGGAAGCAGGTACGTTTTCTGATGAGGTTGGTAAAAAATTGGCTGATTACAAAGGCCTTTGCTATTCTACCTTGGTGTCTTAGTACAGTCTAACCATTCTTTATTAAGAACCTTAAAGTCTTCAGGGACAATGATTTCAGAAGAAGGAAATTCAGAGATTAAGAAGTCCACTTTAGCAGAAAAAAAGTCGAAAGGCCCGTTGGAAGAATAATCTGAGAGACAGCGATAGATAAAACAAATAAATCTAGTGAAAGTTCTAAAGGCTAGCTTAAGCCTCAGGGTATCGGATTTGTTCGATTCAATATTCAAAAGTCTTGTACAGGATAGAGTACTACACACTACGTAGGTACAAACGCCATCGTTCAGGTCGAATGATGGAAGAAGTTCATAGATAGGAAACAAAGGTGACTGGTTCCATCTTTTGCAGGTTTGGAGATAGTGTTGAACCGAGTTGGGATTTTTATTCAAGCTACAGATATTGGTGATGACAAATAACATTTTGGAGTGGCACGAAATTTTTTTTAGTTTATGCATTTTGTGCAGAATTGTAAGTAGTATTTTTACAAACATTTTTTTTTTAATTTCACTTGTTCGCTATTTTATCCCACCATACTGGATTTGTAAAAAATACAAGGCCATCCCTATATCACAATTGATTGTGTGCGAAATATAAAGTCAGTTAATTAGGCCGCCATTTTATTCCGCTTTACAGGATTTACACCAAACATCTGATTACTTCATCCCTATATCACATCTAATTTTCATACAAAAATTTAAGTCAAACAAAGAATCAGTGCAAGAACTAAGTTTTATATGCCGATTTTTTAAAAATGTATGCGCCATTTTGTTCCGCGATATTTCATGACCTCAGGACCTTTAATTTTTGAGCAAAAATTGAAATTAATCGTGCAAAATTTTAAGTTGGATTTGGTACAATTTTTTGAAAGCCTCTGGCAACACTGACGCAAAGATCTTCAGGGTGTTTAAGTCTGCAAGGTGATTTTTTCACAATTATACTACTTCCCTCTTAATTTCGCCGCACAATGAGATATATAACACCTAAACTAGAATGTGTTTTTTCATCAGGTTATGTCGGCAAGCTAACCCCTAAAGCTTCGGAGCCATCTCTTGCACCTTTCTCGAATTACGGCTGCTTATTACATCCACATCTGAATTTCTTTGCCTGTAGATGCAGAAATTCAGCGATTCGTTTTTTTCAAATTTGTGTTGATGCCAAATTCCAGACCGACCCGACATACAGACCTACAAAAACAGGAGAGAGACCCTGAAACTTAAATTTTTGCAAAAATTTATGAGTAATACTTTTTACGGTTGCAGGAATTCTTTACGAAAGAAATATAAATTTTTCTTGTATGAAAATAAACAAATTTAAATCAGTATAATGTATAATAAAGTAAATGTTAAAAATATTTTTAAAAACAAGTTTTTATTTATTATCTATTGACCTGAAAATTAAAAAATAATTAAACTCACAGAAAGACAGAACTTTTAAAATTTTGAATATTGTTTTAAAAGCTTGAGGCTTTATTTCAAGTGTGATGACGGCTCACGCCTTAAGCTTTTGAGAAAATATTCAAATTTTAAAAGTTCTGTGTTTCAGTAAGTTTAATTATTTTTCAATTTTCAGTTTAATAGTTTATAAATAAAAGCTTCTTTTTAAAAATATGTTTTAACATTTATTTTATGTTGTAATTTTACGCACCTTGTATAAGACATTTACGACAGGACACCATTTTATTTTATTGTCATCGGGTTTATGCATGTATACCAAATCTCAGTTAATTCTGATATCGTGAACGGTTTTGCATTATTTTTTACGCACCCTGTATAAAAAATTCACGTTTGGACACCATAATATTATATTGTCATCGGGTTTATGTATGTATACCAAATCTCAGTCAAACATACATACTAACTAACCAACTAACATAAAAGTGAAATTAAATAAAAGCTTTTAAGAGAGATTTTTAGGAGCAAGCAGCAGTTGTTTAGTTAGCTTAGAGATAAAGAAGATATATCTCTAAGCTAACTAAACAACTGCTGATCCAACACCACTTCGCGTAGTTAGGTTTATTGCGGTCCACTGCAAATAAGTTTTCTTTCCTCACTGGTTAGGTAAATAACTATTTTCTTCTAATTTCCAATTTTCTGCACTAGTGCTGAAAGTTCTGCTCTTCCGCACTTCAGTGCTGAAAATACTTTGAGCGCTCAAGTTGAACAATAACTCGCCAGTTAATTAGACTTCGTGTGTTATTGAACATCACGAAGTCTAATCATGGAACTGAAGAGGTCCAATTTAACATATTTAATAAAACATTGATGAGAAATACCCAAGAAGGCTTTTTTACCTGTATCGTTGCTATGAAAATAAGTTTGTGCTATTTACCTGTTTGTTGATTATCACTGGCCGACAAAAAAAATTTTTTTTGTTGTAACAAATCAGAATAGCATAATCTAATGGAATAGGCCTATCCAAATACGAAAATGGCAAATAGAAAGCTGTAGCACGTAGGGTTTTCTTGTTAGAGTTGTAGAACCAGATCGAATGTTACGATACTTAATATCTATAGAAAAAATGATTTCAGAAAATTCTTAACCCTGTTTATTGACTATGTTTACAGTTTTCGCCTATTAAACATACCATATATTTAAGAGAAAAGCAAACGAGAAAAATATTAACTTAAAACACTAATTAAACTTTATTTTTTCCGTTTATGAGGTGTCCTATCTTCTCTCTTCAAAAACCAACAGTAGTCACCCATCATGGCTGGATCCCATCGTCCTTGGTACCGAATTTTCATTGTTCTGATATCTTGGTGAAACCTTTCACCCGGCTTGTCACTAACAGCTCCCAAATTTTTAGGAAAAAAGGACAGGTGGGAATGAAGGAAGTGAATTTTTAATAACATTCTGGCACCAAGCCAAGCGCTTTATAGGAATCTAAGAGTTCATTAACTAATTGTTCATAATTTTCATCCATATTGTTGCCCAAAAATCCTCTTACTACATTAACAAATGAATTACATGTTCTGAGTTCCTGCATGATAAGCTTTTCCGTAAAATTGACATCGTCCAGCAATTTTGCTGATTTGTGGCGCAATAAAAATGCCTTCTTTTAATTTGGCATCACTTAATTGGGGAAAGACTTGTCTTAGGTATTTAAATCCATCACCATCTTTATTCAAAGCCTTCACAAAGTTTTTCATCAGAGGAGAAGGCAAAAGGGCATTTTTGGGTATATATTAAACATTTTGACAGGTATAAATTTTTGTTACATAACTTTATTTTATCCAAAATCGTAAAATCGCATATTTTCATAATTTCCTTTCATTGCAACTGAATGGACAACTGGTATAGAGGGTTTTAAATTTCCATTATGCAATAACACAGCTTTTAAGCTATATTTAGATGAGTCTATGAATAACCGCCACTCACGGGGAGAATGTTCGATATCAAGGTCCTGCATTAAACTGTCTATATCAGTACACGTGCACAACGAATTTTCCATACTGTAGAATTCAGAAAACACAACATTTCTTTTTCTGAAATTCGTAATTTTTCTTTCTTTGGCCAATGGGTTCCATTCCTTAAGACTTCTGACTGTTGCTTGGATAACCCCAAATCACGTACTAAATCGTTTAATTTACTTTGAACAATCAAATATGGCTCGCCGGAACTGGGACCTGTGGTAAAAGTGGGATCGGTGCAGTGTTCTTCTGAGCTGCCCGATGATGCGTTATCTCCATTATCTTCCAAATCAATAGCTTGCCAACTCAAAGGCGCAATCAGCACTGGCAAATTTGCATTATAAGGAACAGGTCGTATGGCAGATTGCAAATTTGGATATTCTATATTGTGCTTTCCCTTTTTGGAATAACCTTCAGTCTTTGTCAGGCAAAAATAACAATCGTCAGAATGATTTGGGTTCTCGTATACCATTCGTGCTTTCCCTTCATCCGCTGTACCAATGATACACTACAGCTAACACAGCATATCGACATTTTCGTCTTCACATGTACTTGCTTATCGATATACAGAGAACCACTCAATTCGAAACTCAACAAAAGAGTGATGTTTAACGTTTATTATATGTCTAATGTTGTAAACAACCCAGTCTAGGTAAGTAAAATGATTTCAGCCGCCCCACAATAAAATTGTTTACCTGCCAATATAAAAGGTTCTAATTAGGCTATTAAAAAATGGTACGTATTATTACTTTCGGAATATTTTTTTTATTATTGGGAGGGTATTTCCATTGGGAAAATAATGAGCTGGCCTGTGTTAGAAAAATCTTGTCGGCACTATTAATATAGGCGTCAAAGGAAAATACACACATTGAGTTGGAGAGAATTTGATTGATGGAATACCAGAAAACATTATCGAAGAACCCAACAATATTAAAGTTATATATAAATATAAATTGTTTATTTTATTTTTTAGAAGCATTTTATATATAAATATAAACGGTTTATTTTATTTTTTAATGTCTTCCGGTATTCCATCAATCATATTCTCTCCAAATTACAAAATGAAAATGCGTATCTGATCCTCCAGAACTAGGCTAGTACTTCCAAAACGCAGCAACTAGCAACAATTGACCTCCAAAACAAGGCTAGGCCACTTCTTTTCCAAATCGCAGCAAGCAGCAACAATTTTGTTGTCCGTCGACTACCTCATGTTGAACATACACAAGGCATAAATAATTCTAAAATGTCAAGAAATATTTACATATCAGTTAAAAGCCAATTAATTTTAACCATAAACTTAATGAATGCAAGCAGCTGCTATTTTACCATTAATATTGTTAATAATTGACTCAAATTTTGCTTTAAATTCCTGGCTTTTACTTTGTAATCTAGCAAAAATACCGGATGGACTAACACGTAGACAGTAGAATTTAGATTTGAATTTTTGTCAGTTTCTCTTTACCAACCTTATATTGAATACTCAGGATATCAAAGCACGTCTTTTTGCTCTACAAAGTCCTGAAAGTAAAGCCTAGTTCAACCCTTTGCCTTCTGCATCTTTGGAAAATCTTTTGGATGATTCATTATTTTGTATTTCCATTGCTTTGAGAGTTGGTTTGCCTGTGTGTAAACAACAACACCGAAACAGTTAATTATTTGGGCTAAGCTGCAACAAAGTGCGTCCAGGCACAAACGGATTAACAACATAATCAAGAGGTCTCTGATAACATGGGAATTTGCCGCTGTTTTAAAACCGCCTGGAGTTTTTCGAAGCGATAGACATTGGATAGATGGTATGACATTGGTTCCCCGGAAAGCAGGTAAGGCATTGTGCATAATGTTGATTCTTATATCAATCAAACATCTGAAAGAGTAGGTGCTGTTTCACGTAGCGGAGAATTACAAAACATCACAAATATGAGGAGCTGGAAGACCGTTTTGAATTTGTGTCTTTCGCAGTTAAAACGTTTGGTCCTAGGGGTAATGAGGCAAAAAAGCTTCTTAATGAAATAAGCACAAAAATATTGTGCAAGCAGGCAAAAGCCTTATTACCCACAGGATCAGCCTCGCTATTCAGAGAAGTACAGTGTTAGGAACTATCGAGAATGGAACAAGTTTGGATGAAATTATTTATATTTGATTTTTTTAAATTTTGTTTTTAGTATATAATTTGCATACAATACTTAACAATAACAGCAATATAAATTTGAATTTTGAATTGTATTTTCACTTTAATGCCTATACTGAAATAAATTATTTTAAATAACTACCAAAACTAGTTAATCCCCTCACGCTACAGCAGTCGAGTGCGAAAAAGTGGTTCTTTCCACACTAATTAGGTTATTAGTTAACTTGATGAGTTGTAGTATTAGTAAAAATGGGGAGTTTCAAAGCTTGTCAAATATAGAACAGGGAGATTTTTTAAACCACAAACTGCAATATAAACTACCCAAAATGACGCCTTAGCCGATTCTTAAAAGTTAAAAAGATATAAGAGGCCATTACTTGTTTAATCAACAGTCTGGAATGATCTTTGATAAAATTATTTTTGTTGTGATATACAGGGTGTGAAAAAATATAATGTAAAAATGAAATATTAAAATCTCTGCACCTCTTACAATAGTTATTCTAGAACTTTTATAGTTAATCACATTTAGAAGGTTTGTTCGATATCTTGGGCAGTATTTGGCAGTTTTTTATTTTTTTGTTTATAAAAAAGTTACATGGTATTTTCAAAAAGTCTGTATTTTTTAAATTCAAAAATTAACTCTCGGGACTTAAAAAATTAAAATGTTTAGAGGTTCTTTTATTTGCTGTAAAAATTCTGGGGATTTATTATCCCAGTTTTTCTGTACCCAGAAGTTTGGAGGTTTCGTATTTTTTTCTTTAGAAAAAAAAGTTGCAGGGTATTTTCAAAGAGTCTGTATTTTTTAAATTAAAAAATTAACTTTTGGAACTTTATTATCTTTTCTGTACACAGAAGTATAGAGCTTTTGCACTTTTTTGTTTAGAAAAAAAGTTACAGGGTATTCTCAAAAAGTCTGTAATTATGAAATTACAAAAATTACAAATTTCTATGTGCTCTTTTAAATATGTGGAACTTTCTGGACTTTATTACCCCAGTTCTTCTGTTCAAAAAATTATGATGATTTTGTATTTTTAGTTTAGTTTAGAAAGTAAAGATAACTACAGGATTATTCACTATAAATGTCTACAGCACCCATGTCAAACTCAAAGTCACTGGTGGGCCAAAAGCATGAAGACCATAGACTAGGTTAGCCGCAAAACCTTATCTTAAAGAAGACAAACTACTGGAAATCTTGAGAAAAAGTACTATTGTAGGACAAGTCTGTTTATTAAATTTCCAATAAAAAGGACATTACAAAAAACTACATTAAGTTCTTTTGCCAGATATTTGACATCTTTTGTCTTTAATTAAGTTGTCTATTTGTGGCGCGAATTTATCGGCGGAAATAACTTTTAAAACTGCGTCCAATTGTGCCTCCATCAATCGCGATCTTGCGGGAGATTTGTTTCCTTTCATCAAAGAAAATAGTTGTTCTCACTTATAGGTACTTCCAAACATTGACAGGATTTTACAGGCAAATTTTCTCATTTCTTTGTATTGAACAGGCAAGTACTTATAAAATTCGAATGTACCAACACTATCAAATTTTTGTTTTAAATGGGTCTGACACTGAATCTCACTTGCTTCCATTTGCAAGTGAGGGGGAACTTTATCAATATCGATAGTGAAAAGACCAGCAAATAGAGAAAAATTGTTTTCTTGGGTCTTAAAATCCTGAAAACGCTTCTCAAATTCTGCCAGAAGGCTTCTCATTTTGTCTGAATATATTTTGTATGATATTGGGACACTTGATATGCCTTACAAGTCAGAAAATGTGACAGATTATCCTCTGCTAACTGTTTTTCCCACAACATCATCTTACACTAGAAAGCTTTCACATGATCATGCATATTTGTAATAACTTGACGTGGACCTTGCAATTTCGTATTTAAGTCCGACAAGTGTTTTGTGATATCTACCATAAATGAAAGATCTTGTAAAAAAGGTACATCGCATAATAAGCTGACATACTCCTTTTGTTTCCATGAAAACGCGTATTTCTTCTTTGAGTTTCCAAAACCGGTCGAGTACCATAGAACACGAAAGCCATCGCACCTCTGCATAATATGGTAAACCAGTGTACTCACTTTCTAAATCACGTAAAAATGCAGAAAACTGTCGCTGATTAAGGCCTCGTGACCTTATGAAGTTTATAATTTTTTTTCACTGGCTTTAAAACCCTTTTCAACTTGATCACTTATGAGCATAAAACTTCTTGGTGGATTATACAATGAATATGATGAAAATCTGGTTAGTCACTGCCCGTTTCTCTGATCTTTGTCTGTAATATTTTAACGAAGCCATGCTTTACTCCAGTCATTGAAGGGAAGCAATGGAACACAGTTTTGATTAATCTAAATTGTACTTTTGCAGAAGTCCATAAACAGCATTGAAAATATCCTTCCCAGTTGTTGTATCATGAAATGGTACTAATTCCAGTAATTCTTCATACACATTGATATCTGTATCAACCGCACGAAGAAAAACAGCGAGTTGCGCCACACCACACACATCCGTACTTTCGTCACAGGCAATAGAAAATGCAATGAAATAGTCTGATTTTGTTTTTATCTGATCACTTATATTGGCAGCCAACTCAGTAACTCTTTCAGCGACAGTATTCCGGGACAAGGATATATTTTGAAATACCTTCACGCTCCCGGGACCTACAATTTCCGCTGCCTTTACAAGGCATTCTTTTATAAATTCACCTTCGCGATCAACTTCGACAGTATGTAGCTTGCTTGAAGGACAGATTTTCTTGCTTTGGACGTGTAAACATAAGCTGCTGATCTTTCAACCGTGATTTTAACTTATTGAACTTTTCGTTTCTGACCATGCCTGTATACTTATCAAACATAGTTTTAAGAATATCATAGTGACGTTTTATATTATATAATTTTGGGACACCGACTGTACTATTACAAATCAAACAAATAATTTTTTCTTTCACTTCACAGCAAAGAAACTCTAATTTCCATTTTTCTTGAAAGATACAATACTCATCTACAAGTTTCCTCTTACTTCCACTTGGTTTTGAAAGAGACATGTTAAAAACTGTATCTGAAATAAGTTATAATAAGTACTGTTAAGTGTTGTAACAATGAGTGCGCAACTCAACTCGAAACTCTATCGCAACTGACTCATAACTGACTAAACACTAAACACAATGAAACTACGGATTGTGATTTCTTTCCAGAATGTTCAGATAGCGTCATCTGTGTTTTTGCGCGATAGAATCCTTTTTCCCCTCTTCACGTAACAAGCCAGATAACGTTTCGCTTTAGGTTTTAGGTTGAGTACGTGTAGTTCATCCTCCTAAACATAGATGGCACTATGTACAATTGTACATTTTATTATACCAATTGTTGTTGCAGCGGTGCGCGCTTTCAAAAACGATTTTAAACTTATTCGCGTGCCGCATTATCTGGCTGTTTCCAAAACTGATTTGGTCCGCAGAAAAATGCTCACTGGGCCGCATGTTTAACATGGCTGGTCTACACCATTTAACTTTTTTGCTTTACAAAGACTTTACATTTTAGAAAAAAAAATTGAATACAAAAGTAGTAGGTTTTAATAAGTAATTTTTAGCGCTTATATATTTATGTTACAGGGTGTATCAAAAAAGACTGACAGACAAAAGTTGCATCTTTTAAAAACAGAACACTCTATATTTGACTTGTTATTTTGATTGTATTGGAGAAACTAAGAATTTTGATACTCCACCATATTCTAACATTTTTTTTGAATTGTGAATAATTTAAAAATAATTATTGAATTTGGGAATATGGTGTGTGGTATCAAAATTCTTAGTGTTTCCAGTAGAATCGAAATATCATGTCAAATACAGGGTGTTCAATTAAAGAAAAATCAACTTTTGTCAGCCTTTTTTTGGGACCTTGTGTACAAAAACTTCTTAATAAATCCTAGAACTTCCGAATATAATTTTTTTTTCTAAAATGACAGCAAACAAGTTAATGGGGTGGACATTTATAGTGAATCACCCTACACAGGGTATTTTTGAAACTTTGTCAATTTTCAAAAAGTTTGTTTTAGATACAAGAATGGTTAAATTAATGCAAATTTGTGCAATTGAAGAGTAGAAGTAGCAAAGGTCCTAAATGCCAAAAATAAAGTTTCGAGATATTCAAAAAAAGTAATAAAATGATCAATGTTTGTTTTTTTTTGTACATTAGCATTAAAACTAGTGTTCAAACGGAAAATCAATTCTAACATTCACTGATATAAGTTATGGAATAAAGTTAAGAATAAAAATAATTTCTTAAAAAAATAGAAACGGGGTAAATGCCTCAAAATATTTTTTAACGCAATAGGATTGGAAACTACTGTTGATGTATTTTAGGGTTTATTAAGAATACAAATTAAGCTAAAGTCTAAAGTGAAACTAATATTATTCTAAATAATACAGCAGTCGAAAATCTAATGTTAAAAATAAACACATTTTTCGAACAAAAGAGACGTGGTAAGTGTTGCTAATGAATTTGAATGCCTAGCTGTTCCTTGTAAAAATCTTGGTGCAATGGATTACTCAGATAGAGCAACATTGAGCGAAGACTTTTCTCTTGTTTTGAGATATTTTGTTTTCTGATGGGAGTCCAAGTAGTACAGCCGTCATTACATCCTTCATAGTTTTCCCTTTCTTCAGGATATTGGTTTCAGTCCATTGTTGTGTTTCAGAAAATACAGTTTTTGTTTTCACGTTTATGGGATTATCTCTTTCAATCTGTATTGTGACTGCCTTGCTGATTTGAAGCTTTGATGTATTCAAAAGTTGGTCTGCAGGTCCTTTTATGTCCCAAAATCCAAAGTCAGTCATTTTTATCACCTGAAATGGTGGGTTGTATCTGGCTGACTGAATAACGTTAACCAGATGGTCTGGTATAAAAGATTTTATAACTCTTGCGTTTCTCTATCAACGCAAAATCCCTATCACAGGGCATAATGCTGTGCCCGCTAGTAAGAAACTTAATCTGTTTTAAATCGTAAAGGCCATGAGCTACCAAGAACATCAGAACAAACAAAATATATTTATTTTTGTCCCCCACAGTGGTCACACCAGAGGATTATAGATTTTTTATCAGTGAATCCGCTATTTAGAAATCGGAGCAGACAAGAGGCAATCTCACTTGCACCACGTTCTGCTACTTCTTCATGCCACAAAAACATGTAAGCGTTATTAGTTTCACCTACGTGGATAATTATCGATAAGTAAAAAGTATCAGAATGCACCAGCGTGGGAACAAACACTACATGTACAAGACCCATAGATAAGCAACAGACTTCCTGGAAGTAAAGACTCGCATGAATCCTTTTTCATAATATCTCTGTCTCTCTCAGCTCTTCTTTGATGAAGTTCGAGTTCTGTTTCTGCTTGCGCACTTGTTCCAATGTTTGCATGACCTTCCTAGACCATCTTCGCCGGTGATATGAAAGTTTTGGAAAGTCCTTAATAAAAACAGACCAGTAGATTTTGTATGTTACTTTAGTTCCGGGATTACGTTTCTGAAAAACCCTAGATAATCTGTTAACATCTACATCTGGGCTTAGGTATTCTTTATAAGATTTTGTTCTTGTATAGTGACCAACGTTAATACTCTTGGTATTAAATTTATATGGGTCCTTATGGCTTCTCGGTCATTCTCAGAAAATTTTAACTTTTTATGACATGTTCTTTTAGTAAAATGTTTCGCCAGTTTTCTTTTTAGCGATAAGAACATCCAACCTTTTCCTCGTCATTGCAAAGGTATTTCTAAAAGTTACTTGGCGTTTGCTGTTCACTGGATCCTCATAAGTGCCATGTCTACATCTTTTTATATGTCCTAGATGGATAAGATTCATTAGATAGGTACGATGGCCTTTTGAATTTTCATTATAAAATGTTTCAAACAAGACTTTACGCCATGTGTATTGGAGATCCTTGCAAGAAAATTTGCTTTTTTAAGTGACCTAAAAATGTAATACAATACGTAAATAATAATATATTTTAAAGTAAATCACACAATAACAAACCTGTTCAGTAGGCAATGCTTTCTCTGCCATATTCTTCAGTGATTGTGTTTTATAGCCTTGCAGGCTCTTTTCCTCAGAACCAAAACGACCACTTCCACTTTTTCTACGGTTATTTTCTTTAAATTCACTCATATTCTACAACAACTCAAACTCTCTCAAGATCAACACGAGCACGTTTGGACGGTTACTACGAACTGGCTTAAATAATTCATCAAAACAAAATGATACACTGGCACTTGTCCCCTTTAATAAAAATAACCGTTATAGCTTAGCGGTGGCTCCATCTATTTTTTATTATAGGAAGCGTAATCTTACTCATGGCATTTACCACATTTGTCAGGTCACAAACATGTCGTTTAACACCTTTCTACGGCAATAATTCAATGTCAAAAATAATGGAACCTTTGTTACTTCGACTCTTCAATTAACTCAGGGGTGCTCAAACGGTCGATCGCGAGTGCTTTTTGAGGCGATCTCGAGAAGAAAATTTTTTTTTAATAAGTAGGTACTTAACTAAACTACAAAAATTTATTACGTAATAAAATAACACTCTGCTAGCGGCAAAAGGCGGCTTTATCAAAGGAACGCGCGGTACTTGTCAAAGAAAAGCCCCGTTTTTTATTCTTGCCGCTTTTCTAGAAATTTCGGGCGGCGCGTTTGACGGAAACATTCGAGACTTTCGTTCACGCCGATATAAATGTTGCGCCTGCAGGAATTGGAGTCATTCTGAATTGCAACTTGAAGGCAATACTACGTCGATACAAAGTTTATTATTAAATAGTACAAAATGGGTGCAGCGAAGAAATCTAAAACGTATCATTTTAATAACGATTGGGAGGAAGAATTTTTGTTTTGCATGGTGAAGAATAAGTGCATTGAGAAACCATTCGAAGATGGATCGGTTGTGAAGGAAGCATTTATTGAAGCGGGTGAGACTTTATTTGGAGATTTTAAAAATAAAACAGAAATCATGTCTGCTATTAGAGAATTCGTCCGACTGTCACAAAGCGTATTGAAGTCATTGACATGGCAGATAAACTAAAAAATGATATCATGGAATACTTTTCTTTACAGTTCGACGAATCCACCGATATGACAGACACTGCCCAACTGTGTATTTTTATTCGGATATATTCAATGACACAAGGAAGAATTTTTGACAATCATTCCTGTGAAGGGGAAGACCCGTGGCGAAGGTAGATGTGACGTTTTTTTAAAAAAAACTACAAGCTACCGATATATAAATTAGTGTGCGCTACAACCGATGGAGCACCAGTAATGACTGGAAACAAAAACGGTTTTGTGGCATTGTGTCGAGCTAATGAAGATTTCCCTTCATTTTTTTCAATATATTGCATTATACATCAACAAGTTTTGTGTTCAAAAGTTTTAAACACGGAGGAAATTATGACATGTTCCAGTGAAGAAGCTGCAACGGAAGCTCTTTAAGTTGCATATATAAGATAGTGTGCATGAACACACTGATTTAGTTATTCACACGGACGCAATGACTGGAAAACAAAAAGGTTTGTAAGAATTATTGCCTGAAATAACAGCTTTTCTAGACGAAAGAGGTGATGACACTCAGATGTTGAAAAAGGAAAAATCGCTGACTGATTTGAAACACCATTAACTTGGAGCTTCAAGGTAAAGGAAAAACTATTATTGAGATGATTAGCGCAGTAAACGCATTCAAAAGTAAATTGCAACTTATGATAGATCAACTGAAAAAAAAGGATCTGAAACATTTTCCGTCTTTGAAAGCAAGGATTCCTCAGTTGAATTATGAGTATGAGGCTGAATTTTGCAAGGCAAATATTTTGACAATTATCAATGCGTTTTTTTTGTAGTAAATTGACAAATGTAGCAACATTTATGAGTTATCCTTTTTCATGTAAAAACATTGAAGAATTTGCTACTGAAATAGCAAGTCAGTTTAATATGAACTCATGTTCTGTTGAAAATAAGTTGGTGCAGATTATATCAGATATACATCTCAAAGCTACAGCGTCTGATACAAATTTCTGGTGTTTTATATCTGAAGATAAATATCCGAATCTTAGGCAAATCGCACTTCAACTGAACTGACAGCAATGTTTGTGTCAACCTACTTTTGCGAGTGTGCATTTTCTGAAATGAAGATAATTAAGTCAAAATATCGCAATCGACTAACTGACGATCATATGTCATCATACTTGCGATTAGCACTCAGTGGTTACGTACCATCTTATGAAAAGTATGCTGAGGACATGCAGTGCCACGCTTCAACATCCAAAGTCACTCCTTAGTTAAGTGTAATACCATATGTAACTCTTTTGTTTTGTAACAACCAATAAACTCGCAATTTTAAATAACTATGAGTTTTTTCATTGATATTGTAGACAAGAACCTAACTAAACGTAACCCAAACCTTGACTAAAATAATGTATATTGTGCGGAAAGCTAATATTTATATATGCTACGGTACACCTTACCTGGGTAGGTAGGTAGGTAGGTAGGTAGGGTGTATGTATCGTGTATGCACGACAACCCTGCATCGCACATACTTTCAGCCTCTCAGAGTCGATCGTAAGTAGTCTAAAAATATTGAGGTAGATCGCCAGTAGTTCAAGTTTGAGCACCCCTGATGTAATTGTTCTAGTTCCAGAAGTATCCGAGAAAAACTGAAAATTACAAATTTAAATTTTATTTTTTCTGGCGTTATTTGATAATATATAGAGGTCAAAATAAAAAAAATCATTCTAACTTTTTTTAAAATTTTAGGCATCATTAAAACAGCATGAAGTGCAATTTTGAAACAAATATGATACAATCAAACTATCAAACAAACAACTTATAAAAAATGGGAAACATTTAAATTAAGAATTTAATATCGAGTAGGTCCAATTAGGATAACAAAGTCTAAGTTCGTCTCGTAAATTTTAGCCGTTAGTAATTTTGTCCATTTAAAAATACAAAGTCCCGAAAAATAAAAAAAAAATAAAAATATAAAAAACCGCCGAATACGGCCCGTGATATCGAACGAAGCTTTTAAATGTGGTTACTATGAATGTGCAGTAAGTTAAAATTTTTTGCTTTTACATTATATTTTTTCACACCCTGTATAACACAAAAAAAAATTATTTTCACCAAAGGCCACTCTGCTGTTGATTAAACAAATAATGGCCTTTATATCTTTTTAGAATCTTTATAATTTTTCAAAATGGCGTTTTCGAGATACAGTCAAAACACAAACAAAACAAACTGCAGGGCCGACTAATTGTTTGAGCAGTTTATTAACGATACATTTTTTTTGTGCCTCGTTTAGCGTCCAATAATTACGCATTCCATTAGTAAATATGTGAACATAATACGCACATTTATAAAAAATATTTTCGATCAAGTTTCACTGGACTGAAAATTCCAAAATTATTCACGTTTTGCCACCAGTTGAAATATATGTGCATGAATTCGAATCAGAATATAGTCCCGAAATATAGGTAACGAGAGCCTTATTTGCATTAACACTATTGCAGGAAAATTCGAATGAAACAAAACTGTTAAAACAAAATTTATTAGGCCAATCTCACATTACATGCGACATACAATATGGTAGTTACCCCGCCCTTTTGTAACTGCACAGACGTTCCAATAAATTTTCATGACAAATTCAACATTATAATTGCTGTTATCACTTTGCTTAATTAGGGCGCGTTCTGTTGTATACGGAAAATGGGACTGGATATTGCAATCATAATTTTCTAAAGAAAAAGTAAAAAGCTTTGAGTCAATTATTTCGTTTGATATTTAATTAGCTTGGGGCGTTAAAAATATATTCAACCCACATCATTAAAAGCAACCAATAAAAAGCGCAAGTTTTTAATTATTAAAATTAGATTTTGTTACCTTCGTTTATTTAAATTTTTAAACAAATTTGAAATTAGAATATTGCTCTTGCTCAAATAGCTATAACCTTTAAATAAATAGACTTAGAGCAAGGGTCTTCAACCTTTTTTAGTGCAAGGGCCAAAAATCGATTTCACATCTTTCGAAGGGCCACAATGGTCCACGTGATCCAGCACATCAATAAAATAAAAAACATATAATTTCAAAGTGTAATGATCGTTATTGACATTTTTGACAAGTGTGTCGATATTTGGTTTTACTTTTGTGGTTTCAACAACGCAAACTTGTTTCCAGATGTGCGTCTGTAGGTTAGGTTAAAAGTGAGTGGATGAAACTGACTCTCCACTGCGACACTGTGGTCTATTGTGGCTCACACCTATGTTTATACTTCCGGAGCAACTCCTCAATCAGTCTTATTATTGCCTTTGGGGAGGTATTGTTCAAGTCCTCGGGCAGAAGGATATCTCTACCGAAAATAGAAAACCTGATCCTGGTAGCTGCCGGGCATTCACATAGCACATGTCTGGCTGTCTCGTCATCTTCCATACAAAGGCGGCACTCGGATTCGTTTTCAAGCCCCATCCTGTGCATGTGATGTCTTAGACCACAATGGCCAGTGTGCTGTTTTGAGCTTATTTCTGTTCATATTTAACAGATTTCTGTTATCCTCTTCTTCATGGGAAGGCGGATAAATGCCTTTGCATGGGACAGACCTGGCAGTCCAAGCCAATAGAGATTAGCTTTTTCCTCAACCAGGTCCAAAATTGCGCGCTTGGCCGTTTCGTGGGATACTCCTAAAGCTGGTTCAGGTCCCACGAATCTCGTCTCTGCTCCTTTCTTTGCTAGAAGGTCCGTAGACTCATTTCCCTCCAAACCTGCATATTCTGGTATCCAGATAAGAGCGATTTTATTGTCGCTCTCCAGACCAGCAAGTGCCTTTTGGTAGTTCCAGACTGTTTTGGATGTACAATGACTCGCTTCAAGTGCTTTAAGAGCCGCTTGACAATCCGAGAATATTTTTATCGTTTTATGTGTTGTTTGTTGATCTTGCAACATTCTAACACACAATTCGGTAGCATGGACTTCTGCTTGGAATATTGAGATGTTATTTCCCAGGCTTACTGACACATCAATCTTCGGTCTTACCTCATGTATTATAGCTTCTACACCTTTATTGATTTTGGAGCCGTCCGTGAAGAGGCACAGCTCTCCTTTAAGTAGATTAGATTTAATCTGATCCCACTCCTTTCTCCCCGGGAAGATCACTGAGTAGGGTTGCTGTGCAATAACAGTTTTTGGTAGCAGATCCGACGGCATTCCCAACATGTAGTGGTTTTTCACAACTTTTAGCATGTTGGATGATTCCATGTGATACGTGCTATCCACCATGCTGTTGGTAACATGATGGAGTCTGTATGTTGTCTTCATTGCTTCCCCTTCCACAAATAGGTAGAGTGCTGGAAGTTTCAAAAGGAGCTCCATGGCCGCTGTCGGAGTGGAGCGAATAGCTCCTGTAATTGACAGGCAAGCCTGTCTCTGCAGTCTACTTAGTTTGGCTTGGGCAACACTTTGTTGCCCCTTGCTCCACCAGGCTACAGAGCCATAGGCTATCTATATAGCTGTTGTCTCATACACCATAAATTCCCGCAGATTTTACGGCAGGTCCACAGGGATAGTTTAGCTTTCTGAACTATTTTATTTTGATGAGGATGGTGGTCGAAGTCTCCTCAGATTCCTTTTCTTTGTGAAGGGGACTAGTAGCATTGTTTTAGGGGTGATAGACATTTCTTCCCTCTCACACCATGTTAGTGTGGTGTTCAGTACATCCTGAAGAGTGCTGATATTTCCTCTTCAGCCATTCCTTTTACTATGATGACTAGATCATCGGCATATGCCTGCAGATCAACCTCCTACAGCCGTACCACAGCCAGCAGATTGTCCACCAATAGTGACCACAGCAAGGGCGATAACACTCCTCCCTGTGGACACCCTCTAGCAGCTCTAAAGCTCACTGTGTCGTCCTGTAGAGATGTTGTTATTTTCCTGTTTTTAAACATTGCCTGTATCCAGCCACATAAAAGGGGTTCTACCCCTCTTTCAGTAATTGCATCATAGAGTGATCCAGAAAGGGCATTGTTAAATGCTTCCTCGATATCTAAGAATGCAGCAACTGCAATCTCCTTGTTTACTAGAGAGTTCTAGTTCTGTTGATTTGCCCTTTTGGTAAGCATACTGATGCTCACTCAGCGGTTGTCGCCTAAGAGCTACGTCCCTGATGTGCTCATCGAGGATTCTCTTCAGGGTTTTCAACAGAAAGGAGGTTAGACTTATTGGTCTAAACGAACTTGGTAGAGGATCATTTCGACCCACTTTAGGTATATATATTACCTTAGTTGCAGACCATCTGGCCGGTATATAGTTCCAAGCCAGACTTGCTCTGAATAGTGTTGTTATGAAAGAAATGAGTGCGTCTAACCCGTTTTGTATCATAGCTGGAAAGACTCCATCTTCCACAGGCGATTTGAAGGGCCGAAAGGAATTTGCGGCCCTTTGGAACGCCCTTACTCTAATTATATTGTTGGCAGTCAGCCAATCATCTCTGTCAGGTCGTTTGTGTCGACCTACGAAATGGAAAGTTGACCGACTATCCGTTATCAGGCTACCTGGGAAGTGATTTAGTGCTTAAAGCTCCTTTCTTTCCTAGAGCCTGTGAAGGTTCAATCTGGCCATTTTAGCGATCCTAGTTCCTGAACAGGCTCCCTCGACAGAATCTTGTGGACTCTGGCACTGGCGGGTATATCTGATATACCCTCACAGAACCTTTTGCACGACTCTGTTTTGGCTTTCCTGATTGCTTTATTGTACTCTGTAAAAGCAGTTCACCATTCACCTGATATTTTAGCTCTATTGAACAGTCTACGAACTTCTTTCCTTAATTTATTCAGGTTATTATTCCACCAAAGTGTACTTCTATTGTCTTTTTTAACCTTCAGTGGACAGTTTTCGTGATATGATGAGATTATGGCGGTTGAGATTTGGTCCGTCACAAATTCTAGTTGTTCACGATTATCGATTTGGGTAGACGCGTGGCAAAGATTGGATTGTAGAGACATTTTATAGCCGTTCCAATCTGTGTTTCTTGCGTCACGATATTTAACCTCAGGCCTGGGGCCTACTATAATATCAAACTGGATGTGTCTATGATCTGAGCACGATGGATCAGGTGACACCGCGATTAGGTCGCGCACTGCTTTTGGAGGCGGTTCTTTTGCTTGTGCGTCTGTAACTCTCGACCCTGCTTTTTAGACTTCACATTCTTCATACGAGAAAACAGCTGCTCGCACACATATGTGCTCTCAAACAGAGACATCATTTTTTGGGTATGTTATCAGATTTCAGGAAACGAGTTTTGATCGACATATTTTGAATAAAAATCAAGAAGACCCATGTCGAACTTGTTTTTCAGTTCCGAATTACACTGCAAATCGATATGCTTCATCTGACAATTTACTGGCATGTCTTCAACGGATAAACTGAATATTCGGGTAAAGCAAATTTTCATTATCTCTGAAGTCAGGAAACCTTGATTGAAACTCTTTTTTGAGTAAATCTAGTGCTGAGACATATTTATCCACATCTGTACATTCGCATCTCTTCAGTTTAGAAAAGTGCATAAACTCTTTTTTTCAACAATTTTCCATAAATCCAGTTTAAACTCAAATCCTTTCTCCTCAAGTCCCCTTGAGGTGCAGCGTGATATCCGTGAGAAATCCAAAGTCGCGCAGCCAGTCGGGATCACTAAATTGAGGAAGCGTTTTAGCATTTTTTCTCTGCTCAGCCAATGAACATCAGAAAAATGTCACACCACCATACTAGGCATTAATTTCGTGCAAAAAATTTTCGACTTCTCTGTGGTTGAGGCCGCGTGATTTAACGAATTTTACAGTTTTTACGACCACTTTCATCACCTCATCAATATTTGTGGATTTTGCACAAAAATTTTGTTGATAAACGATACAATAGTAATACATCAAAGAAGATCTTTCTGCTGTTTTTTCATCAAACCCACGAGCCCGTTTTTCCTACCATGGTTGGTGGACCGTCTGTTACAACTGCAGAAAGTTTTGTCAATTCTAAATTATATCGTCTCAGTACTGTCATCAAACACATATAAATATCACATTCTTTTGTAGTTCCTTTGATCGGAAAAAAGGCAGCCATCTCTTCAGTGATTTCAAAATTATTTTCATTGCCCCGAATAAATATACATAATTGAGCGATATCGGTTAAATTTGTGCTTTCGTCGAGCGCAACAAAATAGTATACGAACTTCGAAGCACGTTCTTTTAGTTATTTTTCAATGTCTACCGCTAACACTTCGATTTTTCTGGTGACAGCAAAACTGGACAAACTAACTTTAGAAAAAAGTTGTTTTTGAGCCGGGCACAATACTTCAGCGGCGGCAATCATACATTCCTTGATAAATTTTTCATCAGTATAAGGTTTTTAATACTACATATAATGTAGCTACCCTTCACGCTTGCTTCATTCTCAATGTTCTGCTTTTGAAAACTATCTTGCTGTCGTTGAACAGACGAGTTTCTGATTCACACTAACAAACAAGTAGAACTCAGTCCACTTTTCTTGAAATATGCGCTTTTATTCACTAATTTTTCGTTTTTTACCCGAAGTAGAAGCCATTTTTAATGTCAAGGTAGAAGAAACGACAAGACAGCGTCCATATTCTCTAAGAAACCAAGTTTCAAATGACTAAACTAGAAATAAGACACAAAGTCTCGGTCTCAGTCAAAAAGAGTATAATGCGGTTACACGTGTTTCGCCTTTTCAGACATCATCAGACCTCCAATTAATATAACAATCAAAAACAATCACTATAAATATACAAAATTCAAACAAACCTTTGACATTAACTAAAAACACAAGAACAAATCAAACAACTATAACGTCACATGTTAAAATATACACTGAGATGAGGTTAAGAAGCTATGGTATTGACACGCGCAGATAAAAGTTGAATCAAATAAAAGATAAAAAAATATATAAATAAAAAATATAACAAAAGGTTATTGGTATATCCAGGAATCGAACCCGAGCCTCCAGCTTGACACACCGAGATACTGACCACCACTCTACCAACAGGTCCAATGAAAAGTCTATCCTACCGATTAATATTAGTACCAAGATTATTAAAAATTAGTTGAGGTTCGAAATTGAAGACATCATTAACACAATGTAAAACTGGGCTTCTCTTAGCCTTTGTAATTTCCATCTTCTCTAACAAATCCAGTTTTTTACTCTTTGGACACTCGTGTAGCATCTTAACATTGTTTGGTATAGAAAAATGGTGTCCAGTTGTTAGCAAGTGGTTAGCAAAAGCCGACTTTGTCTCAGTGATACCGGTGTTTTTATATTTATCGAAAAGGGTAAAATGTTCCCTGACCCTAGTGGAAATCCTTCTCCCTGATTGTCCGACATATACAGCAGAATAATCTCCACAGCCTAATGAGTACACCCCTGATTTTGAGAGATGTTCAGTCTTATCTTTGGTCACACAAATTCATTTTTTGTGAAGGTTAAAGGTATTCTTGATCAAACGTTGGGAACTTTGGAATATTTTAAAACCTCGAAATATAATTTGTATCCTATGAATCCTAGAACGCCTTTGCTCTACGGTTTACCTAGGTACACAAGGAGGGAAACCCTATCAGACCCGTGGTGTCTTTTGTTGACTCACCCTGTTACCGTTTTCGTGGCTAAATTAAATTTTGAGAGAGGTTACGGGTTTTCAGAATACTTACTCCACAAAAAATTCTGTAGATTTGGCGCAGTACCTCAAAAATGTTGACATTCCGCATGATGCAATATTAAATTCCTTAGATGTAAAAAATTTGTTCCCCAGCATACCCCCCAACGAATGCATTAAATTGGTAAAAAGTTTATTAGACAAAACTGCCCTACCAGCACTAGTAAAGGAGAATCTCGTTTCTCTGCTCTCCACCGTATTGAACCAAAATTTTTTCAAATTTAATGGCTTGTTTTTTAGACAGTTAGCGGGTCTAGCGATGGGTTTCTGCCTTTCCCCTTTTCTTAGTGAGATTTTTATGAGTGATTTGGAGGTAAAGATTATGAAAAGCCGTTTTGCCAACCATCTATTAGCTTACAAGAGGTATGTAGATGACATATGTATCGTGTGGAAAGGAAACAGTCAGGAGTTGACCGATTTTTTAAATTTTGCTAACTCTCTTTATAACAAAATAGATTTTACTCTAGAGATGGAGAATGAGGGTAGATTACCTTTCTTAGATTTAATGTTAATCAGGAACAATACCAAAATAGAATTTTAAATATACAGAAAACAATCGTCTACAGATAACGTTATTCAATTTAGTTCCATTTCTCCTCACTCACACAAGTTTGCAGCCTTCAACTCATTTTTCTACCGGTTGTTCAAAATACCTCTTTCCAGGGAAGCTTTCAATCAGGAATTACAGATTATAAAACAAATTGCTTTCAACAACGGTTTTCCTATCCACTCCATCAATAGACTTTATTTTAAGTTTTTCAATAAATACAAACTTTCCTTCCTAAAATCATTCACTCTAAGCCAACACTTAAAAAATCCTTCAAAGGTTTAACATTTTTTGGTAATATTTCAAGGCAGGTGGCGAAGTTTTTCAAACATTTAGATGTCTCAATTGCTTTTAAAACAGTGAACTCACTTAAGAGACATCTAGTAATGACCAAAGATAAGACTGAACATCTCTCAAAATCAGGGCTGTACTCATTAGGCTGTGGAGATTGTTCTGCTGTATATGTCGGACAATCAGGGAGAAGGATTTCCACTAGGGTCCGGGAACATTTTAGCCTTTTCGATAAATATAAAAACACTGGTATCACTGAGACAAAGTCGGCTTTTGCTAACCACTTGCTAACAACTGGACACCATTTTTCTATACCAAACAATGTTAAGATGCTACACGAGTGTCCAAAGAGTAAAAGACTGGATTTGTTAGAGAAGATAGAAATTACAAGGGCTAAGAGAAGCCCAGTTTTACATTGTGTTAATGATGTCTTCAATTTCGAACCTCAACTAATTTTTAATAATCTTGGTACTAATATTAATCGGCAGGAAGATAATGCATAGACTTTTAATTTGACCTGCTGGTAGAATGGTGGTCAGTATTTCGGTGTGTCACGCCGGAGGCTTGGGTTCGATTTCTGGGTATATCAATAACCCTTTTTTTATATTTTTTATTTTTATATTTTTCTGTCTTTTATTTGATTCAACTTTTATCTGCGCGTGTCAATACCTTAGTTTCTTAAGCTCATCTCAGTGTGTATTTTAACATGTGACGTTATAGTTGTTTGATTTGTTCTTGTGTTTTTAGTTAATGTCGAAGGTTTGTTTGAATTTTGTATATTTATAGTGATAGTTTTTGAATGTTATATTAATTGTAGGTCTGATGATGCCTGAAAAGGCGAAACACGTGTAACCGCATTATACTCTTTTTGACTGAGACCGAGAGTTTGTGTCTTATTTCTAGTTTAGTCATAGAAGAAACGAGTTTAATTCTCCGCTAAAAATGTCCACGACAAAACTAAACTTGCGTTGTCCAATTCTTGGGGATCCGTCTTTGCAATATGGAGAAAAAATACATTATTATTTCCGTACAATTAATGGAAATCTGTAAATACCTAGAGGGAATCTGTAAAAATTACAAAATTGATAATATGTAAAAGCGTTGAAAACGTTTGGGCAATCCTTCTAGCGCCTGTAGAAAATACCCAACAAAACTATCACGATCGACGTTACTAGTTTGGGCTACATACTCAAATTCTGAACTGTTAAATTCCCTTTTTTATTGCATTTTTGATATATAGATTTGGATCTAAGATCTAAGCAACATCCATAACAATTCTAAATAATAGATTATGTTATGATGATGTTCTTCGCGTCAGAGGAGCACACGATGATGCGCGATGCACAGTAGGATGGATGAACATTAGGATCGGTGATAGTATCTCTAAGAAGACATACTCCCGAACTATTACGAACCGTAAGAGATACAACATCGAGCAGAATATACGAAAAAGTTACGCATATTTGAGTTCAATGAGATATCGTTAAATGAATGTTTATATTATTTGGAAAACTTCCAATGATATTCGAAAAAATCCGGAGTTTTCAATTTTTCTATTAATTTTTTGTGACCCTTTTTTTCTCGGATGTGTATAATCTAACCTATTCTTAATAATAGCTTCTTTGAAATTAATTAACTAGTTACTTGCTACTTTTAAATAAATAAATAAATAAATAAATAAATGCTTTATTGTCAAAAAAATTTTACAATTTTGTGGACAAAGCTGTTGTAAAAAAAATAGTTTACAAACATCAAAATTAGCAAACAAAACAAAACAAAAACACATCATAAATATTATAGAAAAATAATATTTAAATCAAGAATTTAGAATATTAATATAATAGAATCCTAAAAGAAGTACATTAGAAATGTACTTTGTCAGTCGTACTATGTTATAAAAATTTTCATAAATATAATGTAAAAAAAATAAAAAAGCAAAGTAAAAAATAAAAAATAAAAAAGTACGAAAAAATTAAAAAAATACATATACAAAATTCGGTAAAAATGGTTGGTAATGGCAACTATCACACTAGGGGTTCATAAGGATAAATTTATATGTTGTAAAACTCGTTCACGGTGTAGAAGGCGCTTTCCAGTAAGAATGACTTCAAAGCCTTGCGAAATGAAGTCAGAGATATTATGGATTTGATGTTAAATGGCAGGTGATTATGCATTTTTTTTGCATTGTAGATTACTGATCTTTTAATTAACTCTGAGTGTGGGGTTGGAAGATAGAGATCGTGCTCAGTGTTTCTGAGAGGGTAGTTGTGAGAAGGTCTCTCTAATAGAGCAGGTGCATGCTTACGAATTAAGCAAACCGATTCCAAAATGAATAAGCAAGGAAGGGTTAGTATTTTATATCTTTTAAAGAAATCTCGGCAGTGAGTTCTACTGTTAAGTCTCAGTAGGTAACGAACAGCTCTTTTTTGTAGTATAAAAATTCGATCAAATTGAGTCGCACAACATGTACCCCAGAATGGAATAGCATATCTGAGGTGCGACTCAACAAGAGCAAAATAAACAGTTCTAGAGGTAGAAAAGCTAAGCTCCTCGGAAACAGATCTTAACGCAAAGCAAGCAGAACCCAACTTCCTTGATAAAGCGTCGATATGTGGATCCCATTTTAAAGAATCATCTACAAGAAGCCCTAGAAATTTTACAGAGTTTACGACATCAATAGTGGTGCCATTAAGGTCAAAAGGTTGCAGCGTGTTTTTATAAGACAAGACTTTCGTTTTAGAGATGTTCAAACATAGGAGATTAGAATCGCACCAGGATTTAATGGTGATTAGGTCATTAGATACAATCCTATGTAGGTCCGTGACATCTGGGTGGCTCCACGTAAAGCTGGTATCGTCCGCAAAGAGACATATTTTTCCACTAATGTTTAAATTAGCCATGTCGTTTATGAACAGAAGAAACAAGATAGGGCCTAGTACCGAGCCTTGAGGCACTCCATATTCCATTGGCCTACAAGAAGACATCCTGTTGTCAACTTTCACAACTTGATTTCTGTTGCTAAGATATGACTTAAACCAATCGAGAGGAGCCCCTCTAAATCCATAGTACTGCAGCTTGTTAGTTAATATATTATGATTCACACAATCGAAAGCTTTGGAAAAATCACAGAAAATTGTTGCCGTAGCGTGATGGTTGTTTAGGCTGGAGTAAACTCTATTAAGAAGGGAAAACATGGCATCGCTTGTGCATTTGTTACTTAAAAATCCAAATTGATGTTTTGTAAGTATTTCATATCTAGACAGAAATGATAAAAGCCTTTTTTTAACCAGTCTTTCGATGATCTTAGATAGCGTAGGGAGAAGTGCAATTGGGCGATAGTTCGAAGCTTCTTCTGAAACACCTCCTTTGTGAAGAGGTATGATTATTGCAGTTCTAAGGCAGCTTGGAAAAGTACAATTTTGGAAAGACATATTTATCAAAGCAGTCAGATGCTCTAGAGTGCACTCCGGCAGACTTGAATACATTTTTAAAGTAAGCCCATCAATTCCCGAGGAAGATTTATTTTTGATATCATTAATTGTACTGCGAAGTTCTGATAAAACTACTGGTGAAAAGAAGAAACTGTGCAGGTTTACCCTATGATTAGAGAGATATGAAATTGGGTCATTAGATTGAGATACGGATTTAGTCAAATCTTTGGCTACATTTACAAAATAATTGTTTAGGTCCTCAGGAGAGGTAAGGATAGTGTTGGATAAAGGAGTTTTGTTTCTTAAATCATTTACGATAGACCAGGTTTCTTTAGCTACATTTTTGGCGTTAGAAAGTCTATTATTGTAATAAATATCTTTGGCGGCTTTAATAGTCTTATGATAAATTTTTCTGTATGATTTTACATAATTATGAAAAAAGACACTGTCCGAAAATTTCTTTAAATGAGATAGTGACCGCATGTTCTTAGAAGATATACGTAAACCTTTAGTGGACCAGGGTTTACTTCTTTTATTTTTGATAGGCCTAAGAGGAAAAGATTCAGAAGCTATATTAGTTAGAGTTTTTATAAAACGAGAAAATTCAGTGTCGACATCATAAGTGTGAGAGTCCCAGTCAGTTATTTGACATAGGTGTTTGAAATTAATGAAATTTCTAACCGAAAAAATACGGCCTACTTGTCTAGAGGAATTTTTGGCTTTGGATGTAATTGAAAATTTTGTGAAAATTGCTTCATGATCGGAGAAACCTGGACTTAAGACATTACATTCGACGGAGCTAGGATCGAAAGAAGACACAACGTAATCTATAGTACTGGCACTTGTCTTAGTAATTCTGGTTGGTGAGTTGACGTGCATGGCAATTCCTAATGACTCAAAGATGGACTGAAGACATTCCTGAGCAGCACACACACTGGAAAATTCAATATTGAAATCGCCACATAAGATTAATTTGCTTTTTACAGGAAGGGACTCGAGCAAACTTAGAAGGTTATGGCAGAATAATTGCACATCAGCATCAGGTGTTCTATAAATACAAATAATATAAAGGTCATAAGTATTGTGATAAACGATAGAAAATTCAAATACTTTTTCAGATAATAAATGATTATACTTTGATATTTCGGAAAAATCGTTGTTTAAAGACATTATCATGGTGCCTCCATGAGTTAAATTAGTTCTATTAAATCTGGCAATTGTGGTATAGTTTTTAATAAAAACAGGTTGATTGATATTTAGCCAGTGCTCAGTGATGGCAATGACTTCTGGAAAATTTAGCTCTTCTAACAAAAGATATAATTCGTCTGTTTTATGTCTTAAGGACTGAATATTAAGAAAAAAAGATTAAAATTACTATTGGTCAATTTTCTAGAGGGTGCTAGATCCTCTTTTCGCGTCATATTGACTAAAAATTTTTACTTTTTGATGGTGAACCACTAGAATAATATTTACCAGTACTTTCACGTATTTTTTGGAGCCGTAAAATTTTTTCCGAGGAGTAGAAAGATCTATACGCTGCAAGATCTGAGTCCACTTCAGATGAACCAATCCCATAGGCATCGTGGAAGCGATAATACAACTTGCGCAGGGAGTCCTTGTCACTGGGAAGGCCTTCTGAAGCTAGCAATAATTTAATGCTAGTACTTGTATGCCCCTCAAAACACACACTAGATGGCTGGTCGTGTAGATAAGCAAGAAATAGCCTTAAGGTCTTTAGTAAGGAAGGATCCCTTAATCTGGCTAATATATAGCGACCATTTGCTTTATCCGAATCTTGGGACAGCCGCACTCTTGGTGGAGTCATTGGATCAAACTGCAAAAAATCATCTTTCCTTGCAGTTTTCTCCATGCTTAATTTAGAACCCTCCAGTGCCAATGATCTACAAGCTGCTATGGCCTCCCTGTCAGAGCCAATCATGACTGACTTATCCTCCTCAGGCACAAATGTCACTGGTGATTCCAATAATTGAGGCTTTGGTGGAGACAGCCCCCGGCTCTTTGGGATATCTATATTGACATCTTGATGACTAGAAGATGAGACATTATGGGCTGTGGAAGTGGGCGGCGTTTGGATAAGGGTTGGTGAAACTGAATCATTGGTAGGATCAATTATGGTACCAGGTGGCCACAGACTAGCGTTCTTAAGCTGAATTAAGTGATCTTTATTTTGCACCCCAATTTTAAAATCGGAGCGCAAAGTGTCTGCATTCTTAAGCATAGGAAAACAACGCACAAAATTCGTGGTTCCTAATTTTTCTTTGATGTAGTGTACAAGCTGATTTGATTTATACGTGGACGGAATTAAGGATACCACTACATAATGCCATTTCTCTATAATGGGTGTTTTGTTGGGCTGGAAGGAAACAGCTTTTTTTGGAGACCTATTGACAGGCATTTGGACATCTGTTGTATCGGTTTGGGTTGATATTGCGGTGGTGTATATCTTCTTTATTGATTGTTGTTTAGGCTTATCAGCAAGCTTCTCCAGGGTAAGTGCCATTTGTTTTACACTATGCCTCAGCTCAGCCATCTCTTTAGTCAACTGCTCCTTCGATGAATCATGCACCTGGACTTTGACAGATTCATTTTGAGATTCCATTAAAATAGACGATAGATTGAAAGTATCCTGCCTAATTTCTTTAATGGATTTAAATAAGGATTCTTGTATACTGTCAGATATTCCAGAATGGAGGCTGTGAATATCCTCAATTTTTTCTAGCAGTATCTTCCATTTGGAGTCATGATTGAGTAAGATGTCGTAAATTTCGCCAATGATCGGAAGGATGTCGTTGTTTTTCTTTAAGCAGGAACCCAGGACTTCGAGATATTCTGAAGAGATTTGAGTCTTTTGGAGATCTGATATTTTATCATGCAAATATTTCAGAGTTGGAGAGTCGCAAACAGTGCAAAAAAATCTTATGTTGTTGAATTTTTGTTTGTAGAGCACTTTTGTCGTGGATTTATCCAGTCCTGTACAGACCATACAAAAATCTCTTCGGCACTCCCCACTACAGCGAATTCTGTAACAGTCTTTTTCCGAAACGATTTTTTGGCAAGAATCGCACTTAAATTCAGCCATTTTATAAATAAATAAAAAATTAAAATTTTCAAAGGAACAAAAAACGTGAAAATTAAAAAAAAGATGTAGATAAATTTTATGTAAATATTATGTAAATATTTCCAGTTGATAAATCAAAATCTTTAAATGTCACGCACAAACAATATCTATAACTAATAACTGGATCCGGGTAAACAAGGTCAAGTTTAGTTTATAGCAAACGACGAACTGATGATCGGGTCAAAGCACACAAAAAACAAATTGAAATCAAAACAGTTCAAACCAAAACCAAACAAACGTTCAAGTACCGGCAAAACAATATACGAGCGAAAACACAACCGCCTCGTACAACTGCTGGAACTGAACTCGTAAGTAAGTAGTTACTTCAAAAGTAACTATAGATACTTTGAAGCAAAAAGTTACAAGTTAGTTTAGAAAAGTATCTTTATTATAGTTACTTTTTCCCAATTTCAAAAGTAACTTAGTTACCAGGTAACAAGTTACTTTTAGTAACTAGTAACCGAAAAGTATCTTTTTCGTCAAGTTACTCACAGCTCTGCCCGCAGGTAATGAAGGCAGTGACGCAACTAGACATAGACATTTGGGAGGACTCAAGCCCTGACACTTGTAAGATAATATTGATTATAGGATAAAACCAATTTTAACCATTTTTTCGTACGGCTATGATTTAATTGTAAACTCCCGATATTGTCTAAGTTTTTATGTTTCGGCTACATATGGTTTGATTAATATCTATGAGAGCTGTCAAAAAATATATATTTTTTTAATAAATTACGACACTTAAAGTTACATAGAACAATGAAACTCGTATATAAAAATTTTAGGGAGTTTAAAGTTATCACTTCTCCTGTATAACATATGTTTTTCTCGACCTGTTAACAGGAAACCCGACAAAGTGCCTCCTCCTTTTTGGTCTACCTTGTGTACCAGCCCAAGTAACACAGATAATCATATATGGGCTAAAATACTGTGATATTTGCTAATATCTCTGGCTAATTAGCTATAATTGCTAGCCAAAATATCAGTTAATTATACTACCCAATCTTTTGATTTTATGGTTGGGTTTATTAGCTACTTTTTGACTTTAAAATCGAGCTTTTTTAGCTGAATTCTGATTTGTTTTTAGGCAAAATTTGAGTAACATTTTTTCCAAAATTTACCTAAATAATGTCTCATTTTTTGCCTTTTCTTCATTTATATGATAAATCATCAATTATTGTTTCAACTTATGTAGAAATAGTATTAACAGAGCAAATCAGTGTAAGAATTTATGAGCCAAGAGAAAATGCAAACAACAAATCAGGGTTTCGTAGAAATACGTACACTATAACTTATTGTTAATAAAAATATTCATTTGACGGTTGGTGGGGACAAAAAGCATTTGGGTAGGAATTTTTACTGTTTAATCTAAGATAGGTATGTAAAACACGCGCCCCTACTTGAAACTAAACATTTCGTTTTCTACACTTTTTTTTTAGAGATGTAATTTACTAAGTAAATTAATTTAAGAATCCCTAACATAAAAAAAACGCATGAAAATAAGTTTTTATTGGTAGAAAGAATATGTTTGTTTAAAGTGATCAAGTAATGGCTGCTAGGAATTAGTTTAATTTTAATTTCAATCATGACGGATTATAAAAGGCTTTGGGTTATTTTTTGAGCAAATATTTCTTGAAATTGGCCACCTTGCAAGCAAATACTTATCAAATGGGAATAATTTTCAAATGTAGCAACATTTATTAAAATTTTGCCAATAAAAATGCCTACATGGTTTGCCTTTAGTACTCGCTAAAAAATGACTAATTTAAGATCCAGGAGCCAGCGTAACAAAATTAAACGACGATCACTCCAAGTCGGCGTTTTTCTATAATATGTGGTGAAATATTTAATCTTTTTATTAGACATGTTGAATGGCATATAATTTATATTTCGTTTTTCTATATAAATCTTCAGTTTGGTTAAGTATAGTTTTATAGATTATAAACGAATATTTGAAAATGTGGAATTTTTTGGCAATATTAAAGCAAAAAAAAGCGTAATAAAACTACCCAATTTTAATTTAATTTTGAAACGAAAATATGATAATAACAGCCATATTTTTTCCTCTCAATTTTTGTTGTCTTAAAATATCATAATCTCGCATTCTTATATACCTATTATTACTATAATTAAACTTTAATACTTGCTAAAATTTGTTTGGTTGGCATTTGGGAAAAATGCCTTTTTATTGATTATATTCTGAACTCGATTTCTATTGATTAAAAATGCTATATTCTGGCATTTTAAACAGCTATGCTTACTATAATTTAACTTCAATACTTACGAGAATATATCTGTTTATATTGTGGCAACAAAATTGACAGATATTTCTACTTTTTGGCCGTCCAATATTACAAAAAAAAATCCTATAAAAGATATTTTTTGGCCAAGTAATTATGCTATAGCCTATCTACATTAAAAACTGCTACTTTTGGAGCAAAAAAATCTAATTTGAAGCGAGCTTTCATGGCTAAAAAACAAACCAAGAAGCATTTGCCAAAATTTGATAAATCTCTGGTTTTTATGTGTTTTTTATGGATAACTGTTAGGCAAAAAAGCTCATCAGCTAATATGTGCTACTTGGGAGACAAACATGGTTTTGATACAAAAAATTAAATAACACGCCGTTTTTTGGAATATCACCTCAATTTTATCTTAAATATGTATAGTCGAGAAAGATTAAATATCTACATCAATGACTTCCATGATTTTTCGATGTTAGAACATTTACCCCACCTATTTCCGTTTTCAGTTTGACTATTATCGGTTTTGCGTAATCAAAATATGATTTTTTTTACTCTTTTAAACCCCTTAAAAAATATCGCTTACACTTTTCACTATTTCCCAAACTTTTATGATCCATAACTTCAAAATAAGCGCGCTCTTACGTTTTCGTAATCCCAGATAGTATTTAATGAAATTGGTCAAAAGTATACAAGATGCTAAATTAGCAAAAAACCTGTTTATTTCTTAACTAAAAAAGGGAAGATGCAAGAGAAAAATAAACTATGCTAGGGAAGAATACCTTTTTACCCATTTTTACAAAGAAAATGGAGCTTAATTGTTTTGCTTGGCCCTCGCCAATTGCCTGGCGGGGGGCTAATTTTAGGGTCGGGGGGCTAAGCTCCCCCTAGCCCCCCCTAGTTGCGCCACTGAATGAAGGTCTTTTAGAACAAAAGAAAGTGAAACATATTAGGATATTTTCAAGAAGGCAAGGCGCTTTTAAGTAAAAAACCATTTAGTTACTAATATTCAAGTTAGCGTCCAAGATAATTTTAAAAATACCGACCGCCGAAAAGTTAAATTAAGTTTCTGGATGTAGATATTTTCCGGTTTTAGATTTTCTATTACCGATAACGCTATATAAACCCGGAGAAAATATATTTTGTTAGGAGATTTCTAAAGGAACTTGTTAAAAAGCCACCATTATTAGAAAATCGTAATTTTCTCTTCCATTGAGCCTTCCACTTTATTGATATTGGGGTACGTTTTTAACTACTTATTTATCTTTCCGAGCCTGTGCATTCATTCGATTCAAAATCCTTTTAAAGGAATATTATTAGCAGATAAAAGGAAGCCTTAAGGGATGTTCGAGCTGAAATATTTACGAATATTTATGTAAATCCATGGCTACTTTAATTCAAAAGGAGACTGAAGAAAAATTTATTAGGACATTATAATATTTTTGAGAGAAAATTTATTTAAAAAAATTGTTAATGGGCAACTTGCACATTTTTTTTTGAAATAGCACGAAAACATTCTATACAGGGTGTTAGGGGTTTGACTACAAATATTTTAACATAGGATAGTATGAACGATTTTAAACAAAATATTGTCATAAACCATCGGTAAATTCGAAAGGGTTTTCGAAATATTTCGTTTTAAAATGTTTAATTTTGGAGAAGGTTTCAACTAATTCCAAGACAACATGGCAACATTGCTATTTGTTTGGATATCAATGTGATGACAATCTCATCACCTGTGTTTTGTCAGCAAAGAAGTATAAAAAAACTTGTAGGTTTGAAAACGATTCAATTATTTTATTTTGATTACTCTTTTAGAATGTATGAACTACAGTGAAACCTCTCAACAACCGACCATAGAAACTGTCCGTTGTATAGAGGTGTCCGTTCTTGGGAGTGAACAAATTAAATACCAATGTAATTTTATTAAAAGAAATATTTTATTTTTAAGTAAAAAATAATATTAATTAATACAATTGATACTACGTATACACCAACATCTTTTACATACGTATAAGCATACAATAAAAATGTACTACCTAATATAAAATATTATACTACCTACATATACAATTTGATACAGTTCTACTTTATAAAAAGTTTCTATTTAAAAAAATTATCAAGTGTTATTCGTCTTAAACTAGTTAATTTGTTTTTAATAATTTGAGATTCCATTTTAGACGCAACTCCTGAGATTTTTTCCCCTAAAACAGAATCTCCAGATAACACACAAAAGTTTTCAGTATCCCTTAACATTTTATATGCTTCCTTAATGTTCTTAATATTGGAAGAAATAATTTCTTAATCATCATTGTCAGATGAAATCTGACCGTTCTCACTATTTTGAAATTCAGTGATGCACTCACGTACACTTATGTTAGGATTTTCTGTCAATAAACTTTCATCAATATCTGAATATGAAATTAAGTCGGAGAGAATACATTGATGTTTCTACATAATTCCGATAATGACACATCACCTTCACTATCGTAGTCAACGTTTTCCTCGAAAATTTCGTCGAATCCAGCTTTGCGGAAGCAGTTATTAATGGTCTTGGATTCGACTTTTTTCTATGCAGCAACAATCCAAATCAAGGCACTTACAACACTTATGGATTTCTCCAATTGTTCGTTAGATTCAGAATTCTCCATGAATGACAAAAGTCGCTTGATTAAAAACTTTTATGTAGTGGTTTTTAAAATTTTGAATCACGCCCTAGTCCAATGGCTGGCAATGTGATGTCGTATTTGGCGGTAAAAAAATTATTTTACCATTTTTTAACTGCAGTTTTGGGTGAGATGCAGCATTATCCAAAAATAAAAGTACAATTCGGTTTTGCCTTTGCATTTTTCGATCAAATTTCATCAACCAATCCGACATTATATCCCTTGTCATCCATGCTTACTTGTTATGGTGCCATTCAGGTGCGTGCGGTGAAATTTTAAGAAAGGGAAGCAATTTTTGGAAACTTACCTATTTGTAATATAATTCGATTCTTCGATCATTTTTTGCAAATTCGTCAATGCCGTCATTATAAAAACGTCGACCCTCCGACATATTTTGGAGAAGTTTATTTTCAATGGATAACAGCGATCAAAATACAAGAGTTCTAACCACACTACACCACAACTTGTTACATTCTGGACGCGCGTTTCGCTAACCAAGTTAGCATCATCAGCAGAATAAACTAAAGTAACTTATCCTAACCGAGACTATTTATAGGTAAATGTGGTCACACTTGGTTGCACCCGACTGCACCGTTGTCAAGTAAACAATAGAGGGAACTATAGGGAATAGGCCCTCTGTCTTTATTTAGTGCTTTCTTACCACATTTAACTATTTCTATACTCTCAAATGCATCCAATAATCTATTATTAGATACATTTTTAATCAACAATTTTAAATCAAAGATTATTTATTCCTATTCGGTGATTGTTTTCCAAAGCATGTTGGGCAACGCTTGACTTTTCTGTTCTTCCGTATCTTAAATGTGCCATGTGTTCTTTAAAACGAATGTTTATGGAGCGTTTAGTTTGCCCAACATATTTTAGATCGCAGTCATTACAGCTAATTTCATAGATGCCACTCCTCTCCCTCAAGTCGACTTTGTCTTTGGGGTTTCCAAGGAGATTTTTCAAACTATTCTCCGTTTTGTAGGCTACTCTAAAACCTACGTTTTTAAATACTGTTTCTAGACCTCTCGTATATCTGGGATCATATGGGATTATTATGAATTTATTGGAAGCCTCAGGTATTTGAAGAGTAGTGGTATCTTTTAACATTTTCTTATGCTTATGTCTATTTACTAGTTTATGTACAAAATTATCATTATATCCATTACTTTTAGCTATATTTTTAAATTTTTAAAAGCTGACAAAGGAAATAGGGTTGTTATACTAGACAAAACAGATTATTTTGAAAGAGTATACAATTTGATTCAAACTGGTCCTTATGATTTAATTGAGAAAAACCCGTTATCAAAAATAATAACAGAAGTAAAAAGTACTTTAAAACAGTGTAAAAACCTTGTGTCCGATAAACTAAAATTCAAACTAACACATAGTAACCCACAGTTATCTAAACTGTATTGCCTTCCCAAAATTCATAAACCTGGGAAGTCCATGAGACCTATTGTTTCAGCTGTTGGATCACCAACGTACAATATTTCAAAATGGTTAGTAGAAGAATTCGGCAAATTAAATATATCGTATGATAACTTTGAGGTTACTAACTCGTTAGAATCCTTAGATAAAATTAAGAATGTTCACTTAAAAGAAGGTGAAATTTTAATATCTTTTGATGTAAGCTCATTGTTTTCTAGTGTACCCATACCACTAGCTTTAGAGTACCTAAAGGAACTACTTGAAATCAAAAATTTGAAGAAAGAAATTATTGATGAGTATTTACTTCTCACAAAATTATGTATGAATCAAAATTTTTTTCAGTACAACAATAAATATTATAAACAACTAGAGGGAACTGCGATGGGCAATTGCTTATCTCCGTTCCTTGCAAATTTGTTTATGGGCAGATTAGAAACCCAATTCAAAAAAGAACTCAAGTATTTTCCAAGGGTGTGGTATAGATACGTAGACGATATATTTGCTATTTTTGATACTAAAACAGAAAATTTGGACACTTTCTTAGAAACATTAAACAATAATAATCCTTCCATTAATTTTACGTACGAAAAGGAGAACAATGGGCAATTACCTTTTCTTGACACGTTAGTTATTAGAAATAACGATAAATTAGAATTTGATATTTATAGGAAATTTACTAATACTGATAGATATATAACATCCGACTCATTTCATTGCCGTCAACACAAAATGGCAGCGTTCCATTTCTTAACTCACAGGTTAGTCAATTTTCCACTAAGTAAAGAACGTTTTAACAATGAAATGAATCGGATTAAAAATATAGCTAAAAGTAAAGGATATAATGATAATTTTGTACATAAACTAGTAAATAGACATAAGCATAAGAAAATGTTAAAAGATGCCACTACTCTTCAAATAAATGAGGCTTCCAATAAATTCATAGTAATCCCATATGATCCCAGATATACGAGAGGTCTAGAAAAAGTATTTAAAAACGTAGGTTTTAGAGTAGCCTACAAAACGAAGAATAGTTTGAAAAATCTCCTTGGAAACCCCAAAGACAAAGTCGACTTGAGGGAGAGAAGTGGCATCTATGAAATTAGCTGTAATGACTGCGATCTAAAATATGTTGGGCAAACTAAACGCTTAATAAACATTTGTTTTAAAGAACACATGGCACATTTAAGATACGGAAAAACAGAAAAGTCAAGCGTTGCCCAACATGCTTTGGAAAACAATCACCGAATAGGAATAAATAATCTTAAGTTGATTAAAAATGTATCTAATAATAGATTATTGGATGCATTTGAGAGTATAGAAATAGTTAAATGTGGTAAGAAAGCACTAAATAAAGACAGAGGGCCTATTCCCTATAGTCCCCTCTATTGTTTACTTGACAACGGTGCAGTCGGGTGCAACCAAGTGTGACCACATTTACCTATAAATAGTCTAGGTTAGGATAAGTTACTTTAGTTTATATCATCTGCTGATCATGCTAACTTGGTTAGCGAAACGCGCGTCCAGAACGTAACAAGTTGTGGTGTAGTGTGGTTAGAACTCTTGTATTTTGATCTATCTTCCACCACAGGTTCCAGTGTTAGGGGATAACAGCGATGTATGCGAAAGTCTCTCCTGCCCTGTTGAATTTCTCACGAAATTTTTTATACGTTTAAGTGTTGAAAAATTGCGTTCTACTGATGAACTTGTGGCAGGTCAATCAATAATTAAAATTAAAATCTCGTTTCAAACAGTCCAAAAACCCCGTCGAACTATTTATTGCTTCTGAGTCCCACGTTTCATTATTTTGTATTATATTCTCAAATAGTTCAATCAGTGATTCACGATTTTCAGATACTGTTAACACAAGTTTTCCATTACAGTTACACCTAGTAGGAGCTACTTTGGGCAATTGTTTGTGGACAATGGAGTCCAAAGCTTGTGCACGTTTTGTTGACTTGGAAAAAAAAGCAGCCATGCCACTTAAAGTAACGAAAAATACTTTACACTGTTTAATGTGATTGATGGACTGGGATAAAACTAAATTTAATTTATGAACAAAGTAATGGACAAACACAGCACTTAGGAACATTTTTTCGAACTTTAGCTTGCACACACCATAATTATCCTGCCAACACTGCAGCTCCATCATAGTTTTAAGCAACTAATTTTTTCTCTTCATTAATTTCTTTAGTAACGTTATAAACTAAAGTATATATTGCATCTGCTGTACGATTTTCGGACACATTCTTGAAGCCTAAAAATCGCTGTTGAATACTTCCGTCTGTTTTAACATAGCATATTACTATAGATAATTGGCTAAAATTAGTGATATCAGTTGTTTCGTCCAGAACAATAGCAATGAACCGCGCCTCGCCGATCTCCTGCTTAATTCTTTTTAGAATAATGGTTGCAACAGTGGAAATTAAATCATTCTGGATTCGATTCGACGTTGCGCGAAAAACGCTAGACTCCTCTAAACGATTTTTAATCAATCATCATATTTAGCTTAAACTAAGTAAATCTTGAAAATTTCCTCTAGTTGAAGAAACCCTTATTTCGTCATGACCTCTAAATCCGAATTCGTTCTGTCCGAGAAAACAAACAACATCGATAAGTCTTCTTAATATTTTTTATCGACTAGTTCATTGTGTTGGCGGTGACTAATTTCCAACTGTTTATTAAGGATGTGTGCAATTCTGGTTTCGTCGAAGACTTTATGGAAATCGTTTAAATCGGAAAAACCAGTTTTATTCCAGAGACCCTTTTCATTTTCAAAAAGTAAACATGGCCAACAAAATAATTTACTTATATTTTCACAGTCTGTTAGCCATTTAAATTGTTCGTATTGTTTTTCCAGATAAAAATGTCTAATACAGTTTTTCATTTTTGTGGTTAAATTTTACATAGACGGTCTTGCCCTTCCTTTAGAAATTATTTGAAGCTTAAACAAAGTTTAATGTTGAAAATGTTCCAAATTTTAGTGTCCGTGCCCGTTGTTGAGAGTGTTCGTTGTCAAGAGGGTTTAAAACACAGAAATACATATATTGACGGTCGGAAACTTCAAAATTGTCCGTTCAGCAGAGGTGTCCATTGTTTGGAGGTGTCCGTTAAGGGAGGTTTCACTGTAATAGTTTAATAAATTGTGGTTTGTTAGCATAATATCGGCGTGTATAAAAAATAGTAAAACCATGTTATTAAAACTTTTTAGATTGTTTATTTGTAAGTATATTGTAAGTTTATTGGTTTCTAAAAATTCATAAAGAATGTCGACTTACCAAGCATATTATTTTATAGCACTAGGTAGGTAATTTACACACTACAAAAAGTATTTTAAAAACTTAAAGTAAATGCTGAAAATATTTACCGCCATTATTTAAACACGCACGAATACAGCGAAGCAAATTTTCTTGAGCAGATCAAGAACGTTAAATATTTGTCTAATTTGTTCCGCTGCAGCAAAATTACGGTTTTAAGGTCATCTTCATTGTCAATTTTAACCTTATTATACACTAATGTTTTCACGTGGCCCCAAAAATAAAAATCAAATAGGTTTACGTCTGATGACCTCGGAGGCCATTTTCTAGGTTGTCAGGCATTTCGACCTATCGACCTATTATCAAACGTATTATCCAGATGTTGTAACATATTACTATGAATGCGAGCAAAAGCTCCATCATGAAGAAACCAGGCACTGGCTGACTGAGCTAAAGAAATATATTTTAAAAGAGTCAAGTCATTAGTTAAAAACTGGAGGTATGCCTTTTCTGTTAAACGCCTTGGTAGTCGATTATTCCAGCTCAAATATTTACTGGAAATCGGCCTTGTTAAATCGTGTGTGAATTTCCTTAAGCTCAGGTATGAGTCTTGTGATAATTTAAAATTCCATTCTTCTTCGGGGTAATTCCTCTAAAGTCAAAGCCGGTACTCGCTGCACATCATAAGGGTACAGAAGAATTTCACGAAAGGTTCGATGAATGGTCCACTTAGAAAATCCAACTTATCGCGAGATTTCCCGAGTGCTCAAACCAGTATTTGCCACCCCTAGGGCTAAAATATGTTCTTCGTTTTCAGGTGTTATCTGCCATTCGGGCCTCCGATTGGTTTAACGGACATTTATACTTCCCGTATCGCGAACTAACTCTTTGTAAAACCACCACAAATATTCCGCCATTAGGACATCTCCTGTTAGGATATCTTTCCCGGTATGTTTAGGAAGCCAAATGAGCATTCTGTCTACACTGTCCATAAATAACTAACATTTTTGCATATTCAATATTCGTATACATTTTTAAAATAAATCCCTTTTACGTAATAAAACGGTATGAAATTGCCTTATATGGCAAAAAATTAAAGTGAAAGAACCAAAAAACAAGACAACTGCAACTGATATGCTTTCGAATTGTTATATTCTTTGAAGCCTGCTCTTTTCCCTATGGTGAGCAGTGTTGCCGTTTTCAAATAAGCATTCTATGGTAAAATAAATAAAATTTATATCGTCCAGATATTCTACTATAAAAAAATGTGTAGGCATTAAGTAGAAAATCATATAATTAATGGTTTTACAAAATAAAATTAATAAACGTGTTAATGATGTGCTTAAAAATTAATATAGCAAAATACAACTTTAAGGCTGTTCTTCTTAAAAATGGTAACGAATTGACTCTATGTTATTTAAGCATTTTTTAATCAAAATGGTTCATACTATCGCATGTTAAAATATTTGTAGTTAAACTCCTAACACACTGTATATTAAGAAAGAGCCTTTAAAGTTTAAAATGAAAATCCTTATCCGTTAATTAATTATAGATAATTGAAGTCCTGACACATTTACGGCCTTTTAACAGAAGAGAAACAAAAGGTTTATAGATTAACTAAAAAGAACAAAGCTGTACATATTTGCATGACATGCTAAGACCGCATCAAAAACACTGGCGACGCGTTGAGTAAACATAGCAGAGTTTCTGATGTTTTTGCTATCAGTAAAAAATGATTTTAGTGTTTTTTTTTACGAAAAGCGGCATTGCCACATAAATGTTATTTGAGAGTTTATGAAACTGGTTCGAATGAACATTATTTTTATAGAATATTGGTAACTCTGTACCCATTGCAAGAGAGGATATGACAACTTAAAAACCAGTGGTAACACGCTGAACAAACAGAGGAGTTTTTGGTTTTTTCGCTATTCGTTTCTTATTCTATTGCTGATGGGTAGTTCTGGAAAGCAAGGTTGCCACGTAGATGGTGTTTCTCAGTTCTTGAACCTGTGAGCGTTATTGTGTTCTTAGACAGAAAATAAAAAAAGTTTTAAAGTCTGTTCTAGAAATGTATAGAGTAATACAATGGGGAATTTGCTCCAGTTTGGCTGAATTTCGGAGTCGTCCATAGGAGTAGGTAAACTTTCTTTATAGAAATAATAATAAAGACCCTTTAAAATCCATGTCCTTTTGCCCTGCCCTTTTGAGGTTTGACTATTCTATATACCTTGATGTGATGAAGGATATATATTACAAAAAAATGTAGCAAGACAAAAATATAACCAGTGCCCGCCAAGCTTTCATCGAAGGCCTGTCAACGGATATTAAAATGCATTAGGGAAAAGGGAAGAGACTAATAATTGCACACATTGGAAGCGAAGAGGGGTTTTTAAAAGGTTTGCGAACTTTTCAAATGTGCCGGATCGGAGATTACCATGAGGACATGAATTCCAATGTTTTTGAAAACTATTTTCGTGAAATGATAAAATATCTTTCGGCTGATTGCGTAGTGGTTATAGATAACGCAAGCTATCATAAGATATCAACTTCATCTTGGAGAAAACAAGAAATTATCGACTGACTAAATAACTAAAGGTATTGAGTTTGCACCCAACTTGACAAAGAAAGAAAAATCGTTTTATGGAATATGCCGTTAAAGATATAGCAGAAAAATAGAATGTAACTGCGCTGCGCTTACCGATATAGCATTGCGAACTAAATACTATAGAACTTATATGGCCGCAAGTGAAATGATTTGTAGGAAGACAAAACAGGACATTTAAAATGAAGGATGTTAAGCCACTGTTTGATCGAACCATTTAGGAAATGACACCAGAGAACGTGCGAAAAGCAATCCAGCATGTGATTAGACAGGAGGAAAAATTGTGAGATCTTGACAACCTGATCGATAAGACTGAAGACCCTTTAATTATAATGTCAGAAGGTGATGAGTGAGTTCCTCATATGATGAGGAATATAAAATATTATAATTTAATTGTTGTATAATAATGCATAATAATTATTATTTTGTCTTTATATGTTATGTACAGATGACATAATATTTTTATTTTGTTAAATATAAATTATTTCTATAAGTATATAACAGTGTTTATGAACGGATAACAACAGGTAAAATGGATAAATTGACCCAAAACTGGGTGGTACTACCTGCAGCTGATATTTAACATATCGGTAGGAATCCAATACGATGGAACAAAACGGCGCCCAAAAAGAAATAGTATGTGTACTATGTACTGAACCAACTTGGATCACACTTCACTCTTTTCAATAAAAGTAATTAAAGTAAATTAAAGTAATAATAATTTACGATTTTTTTTTTCGAAATATTAGTAAAAATACGTCGCTCAGGTATTTCAATCTCGTTTCTATAGTTTTTTCATAATTTTTGGTTTAAAACTTATTCTTAATGTATTATGTTATACTATAGTCATTTAAAAAAAAATGCAGGAAAAATCCGAGACGACTGCGCCAAATAACATTTTACCGCAAATCAGGGCGAATATTTTATAGCCCCTAAAAACAAACATATTTGTGAGCAAAGATAAAGCGATATTTAACGGCAATTCTCACACAAAAAGCTTTTATTTGTAGAAGGTAGAAGTTTAATCAGGCAGTCTGTAACAGAACTCCAACAAACAAATAAAATAATTAAGTGGAAGAAGTAAAGCCGCAGGGATACATTACAGTTCATCAGTATCTTTTCAGCGAACAGCCTTTTGGGCACCGTAAGCCGTATTCATTTTTAGACGGCTCTCGCCGCTCTGTGTGGAAAAGAGGCATTAATGAAGAAGGAAACTCTCGGAGAATACGGAAAAACTCCATTAGAGGTCAAATAAAGTCACGATTTAAGGAAACTTTTAAACGCGTCTCTAAGGGAATGTAAAATTGGGCTTTGAAAATAATAAATGTGTTTTTGCAGTAAACGATTTTTTTCCGTTTTTAGGATTTGTAATTTGCAGATACTTAATTTCAACAGTCTTAGTCGCTGAGGTAAATAAAGGAACACAAAAAATCTGGTAACTTGTTATATTGTAAGGGAAATGTATTTAATTTGTATATATTAGGCAAGGAATACGTACACCTTATTTTTGGGCGCCACTCAGTTTATATATTAAAGAGTTTATAAAGCTTTTTAACTGAGAAATTCCGCTCTGAAAATACTGATGAAAAATAAAAAACTTGAAGTAAGTTTCAATCTGTTTACTTTACCCTTTTTTGATGTTTATGATGACATGAAATGATGATTTAATGCTATAATAAAAACTACAAATGTTGAAAAAAAGTAAAGAATATTTTCATTCAAAATGTGAGGGTATAACCAACTCTGATATATTAAATTTTAAAAATGATATCCGATTAAATAATTCAAATGCCGCTTCCTTGATCAAGAAATTATGCGTATATGAATATGTGAGAAATATGCTTTATCTAACCGATGAGTCTATGTATTGTTCGAACCAAAATTATCAGATTAGGTTTTACAACACTAATCCCATATATGTAGGTATATGAATTTAAATAAATAAAAATATATAGTTTTAGGTATAATAAACAAAGTAAGCCATAAAATTTGCCAGAAGGGCTTAAAATTCATGAGGTTACAGTAAAATAAAATTTATAAATATATTCTCATGACTCAACATAAATAAAATGGAAATAACTGGCCTTAATTCTAAAAGCAGTGAATGTGGATCTGTAGAGGTATGATGAATTAGCTCATCTCAGCACAGCAACCTAGTGCACGTGTCCACTTTTCTACAAGAACATGTGCAAAACGGACAAAAAAATACAGGTTATGTTACCTCTGCATTTTTTTTATACAAATGTAAAAATACCAAAAAGAGTTATAATGTCGCTGAAGGAAGAAGCGTGTAGGTTGTAGGGTGTACGTTGGAGGGTGGACGTTGGACCCTGTAAAGAATATCGAGAATGAAAATAAGGCCTTAAAAGATTTTACAAAAAAAATCACTTACCTTAATTTAAGGGAATAAACAAAATCCGCCAGATATTGGCATCCTTTTATCCAAAAAGGTAAAGAAAACAAACATAGCAGAAATTAGCAAGACATCTTTTGACTTTCGAGCACGAGATGCCAAAGGAAAGTGACATATTTTACAAAATGGCCCTTGATCTCTTCTTCATCGAACCGCCTAACAGCTGACTGAATCGGGGAGAAGCCACATTGCTTCGAAAAACTGCACGATTAAGAAATCGTCTAATGACAAATTGTCAAAATCATGAAATTCTCAAGATGGAAGTGAGAACTGACAACGTTGTAAGAATGTCAAAATAAAAACGCTTTATCGATTAGCAGGTGTGTTCATAAACACTACATATTACAACCAAACAGCCCCAGGGTTGTGAAAAAAAGAAAAATAAAGCAAAAACGAGTGCAAATTGAATTTTGTTACCAGAAATGACCGTATATAAACAAAACTATAGAATTTTAAAATTAAAATGCTACACAATGTAGGTTGAAATGAAAGTGACTATAATTTGACTAATCCATCATACAATAGGAAAATTAGGAAGAAGGCGATTTTTGTAGTTTTTTGAGAGCTCTTTTGAACAAAACTGCTGGACACATAAAGTGCACAAAACATTTTTTTGGCAAAACTTAAGGTTACATAATTTGGAAACCCAAAAAATAATTTTTTTAGCATCTGATCGTTCAATACATTTTTTTTAGTTTCTAAAATACAAGCAGATGCCATATGAATGTGATATTAATTTTTTTTAATAAGCCTATTTACCAATATTTCAACAGATAATTTTCGTTTAAGAAAATCTGGCAACATAGTGCTTATGATTAAAAAAAAAATGAACGACTTTTTCCCAAAATTCGAATTTATGTCGTCAACTCAGTTTGAAGTTACCCAGATTTATCCATTGACGGCTCGTGGTGAATTATATTGGGAGGTCCATAACAAATTTAAAAATAAGGATACTTAATATAAAAATAAATATCTTATCTTTAAACTCAGCTTTAAATTCTCAGATCTACTCTTCATTCTTTAGAATTGGAAAAATGCTGAATGACACGTTCGTTAAAAATGCACGCACATTCCTTTTATAAACGATTTCTGGATACTTAACATTGCTAAAGCGGATAGTCTGTCTTGGCCCAACTCCTCAAAAAAATTTATAAGCCCTCGAAAACTCCTGGATTTTTAGACAAAGCCGTTTCATCTTGGCCACGTAGGGCCAGCTCGAATGCCCCCCAAAATTTTACACAATCTATAATTTTGTTTAAAATATAACGATTTTTGGATATATTTTCTTTAGAATCTCTAAGGGAGTTTCTATAAGCTGTGTGTAGCTGAGTACGAATACCAACACTTCCCACCGTAGCATAGTTCAACGGACATTTCATGTGATCTGCAGAAAACGCATGTTTTTTATTTTTTCTTTTAAGTATTTTAAGTCTTTAACACCGGTTTTACACCATAATGAGTCCGACGAGTCCTTAGAAAACAACAAACAAACATAACAGTAAAATTAGTTAGAGACTTCACAACCACATATCCAGTTAGCTAAATCGTACATACTTTTGCGAAAGTTTTTTGTCTTTACTAGGTTGTCGTATATTAAGTTTCGGCAAATTGCGACCACTTACCTCGAATTCGGTTATTTTCTCAAAATTAAGCTCGTTAGCACTCTTTAGTTATTTAATTTTTTGCACTACCGACATTTTATTTCGTCTACATTCACAACTCAAACATAGGCCACCTTGAAATTGGTTATTTTTGCAAAATTAAGTTCCAAATACCACTGCTCTTTACTTTTTGTATTAATTCTCTCTTATTACTAAGCATTAGTTTAAACTAAACATACCAGGGGAAGCATGAAACCGAAAACGCTCCTGAAAATAACAGCTCGCAAGATAAATTTTCCGTAAAATAATTCAAACTTTGAGTAGCTGGAGCATTTACAATTTCAATCTCCGCATAAAATGTGAAAGCAAAGGAATATCCACCGCTTTTACATGCATCAGCTCCACGAGATAAAAGCCGGATCAGAATTGTTGTTACGTGGTTACTGTAAGTACTTTGCACGGAGTCAATTTACTTTATTATTTTCGACGTTAAACTTAATGTAGAAACTAATAAAATAAATATATATGAGATATAAAGTTTATATTTTCTGAAAACAGGATAAATAGATTTCGGAATCATCTGACAAAGAGTGTTTATTTAAAAGGAAATCGCTGTGAATTTATTTTCTTTACTCTGCTGCTGTACAAGGTGTCCTATTTTCGTAGGTTTTAAGTGTTTTTTTTTTGCGTATGAGTAGCGTATATATATATATATATATATATATATATATATATATATATATATATATATATATATATATATATATATATATATATATATATATATATATATATATATATAAATAAATATATATAGAGAAAGAAATCTTTCGAAAATGCCAAATGTGATTTTGGCGAAACTTCAGCAAAACTGTTCTTTTCAGAACGACAGTAGTGAACGGATGTATACCCGGAATGAAAACACACATATATATATATATATATATATATATATATATATATATATATATATATATATATATATATATATAGGAGACACAATGTAATTCAATGCCGGTCGTGGTATTAGCCAGCGGAGTAGTTGTTTTTGTGATTCAATTTTGTGCCTTTGCCCTACACGGGGCTGGCTAGTCTATGGCGGCCTGATGAGCTCTAATAAGAGCGAAATCGCGATCGTCGTTTGACTAAAATGGATCATTGTGTCTGCTGTGATGCAGAACATGTTCCAAACAAGGATCATTTTCTTGTTATGACGTTGGTGTAAGTGGAATGAAAACATACTATCATATATATAAATATATATATATATATATATATATATATATATATATATATATATATATATATATATATATATATATATATATATATATATATATATATATATATATATATATATATATATATATATATATATATATATATATATATATATATACTTAGCCGCAAAAATAACGCACAACCAAAAATTATACTCAATTTCAAAGTTGATTTTCTCGTGAACCAGTAAACCGATTTCGATAATTTTTTTTTGAACTGTAGCTTTTTTCTTTAGTAATTGCACTATGATAAAAAAAATTTATTCAAATTTCAGTTTTTGGCTTATACAGGGTGAAAAACGAGAATAGTTTTTTAGGTCAAATTTGAAACACCCTGTAGGGAGCGTTAGCAAAAACAACGGTTGCGTATTAAAACCATAATGTAGCCTCATGTTTTCTGAATATTTTGTTTTTTTGCTGACTCTGATATCTGTAATATCAAAGAAAATACAGAGTTTTATTCCAGAACATGTTTTTTTATCAAGATAACAATTTAACAACATTAAACTAACAATAAAATTTAAAATAATTAACAATAAAAAGCAAAAAAAAACGTGCACTAGTAGCGCGTGTTTCCACCTCTTTTTCTAATGACAGCTTCACATCGCCTCGGCATACTCGATATTAAATTGGATATTTGATTTTGGTCAAGTCCATTCCAAATATCGGTAACCATCCTTTCGACATCTTGTAGGGTGGCAGGAGGGGGCTGACGCTGTCTCAGTGCCCTACCAATAATAGCCCATAAATGCTCGATAGGATTCAGGTCGGGACTGTGCAGTGGCCAATTTAGAGTTCGAATATTTACTTCATGTAAATATTCATTGACGATGCGCGCTACATGAGGACTTGCGTTGTCGTGCATTAGTAAAAAATTATTACCAATGTACGGTGCGAAAGGGACAACGTGCTCAGACAAAATGTCATTAATATACCTTTCACTATTTAAAGAGCCCCCACGTAAAGGTACGATATCCGTCCGTGCGGTTAAGGAAATTCCTCCCCAAACCATCACAGAGCCTCCATTAAATAAAGTTGTTTCACATACGTTACACTGGGTATAACGCTCACCTGGCCGGCGGATCGGAGCTATATAGACAGAACCTAGATTCTTCTGTAAATAGAACGTGTTCCCAATCCTCAATAGTCCACATTACATGTTCCCTGGCGAATTGCAGTCTAGCTCTGCGGTGGTTTGCATTTAATGCAGGGCCTGTCGCTGGAACTCTGACATGTAAATTGTGTTCAGAAAGACGTCTCCTCACAGTATCAATGCTTGGTTGAATATTGTGAACTGTACTGAGTTGCATCAAAAGTTTCCTTGACGTGGTAAAACGTTCTCTTAAAGCACGCAGTCTAATATAGCGATCTTGAACAACTGTAGTTACTCGAGGTCTGCCTGGTCGTGGACGTATGTTATAGTCATTGGTTTCTCTGAAGCGTTGGACAACACGAGAAATTGTTGTATGCGAAAATCCTAATCTCAAACCAATAGCATTGTAGCTTACTCCTTCGTTATGTAACGTCACTGCCTGAACACATTCATCACGAGTCATATTCCTTCTAACCCGTTCCATTTTCACGAAAGAACTTAAAGAATGAACTTAAATTATTCAGCTTGAGACGATAGGTACATAAATAAAGGAATTGTCAAAACTGACATTTGCTGACACTGTTGATTTATCATAGCCTACTAAGCGCTGTTTTTGGTAAACGTAATAAGTATCCAATAAAACTGTGATTTATTGAATAAAAACATGTTCTGGAATAAAACTCTGTATTTTCTTTGATATTACAGATATCAGAGTCAGCAAAAAAACAAAATATTCAGAAAACATGAGGCTACATTATGGTTTTAATACGCAACCGTTGTTTTTGCTAACGCTCCCTACAGGGTGTTTCAAATTTGACCTAAAAAAACTATTCTCTTTTTTCACCCTGTATAAGCCAAAAACTGAAATCTGAATAATTTTTTTTTATCATAGTGCAATTACTAAAGAAAAAAGCTACAGTTCAAAAAAAAAATTATCGAAATCGGTTTACTGGTTCACGAGAAAATCAACTTTGAAATTGAGTATAATTTTTGGTTGTGCGTTATTTTTGCGGCTAAGTATATATATATATATATATATATATATATATATATATATATATATATATATATATATATATATATATATATATATATATATATATATATATATATATATATATATATATATATATATATATATATATATATATATATATATATATATATATATATATATATATATATATATATATATATATATATATATATATATATATATATATATATATATATATATATATATATATATATATATATATATATATATATATATATATATATATATATATATATATATATATATATATATATATATATATACAGGGTGATTCATGAGGAAAAGTCAATACTTCAGATACATATTCAGGACTAAAAAATAAACATAAAAGTCTATATAAATAAGTGTCCGCAAGGCCTTAGTGCTCGAGATACAGGGTGTTAAAGTTTTTATTTAATTTTCCTATTTTTTAAATAAAATCTATGATAATGTAAATAATGGAGTGAAAATTAATATACGGGGGTTTTTTGGTATGACAAATTCGAATCTAATATTAGTATTGCTCTTACTTGTAGGGGGCGCCACCTACATGTCTTTCTACTTCTTGGAACAATCACAACTTTTTGGTACAGTCTTGTATTACATTTTTGAGCAAAACAAATTATTCCCTTGCCATTTCTACGTCAAAAAGGTATACTAGTTAAAAGTGGATACGAGCAACCGTTTTCGAGATATTTCGATTTAAAACAGTTTCGGAGCATGTGATTTTTTTTATCAAATTCACATAAAGCATGCATGTATTGTAAAAAAATAGAAGTGTGCCTTGCCTGACAGAACAACTGCTGGTTGGTGTTCTCATCGTTTTTCCTGTTACTTAGCAATAGTAATGTCAGTTAATAATAAAATCAAATTTTGTCACAGTCAATTTCGGTTCATAACTTTTATTATCTGACAATAATCATTTAAGAAACTTTAGATCTAAATACGTCATTATGCCTGTGATATTCTGGCATCGTGAATATGCAGATATGATATTCGTCTATGGCTTCTGCAATGGGGTCGTAATTCAAGCAGTCGCGGAGTACCAGCGTCGTTTTCCAGATAGAAAGGTGCCAGATAGAAGAGTTTTTCAACAAGTTTTCACTACTGCTGGGGAATCTGGGATGTTTCCAAGTGCGAAAATTGTATCTGAAAGGGAATCGGGACCCAACGTTGAAGTAGAAGAGGCTATACTCAATGCCGTCGAAAATGATCCAAGCATAAAATCGTCTGCTTGGAGAAATCTTCACATTAATTGTTTATACCCATTTCATTTACAACGGGTTCAACATTTGCAGGAGGATGATTTTGAGTTGTGAATGCAATTCTGTAACTAGATTAATGAAGATCGAAGGTTGTATAGGTATGTTTTGTTCACTGATGAAGAACAGTTCATGCGTGATAGTATAAATAATCTTCACAATGACTACCGGTGGTCCTATGAAAATCCTCACGCTACAGTAGAATATAATTTCCAACATAAATTTAGCATTAATGTGTGGTGCGGAATGTTAAATGGTCATTTAATTGGTCCATTTATAATCGACGGTAGTCTTACAGGAGAAAAATATTTAAACTTTCTTGAAAATCACTTGCGAAATCTATTAGAAGATGTTCCCCCGTAATGTAAGACAAAACATGTATTTGCAGCATGATGGAGCCCCTGCACACTACAGTTTACGTGTAAGAGATTTTTTAAACCAAAACTTTCCAAACCGATTGATTGGTCGGGGAGGTCCGTTTAATTGGCCACCTAGATGGCCAGACCTTAATCCTTTGGATTATTGTCTTTGGGGATGGTTCAAATCACTGGTATATTCAACTGAAGTAAATACAAGAGAAGAAACCCGAGCTATACACCATAGAGCTGACCTGTGCTTAGAAGCAAATGGTGGAATTTTTTAAAATTATAAAATGTAACCTAGATTTTATTAAAAACAACTTAATAATAACAATTTTAATAAAAATTAAATAACTTTTGTTTAGTTTATGTCTGAGGAACCGAATACACACCTCAAAAAAATGTGTTAGTCTTTCATTTCAAAGCTTTTGTGCCAAGATGCGTTTAAATTTGGACAAAATAACAAACTTTTAAAATTTTACGATAAATAAATAAAATAAAAAATTACATGCGCCGAAATTGTTTTAAATCCAAATATCTCGAAAACGGTTGCTCGTATCCAGTTTTAACAGGTATACCTTTTTGACGTAGAAATGGCAAGGGAATAATTTGTTTTACTCAAAAATGTAATACACGACTGTACCAAAAAATTGTGATTGTTGGAAGGAGTAGAAAGACATGTAGCTGGCGCCCCCTACAAGTAAGAGCAATACTAATATTAAATTCGAATTTGTCATACCAAAAAACCCCCGTATATCAAACTCCATTATTTACTTTATCCCCGTATATATATATATATATATATATATATATATATATACTTTATATATATATATATATATATATATATATATATATATATATATATATATATATATATATATATATATATATATATATATATATATATATATATATATATATATATATATATATATATATATATATATATATAAATTAGACTTCTTTCTTGGGTATAGATTTATTTGGAAAATCAAACAATGGAACTAAATCTTCTTTCTACAAGCTCTCAAAGTATTTGTCAAAATGTTTGTCAAATGTCACAGGTAAAAACACTTATTACATAAAAACCAAATTACATTTAAACATTTTCTAGATACATTAACAATACAACCAAATTCAAAATAAATATCACTAGATGTAATTTCTTTGTAGATTAATATACCAAATGAACTCATAGTTAGTGCCATAAAAGCCAAATGGAATATTTTAAAAAAATTTACAGCTCTAACTCTTGAAGCCTGAATTCTTGGAAGCGTTAAATCTTATAATGCCAAATAATTATTTTCAATACAAAAATCAGTTTTATCAACAACTTGATGGATGTGCTATGGGCTCACCTATTTCCTCTACAATCGCACAAATAGTTATGGAATACGTAGGAGAGGAAGTTCTCGAAAAATTGAATTTTAATATTACTTTTTTAAGAGATATGGAGAAGAACGACTTTTCGCATTCAATAATTTTCACTCGAAACTTCAGTTAACTCTTGAAGTTGAAGAAACAGAAAACAAAATAAATTTTCTCGACCTTACTATAACAAGACAAAAAGAAAATAATTTAAAATCTAAATGGTTTACAAAAGAAACTTGGTGTGGACGACGATATTTCAATTCCCACCATCCGTACAAACAAAAAAGAAGTGTTGTGATTGGTCTACTTGACCGTGCCATAATTTTAAGCCTTTAATAAAGTTAAAGAGACCTTGAATGCAAATCATTTCCGGGAAAAACTGATAAAAAAATTATCAAACAAAGTACTTATATCTATTATAACAATCACAACCAAAACTTAACAAGTAAGACAAGATAATACGCAAAACAAATACAAATCTAAATTATCTAAAAAATTAAAACACATTTTAGGAAAATATAACATAATTGTGAGTCATAAAGCCCAGAACCTGACAGGCTCCCTATTTACAAAATTAAAAAATAAAATTCCTAAAAATAAAAAATCCAATATATCGTATATGAATTTCCTTATTTAAACTGCCCCATGAAATATTTTGGTATAGCAACCCAACTCCTAGAAAATAGAATAAAAGGGCATAAGTATACAAAGAATGCATCCACTCCATTACACAAACATTAAAAAAGCCCAAAACACGAATTTAATTTTTCTGAAACCAAAATCATTGATGAAGACAACCTCTATCAGAAATTAATTATATCAAAGAAATGATTCATATAAAAAAAGAAAAAAATGTAATAAATGAAATGAAACAAAAATTTAAGTCAAATATACCACAATTTGATATTTTAGTATAGTTTTTTTAAAATGTAGTATATCATTGTGAATATCTGATTCTACTCTAAGGTTTAAATTAAAAAATATAGCAAAAACATTACCTTTAAATTCCTCAAAAAACGAACTACGATCCCAGATAGACCTACACCAGATGCAAAACTTAGACAAGTAGCCGTCAATTTTCTTTGGCCTCGGCGCGAGAGACATGTATTGCCCGCACCAAAAATTTTGTCGGATATTAAAAATTATTAATAAATTATAAATAGCATTACCCGCACCAATTCAAATTTTTTGGAAACAAAATGTTATGAATATTTAGGTATTATAATATGTAAATACTGGTTTTGTAAGGTCCTTATTTTTGCTTTTACTGCGATATAAATTTGATTTAATTTTAATTCACTAAAATGAAAAACTAATTATATTGGTGTTTTAAAAAAATGGCCAATGCTCATATTCCTGCACTATTTAGAAAATGTTGTTTAAAATAGGAAAAAAACACATTTTTAACTTTCAGAAATATATTTATTTATACACAAAATTATAAAAAATATCTGAACATTTATTATGTAACTAGTTGTAAAAAATGTAAAATGCCATCACTTTATGATTTTTTTTAAGTAAAACCAATATTATCGGCATCTACAAACACGGTTTTTGGGTAATATCTTAAACAAAGATAAAATAAATAATATAATGACAAAAAACGATGCATTGGTATAACGTGCTATAACGGAGAAAATCAAATCATGAGAAACACTGTGAGTTTCTACCAGAATAATAAAATCTCAGGTGTAAATTTTAAATTTCATATTAGTGAATATGAAGTGTTCAAAATATTAACTACGATTAGATCAGCGGCAACGGAATCTGACGGACTGAATATAAAATCTCTAAATTATGTCTACCATTTCTGCTACCGTACATAACACACATAGTTAATTATTGCATTGAACGTAATATTTTTCCGTCTGCTTGGAAGAGGGCACTGGTTATACCAATTCCAAAGGTGGCTGAAGTGGAATCTCTGCAACAGCTGCGTCTTATTAACACCTTGCCTACCATGTCGAAGATTTTAGAGTCCATCATGCATGCTCAACTATCTGGATATCTTATGTCAAAAAATTCCAAATACTCAGTCTTTGAGTCTTCTCTTTATTGACTATAGTAGATGACATAATTAGCAATATAGATAAAGGCCAATCAACCGTTTTAGCGCTACTCAATTTTAGTAAGGCTTTCGACACGTTATGTCATGAAATAATATGCGCAATATTTCCTTATGTTGGTTTGTCTAAGGATGCTGTATTATTCTTAAAAAATTACTTAAATAGCAGGGAACAGGCTGTGACTTATAATGACAGAATCCAGGTTCCTTTCGAATTTGAGTGGGGTGCTACAAGGTTACATTTTGGGACCTCTTCACGGGACACGCCTTGCTTTCAAAGATCATTTTTATCCTGTATAAGTCACTATTATGCTAATGATACTCAAGTATATCTCTCATTTTTACCAGAGGAGAGCATTCAAGCCATCTCTGCTATTAACTTTGATTTATTCACTTTTAATGTTATGTCGAAAAATCACAACTTAATTCTAGACTGTGATAAATATGTTGTTATTATTTTTGCCAAAAAAAATGACAAACAAAGATTTATAGAAAAGTACTCACTTTCTATTGTTATCAATATTAATCCCTTGCAAATTAAAGAATCAGCAAGAAATTTGGACCTTATGATGGATAATGAGATCGATTTTCAGAGCATATCAGCAAGCGCCTTCAGAAAGCTTATATGAACTTAAAAATGATATTTCAACACCGACGCCTTTTAAACAAACAATTGACAAAAGCATTATGCGAAGCTTCTGTCCTGTCCCAACTTAATTTCTGTCATAAAGTGTACGGACCGTGTATTTCTTCGCAAGTGGCGGGGCGCATACAGATATTACAAAATTCTTGTGTGCGTTTAATATTTGGAATCAGAAAATACGATCATATTGGACATGCATTTGTAGAATCTGGTTGGCTCAAGATGGTTCAGCGGCGCTACCTTCATATGGTGTGCGTATATCACAAGATTCTTACCGAAAAATCTCCTCCCTATCTCTACAACAAAATTCGATTTAGAACAGACGTTCACAATATAAATATTAGATTTAAGGGTAAGCTTACCATCCCTGCACACCATTCAGCCCTCTTCGAACGTTCGTATTCCTACCTCCTCAGCATAGCATTGCAAAGTATTTGAACGACCTTCCTGAGGATATCATTCAATTGTCACAGAGCAGATTTCGTGAGTTTATGCAGAACAAGTTATTGGCTAAAGCTAACCATTTTATTTTCACTTTTTTAAACTTTTCTCTCGTGGATCAAAATACGAGAGTTCTGACCACACTACACCACAATTTGTTACGTTCTGGACGCGCGTTTCGCTAACCAAGTTAGCATCGTCAGGAGATGATATAAACTTAAGTAACTTATCCTAATAGAGACTATTTATAGGTAAATATGGTCACACTTAGTTGCGCCCGACTGCACCGTTGTCAAGTAAACAATAGAGGGGAATATAGGGAATAAGCTCTCTGTCTTTATTTAGTGCTTTTTTACCACATTTAACTATTTCTATACTCTCAAATGGAAATCTATTATTAGATACATTTGTAATCAACTTAAGATTATTTATTCCTATTTGGTCATTGTTTTCTAAAGCATGTTGGGCAACCCTTAACTTTTCTGTTCTTCCGTATCTTAAATGTGCCATGTGTTCTTTAAAACAAATGTTTATGGAGTGTTTAGTTTGCCCAACATATTTTAGATCGCAGTCATTATAGCTAATTTCATAGATGCCACTCCTCTCCTTCAAGTCGACTTTGTCTTTAGGGTTCCCAAGGAGATTTTTCAAACTGTTCTCCGTTTTGTAGGCTACTCTAAAACCTACGTTTTTAAATACTTTGTCCATTGTTAAAACGTTCTTTACTTAATTGAAAATTGACTAATCTGTGAGTTCAGAAATGAAATGCTGCCATTTTGTGTTGACGGCAATGAAATGAGTCGGATGTTATATACCTATCAGTATTAGTAAATTTCCTACAAATATCAAATTCTAATTTATCGTTATTTCTAATAATTAACGTGTCGAGAAAAGGTAATTGCCCATTGTTCCCCTTTTCGTACGTAAAATGAATAGAAGGATATTTATTGTTTAATGTTTCTAAGGAAGTGTCCAAATTTTCTGTTTTAGTATCAAAAATAGCAAATATATCGTCTACGTATCTATACCACACCCTTGGAAAATACTTGAGTTCTTTTTTGAACTGGGTTTCTAATATGCCCATAAACAAATTTGTAAGGAACGGAGATAAGCAATTGCCCATCGCAGTTCCCTCAAGTTGTTTATAACATTTATTGTTGAACTGAAAAAAATTTTGATTCATACATAATTTTGTAAGAAGTAAATATTCATCAATAATTTCTTTCTTCAGATTATTGATTTTAAGTAGTTCCTTTAGGTACTCTAAAGCTAGTGGTATGGGTACACTAGGAAACAATGAGCTTACATCAAAAGATATTAAAATTTCACCTTTTTTAAGTGAACATTCTTAATTTTATCTAAGAATTCTAACGAGTTAGTAACCTCAAAGTTATCGTACGAGATATTTAATCTGCTGAATTCTTCTACTAACCATTTTGAAATATTGTACGTTGGTGATCCAACAGCTGAAACAACAGGTCTCATGGACTTCCCAGGTTTATGGATTATGGGAAGGCAATACAGTTTAGATAACTGTGGATTACTTTGTGTTAGTTTAAATTTTAGTTTATCGGACACAAGGTTTTTACAATGTTTTAAGGTATTTTTTACTTCTGTTATCATTTTTGATAACGGGTTTTTCTCAATTAAATCGTAGGGACCAGTTTCAATCAAATGGTCTACTCTGTCAAGATAATCTGTTTTGCCTAGTATAACAACCTTATTTCCTTTGTCAGCTTTTAAATAAAAACATTCTTTTATCTTCAGTCCCTGGATAACTTCATTATTTTTACGAGAAACTTATTTTGACTGGTTGTTAAAAACGTTTTTTGAGATTTGATTTCTATGAAATTAGCTGTAATGACTGCGATCTAAAATATGTTGGGCAAACTAAACGCTCCATAAACATTCGTTTTAAGAACAGAAAAGTCAAGCGTTGTCCAACATGCTTTAGAAAACAATCACCAAATAGGAATAAATATTCTTAAGTTGATTAAAAATGTATCTACTAATAGATTATTGGATGCATTTGAGAGTATAGAAATAGTCAAAAGTGGTAAGAAAGCACTAAATAAAGACAGAGGGCCTATTCCCTATAGTACCCTCTATTGTTTACTTGAAAACGATGCAGTCGGGCGCAACCAAGTGTGCCTACATTTATCTATAAAGAGTCTCGGTTAGGATAAGTTACCTTAGTTTATATCATCTGCTGATGATGCTAATTTGGTTAGCGAAACGCGCGTCTAGAACGTAACAAGTTGAGGTGTAGTGTGGTTAGAACTCTTGTATTTTGATCTATCGTCCACCACAGGTTCCAGTGTTAGGACTTTACCCTCGTGAATATTCCGTAAATTAATTAAAGGTGTTATTAATTATTATTTAAAACCTAGTTGGTTAGCTGAACAGTTGGTTGGGCTCTAAGCCCTACCAAACTGAAACTCGCCATTTTGTACATTCAATTTTATTTTAATGTTTCTTATATTAAGTCTATCTTACTTGTAATGTATAAGACCTTTATTGTTATTATTATTATTATAGAAATGACATAAACTGCTTTTACGTGTCCCGTAAAAAAATATTGTAAACATTTTCGAGTAAATGTTCTCAGTTCTTAGGAAATACGTTTTTTAATTATGTGTATTGTCCAAATAACATGAATCTAGTCCGGCCGAGATAGCCGGTAGCTAAACCAATGCCAACGGTCGGACGAAACAGTCTTGTTAATACCGGTCGGTATGTCAATTCGATTTATTGAGCGGATTTATTTAATTACTGAGTGTTATGTTATGGAGTTAGTATGAGCATATATAATGTCAAAAAATGCTACTTTTTTTGTGTATACCATGGCTGCTCCTCCAACACAAACGTATTATATAAACTGTTTTATTGTTATTGTTATTCTTTCAATTATTTTATTATCTCTCTAGTATTTGCTTTACCTTAATACGACATTTTTAGACTAGATTATAATAGGTAGTTGCATTACGGTACTTTAAAATTACTTTTTACTGCTGATAAAAACCAATTATTTTCATGTCTTTAAAGACCATTACTTTAACGTTTGCATTTCCTTTAATTTTATCCGTAACTATAGTAATAAACTTTTTGCGTAATGGATGACCATGTTCACCTTCATAATGTCTAAGATTTTCGCTGCCACTGAGCCACGGCAGTTGGGTTATTTCAATCTTACCGGCATTAATATGACTATCGGTACCAGTATTTTAACAACGCTGTCTTTAACAATAAAATTACCTACCTGATAAAATTATGGCCTTTTTCGGAGGTTCTTCGAATAAAAAATCAGATCTGCGCTTTGATCTAGGAAAAATTGTCGGTATAGCGGTATCATAAAGGAGCTTTACACAGCAAAACATCTACTTTCAAAGTGATTTTCGCATAACTTAATAATAATATAATAATTACAATAACTTTTTTCTAAAACGTTGCACTTCCAGCCGCTTTAAGCCAACTGTTAAATCTAAAATTATTATATTTTTATACTATTAAAAAACTATAAACTATGCTACTTATAAAGTACCTACTTGTTAAAACATATTTTGCGTGAACCTATTAAAATTACTCTCAGGCGTAAAAAATTATAAATGTTAATAATAAAACCAACATACCTTACGAGATCTTGAGGTAATTTGAACAGTAATTTATTGTTCCCATTTATATTTGAACAATGTAAATAAAGGCACTTATAACCAGGCATTTTTACAACCACAAAAATAAAACTGTATAAAAAATAAATGTTTAAAAATTAAATAATAACATAAGCTCTCGGACTATCGACATCGCCGCTCGAGCCAGCAGTTTTCCCTGCGGATTTAAATAAAATATCAACTGCGTTAGATAGGCACTCTGGCATCTGGTGTAGGCTTATCTAGGCTACGATAAGAACACTTTTTTCTTTTTTTTTTACCTAAAACTGTGTTATGAGTTGCCTGGCAAACCACTAACTTCCTACATATCCTAAACCTTATTTTATTAATTTTGTAATAATTTTTTGTAAATAGTGTAACCTTAGACAAGGAAAGAGAGAGGACGCGTAACACCCGTTTACGGCGCTGGCGCAAATTGAAGCAGAAATTCATTAGGACGCCATTTTATGGTGCCAGACAATCGAGGTGTCACCACAGTTTCTTTTGTGGATTATTCAGCGGAAAGTGTGTTAAAAACTATAAATTTTGTGTTAGAAAAATGGTGGTTTGTTGTGCTTACAACTGTAAAAGTCGGAGTGACAGAAAGGAACCTGAAGTTACGTTTCACAGGTGAGAAATAATAAAGTAATTTCTCAATTGCATTTAAAAAACCATTTATCTCATGTTCTAAGTAGTTATTTGGTATAATATTTTAATATGATCTAACAGCTGACTGATTTCACGATACTGCGCAGTGTGGGACATAAACATGACTATTTTCATTCATGATTACCTAATTAAGTATTCATAATTGGGTTAATCTCCTCGAGTAAATGTCATTTGAGCAGTGGTGGCGTTCATATATATTTTAATAATTACGCTTATGAAAAATTGTTTATTACTATATTTTTGAACCATAATGTTAATATTGTTATTATTAACTTTGTTTAATATTATTTTATCTAATTACTATTAGTTCTGCAATAGGAAAATTGGTTTATTTTGATAATAAAACATATTCTTTTGAAGTTTCACATAAGTTTTTTTTTAAGATTTCCTACAAATCTGGTAAGGAGAGAACTTTGGGTTCAGAATCTGAAACTTGCAGACTGGTCTCCAACAAAGAATCACAGACTTTGTTCCAAGCATTTTGAAAAAAAATTCTTTTATCGCATTGGCGAAAGAAATTGTCTTTTGGATGAAGCCGTACCGACAATATTTCCAGAACTGCCCAAATATATGCAACCAAAAAAGGTAAAGTATAGTTTTTGTAACTATCCAAATAACATTGTTTGATTAGTAGAAGTAATTGCTATATTTTTTTTACTTTATTATATAATTTATAAGGTATTTAATATAATATTTATTGTTATTTACTATTACTATAGTTAATTTCTCTTTAATGGTAGGCAAAATTTAATAATTGTTCATGTTTAAACAGTTACACAGTAATACCTCTCTGATATGGAAATTGGAGTATATTTGATTGATAAAACAATATATATGCCTTTAAACCACAATTTCTAAACCATCTAGTTATTTATGCCTAAAGTGATATATAAAGTATGCTAATTACAAATCATAACTATTTATAGATGTTCAAGATATAAACCTATTATAAACCAAATGTTGAGTTAAAGTGGCACAAAAAACTACTATAACATTTATATAACACACATTTTTTAAAGAAATATTAATGAGACTTGATTACCATTTTATATATTTTGGTTGGAAAAAATGTTACTAATTGGTGTACTGCATATTATTTGACTGTACAGTACTAAAAATTTAACAAATCAAATTGTTGCAGACAACAAAGAGATCTCATGAACAAAATATTCAGAATACTGCCTCCACATCAGCAGTAGCTTCTACATCAAGTAGTACCCTGGAAGATATCCATCCAGAGACTCCTAGGAAAAAAAAACTACGTCAACAGCTATTTAGGGAAAGGGTAAAAAGTCAGCAAAAAACAAAGAAGATAAAAATATTGTCGCAGAAAGTACGAAGGTATAAAAAGAAGGTTTTGTCATTGAAGCAAATCATAAAACATTTAGCTAGTAAAAATTTGATAAGCTCAGAAAATTCTCTATTACTTTCCAACATGTCTGGAATAACCAAAGAACTGCAAAAACGTAAATTGAAAAAAAAATGCTAAATATTCTCCACAATTAAGAAAGTTTGCAATAACGGTCAGTTTTTTTTCACCTAAAGCTTATGATTACATTCGAAAAATTTTTGATACTTGTTTACCCCATAGGAGTACCATAGGAAAGTGGTTTAAAAATATAAACGCGGAACCAGGTTTTACCAAAGAGTGTTTTGACACTTTGAGAAAATATGTCCAAATATCTGATAGACCTACTCTCATTGCACTTGTTATTGACGAAATTTCAATTCGAAAACAAGTGGAATGGGATGGGAGAAAGTTTCATGGATATGTTTACTATGGGGTAGACTTGGACGATGATCAAAATGCAGTAGCAAAAGAAGCTTTTGTTTTAATGGCTGTTGCATAAATGGTACATGGAAAATACCAGTAGGGTATTTTTTTGTAGACGGGTTAACTGGCATGCAAAAAAGTTCCCTTGTGTCTCAATGCATAGAATTAATTAAAGAAACTGGTGCCCATGTATTATCATTAACTTTTGACGGTGCTCCTTCGAATGTCGCAATGGCAAATCTTTTAGGCTGTGTCACAGAACTGCAAAATATGAAAACATATTTTACAATTCGTAACAGCAATATTTTTGTTTTTTATGATCCATGTCATATGCTTAAACTAGTTAGAAATACATTCGGAGAGAGCAAACAATTAGTAGATGGTCAGGGGAATTTAATTAAATGGGAGTACATAGAAAAATTAGAAAATTTACAACAATCTGAAGGACTTCATTTAGGGAACAAACTTAGAAAAGCCCACATCAAGTTTTTTAAGCAAAAAATGAAAGTTAGATTAGCTGTCCAATTATTAAGCGAATCAGTAGCAGATGCTCTAACTTTTTGTGAGGAAACTTTAGGCCTTGAAGAATTTCGTGGTTGTAAGGCTACAGTCAATTTTATTAAAATGTTAAATAATATTTTTGATGTATTAAACAGCCGAACCCTTGCTGCACCAAGATATAAAAAACCCATTTTTAACAAAAATATATTCCAAACTAGGAAGTTTATTTCTGAAGCAATTGATTATATTTCAACATTAAAATTTACAAACAATCAATTACTAATACATTCCAAAAGGAAAACGGGCTTTCTAGGTTTTATAATATCTTTAAAAAGTGCCTTGCTGATGTATGATGAAGCAATTTCAAAAAATTATCTTGTTTACCTTCCATGTTATAAAATTAGTCAAGACCATCTTGAACTATTTTTTTCATCCATAAGATCAAGGGGTGGTTGGAATAATAATCCTACCTGTAGACAATTTACGGCTGCTTACAAACGACTTTTAGTCCGAGCAGAAATTCGTGAAGGGGGAATGGGGAATTGTATTCCCTTAGATGACATACCTATACTAGTGGGATCAAGCAGGTTTGAAAAACCAGAACTCAATATTGCACCACCTGATTTTCTCCCAGAGGTATCTGAAAAGTATACAATGTTGCAAAGCATTTGGGAAGTAAATATGGCGGCTATAAGAAAAATGAAAGTTACTACATATCGTAGACGCTGTCTTATTCGCCCTCAAAAAGTGCCCGAATAACGTCATATTTTGACAGCTGTCAAATTTACCGTTCTGGATTTACTGGCGAAAAACGAATTCGGCCATTTTCGGTTTTTCGCCGATATATATTGTTGCGAATTAAGCCCTTTGTTAAGTTTGTTTACTATTTTAAAAAAGTAGACTTACCGTAATTTTTATCCATCTAGCGACTATGATAGTATCAAAAATCCTTCCAGAATGTTCTCCTAAGTTCAATTCTTTTCACCCTGTAGTAATTAGATTATTATAGAGTTTTCTAGATCATTTCATCCTTGTCTAAAGGTTATAATAGCGCGCCGCAAGGCAACGTTTTGATTCAATTTAGTTTGAGATTTGGAAGTGTAAACATGCTGTGAGTGAAGGTCAAGGTTGTGATGATAGTAAAATAGGATCGAAAATAAGTGTCTAGGACTAGACACCTTAGGTCACGCACACGACTAATACACGCAACCAGAGTCCACAGGGACAACCTGACATATTTTTTGTTCAGGGGCGTGCAGTGAAATTTTAAAAAAGGGAAGCAATTTTTAGAAACTTACCCATTTGTAATGTAATTCGATTCTTTGATAATTTTTTGCAAATTCGCCAATGACGTCATCATAAAAACGTCGATGTTCTGACATATTTTGGAGAAGTTTATTTTCAATGGACAACAGCGATGTATGCGAAAGTCTCTCCTGCCCCGTTGAATTTCTCACGAAATTTTGCATACGTTTAAGTATTAAAACATTACGTTCTACTGATGAACTTGTGGCAATACTAATTTATACAATTTCGACACTTCGGTGTAGGCATCTTCCAGCTCCTTGTCTTTTAAAAATTGCATTAGTTCCTTAGCGTTATTTTTTGTGCTAATGTCATCAGTTTCATAAATCAGTTTTAGTTCAGATCGCAGTAACACTCGGTCGAAGAACTGGTCATAATGAAAAACAAGAGATTTAAACGCATCTTCTGGAAAAGTTTTTCCTTTAAATGCATTAAAATTGCAGAGCTCGAGGAATTTAAAATCACTTAAACCGTTATATCTGTAGTTTATTTGTTGCTGAATTTGATCGATTATTTCATAAAAGAGGCGTCTGTATGATGTTTGAACATCTTCCACCTTGTCTGTTCGAAGACGCTTTTTTTGGCTTAACATGGACTTAAAATCATCCACTTTTTTTAGGCAAAAGCAATATCATTTGTTTTAGTTTGTAATATATTAAAAACATCGTCCGAGAATGGAAATATTTCTGAAAATATGTTCAACAAATTATTAAAATTAAAATCTCGTTTCAAACAATCCAAAAAAAACCCTAATAGTAATAAATAGTTCTTATTGCTTCTGAGTCCCACGTTTCCTTATTTTTTATTATATTCTCAAATAGTTCAATCAGTGATTTACGATTTTCAGATACTGTTAACACAAGTCTTCCATTATAGTTCCACCTAGTAGGTGCTACTTTGGGCAATCGTTTGTGGCTAATGGAGTCTAAAGCTTGTGTACGTTTTGTTGACTTGGAAAAAAAATTAAAGTAACGAAAAATACTTTACACTCTTTAATGTGATTGATGGACTGGGATAAAACTAAATTTAATTTATTGAGCAAAACAATGGACAAACACAGCACTCGGGAAAGTTTCTCGAACTTTAGCTTGCAGACCCCCTAATGTCCTGCCATCACTGCAGCTCCATCATAGCTTTAAGCAGCTAATTTTTTCTCTCCATTAATTTCTTTAGTAACGTTATAAACTACGGCAAATAATGCATCTGCTGTACGATTTTCGGACACATTCTTAAAACCTAAAAATCGCTCTTGAATACTTCTGTCTGTTTTAACTTAGCGTATTACTATAGATAATTGGCTAAAAATAGTGATATCAGTTGTTTCGTCCAGAACAACAAAATGAACCGCCAATCTCCTGCTTAATTCTTTTTAGAATAATGGTTGCAACAGCGGAAATTAAATCATTCTGGATTCGATTCGACGTTGCGCGAAAAACGCTAGACTGCTCTAAGCAATCAACATATTTAGCCATTAAACTAAGTGAATCTTGAAAATTTCCTCTATTTGAAGAAACCCTTGTTTCGTCATGACCTCTAAATCCTAGTTTGTGCTGTCCGAAAAAACAAACAACATCGATACGTCTTCTTAATATTAGCATATTTTTATCGACTACTTTATTGTGTTGGCGGTGACAAATTTCCAATTTCCAACTTGATAATTAAGATAATATTTTAGAATTTTTAATAAAGTGGTTTCCTATTTCAAAAATTACATTTTAGAAGAGGTTTTGTAATTTTTATGGTGAAGCACTGCTTCCCTTGCTTCCATGGACTGCACGCCCCTGTATTTGTTATTATATCTATGGTTAAAACGATGCGGTTTGATCCACCCGTTTAAGATTGTGCAAAATAACCGAATTGTGTGGGGCCCATGAGGAAACCGGGTTAAGTTCTAAACTAGGTATGTTCATATTTGTTTGTAATATTCACCATTTTCTTTTTTCGAAACGGAAATAGGAATGATCGTTACGACTAAACTGAATATTATATCCCACCTGAAACAATCTCGTTCCACTCTTTCATATGACAGCTGACAGAGCGAACACTCTCTGTTCTAAACATCAATTTGCAGTTTCGCTGAAAAATGCTGAAATATTTTTCTATTGTTATTTAAAGTTTTATGTCCCAGTCAGCGAGTACGAAAAGATAAATTCTAGCTGAAATAAGAGTTCTGAAGTAGTTTAAATCCCCCGAGCGACGAGAAATATCTTTAAGGTGTTAAAGGTTTTAATAGTTAAGTTCTCTTCCATTCGGTCGGGAAGCAAACGCTGAGTAAACTAGACCGCAACTGTAATGGTAATTCACTCAGGACTGCGCTGAATATAATAAGATAAAATCTACGACTTTCTATAGTTCGTTGCTTTATAAGCGATTTTTTTTTAACAGGAAGGAAAAGGTTGATTTTATCCTTGTGTTTTATTGCTGTATGAATTAGTAATTTAACAGTTGACAGTTTACCAGTTTGTTCTGCATCATAATTACAAAAACAAACGACTTACCTGTGGGAAGTTCGTTTTGAATTATATGAGCTATACTCGTCCAATTAGATTACACACGTAGTCACACCATCGTGGCTTTGTCGAGCACAATTTTAAAGCTGAATCATATAAACAAAAAATGTTCAACCTGCTGACGCAACAACCATATTGTCTTCCTCGGCATTCAGATTATTCATTTCATTACACTGGTGAGAATTGGTTTGTAAAAAAAAAAAATGATTGTTTGGGTAGGGTTCTTAGGGAGGGACTCTAATTGGACGAGTATAGCTCATATAATTCAAAACGAACTTCCCACAGGTAAGTCGTTTGTTTTTGTAATTATATTTCGTTATACTCGTCCAATTAGATTACACACGTAGTTATTTAAAGTAAACAATCATTTTTATTTTTTCTTTATTTTTTATTTTTAGTTTTTTTTTTTTTATTGTTTATAGAAACACATTGATAGACATTAACTAATAAATTTAATGTAAAAATGTTTTAATATTTATTATTATTTAAACATTATTTAATTTATGTATATAATGTATAATATATTTAAAATACATATATGCGTACAGGGTGTTCCAGCGAGGACTGAACAGGGACCTATTTTCGACCTTCCTTGTATTTTGGAAAAATTCAAAATAGCCAATCGATGTATTTTTTCTTGTAGAATCCAAAAATGTCATCGAAAAAATATTTGAACCAGAAACAAAAGAGTTACGCTATGCATCAGGTGTTTTTTAAATGGAATGTATGGTTTTTTATACGATTTTTGGAAAGAGTGATTTTTTTTATGTCCGTTCTGGTTAAAAGATTTGATTTTGCGATAGCTGTTTATATTACATTTTAATGTTTTACAAACTAAAATTTTAGCTTCACCTGTTTAAACTATACGATAGGTTGGTATAGGTGATCAAGGTAAAATGACGTTTGAATGCTTTGTCAATAAAAATTGACATTATTTTAATTATTGTCGAAGTCTTCACCTAAAAAATATATATTTGACTCTGATCGAAATGAAATACTCTTTGGACGAGAGACTACAGATTGTTATGCTATTTTACAAGTGCCAAGAAAATGCAAGAGAAGCAAGAAGAAGATTTATTGCAAATTTTCATAGAAATATATCCATCAATACAATTCTAAGGATAAAAAACCTATTTGAGGAAAATAAAACTTTACATGATAGAAAAAGAAATTCAATAAAAAATAATTATTAAATAATAAAATAAAACTACTAATAACATAAGTTTTCAATGTGACCGCCGTTTTTCTCGAAACAACATCGATAACCCCTTTGTAGCCTTTCTAAACTTGCTGTTACAATATGATTTTCCTGGTTAAGGCGGTTTATTTCATCGACAATTTTTCCCATGATCTCTTGAATATTTTCGTTTCGTTGTCTGTATACGACGTTCTTCAAATGGCCCCAAAGAAATGTATCCAAAACTGAGAGGCCGGGGCTATTGGGCGGCCAAGCATATGTTCCATTTCGCCCTATCCATTCGTTATGGCGCCGATTTAAAAATTGAACCACATCATGCACGGCATGAGGAGGCGCCCCATCATGTTGCCAAATTAAATTCTGATATTCTGCCAATGGTAAGTCTTCCAAAAAATTTTCAATTTCGTTTTCTAAAAACTCATAATATCTGTGCCCATTTAAAGTCCCGTTAAAAAATATTGGTCCCAAAATTTTATTGTTTTTTATCCCACACCAAACATGAATAGAATTCCTCCCTTGAAATTTAATAGTCTGGAACTTTTTTTCGATTTTCAACGGCCCAGTGGTGACTATTATGTCTGTTGAATACTCCCGATGTTGTGAAAGTAGCTTCGTCGGTCCACACAATATTTTTGAATAAATCAGGGTCTTCGTTTTCTTGCCGAATTACCATTTGAGAAACAAATTGGAAGCGAAGTTCTTTTTGTGCCGGTGTTAGGTGCTGAAGTGGAAGGATACGAAAAGGCCTAAATTTATGAATTTTCAGAGTCCTGTGAACAGTCTCTCGGGTAACTCTTCTGCGCCTTACATCGCCACCGTACTGAACTTCCCGAACTGCATCCGAAATAGATTTGGTTGGATTAACTTGAAAATAATTTATAATGGCCTGGTCTCGATTTCTTCTTCTTTGTATATTTCTTTTTCTATCATATAAAGTTTTATTTTCCTCAAATAGGTTTTTTATCCTTAGAATTGTATTGATGGATATATTTCTATAAAAATTTGCAATAAATCTTCTTCTTGCTTCTCTTGCATTTTCTTGGCACTTGTAAAATAGCATAACAATCTGTAGTCTCTCGTCCAAAGAGTATTTCATTTCGATCAGAGTCAAATATATATTTTTTAGGTGAAGACTTCGACAATAATTAAAATAATGTCAATTTTTATTGACAAAGCATTCAAACGTCATTTTACCTTGATCACCTATACCAACCTATCATATATTTTAAACAGGTGAAGCTAAAATTTTAGTTTGTAAAACATTAAAATGTAATATAAACAGCTATCGCAAAATCAAATCTTTTAATCAGAACGGACATAAAAAAAATCACTCTTTCCAAAAATCGTATAAAAAACGATACATTCCATTTAAAAAACACCTGATGCATAGCGTAACTCTTTTGTTTCTGGTTCAAATATTTTTTCGATGATATTTTTGGATTCTACAAGAAAAAATACATCGATTGGCTATTTTGAATTTTTCCAAAATACAAGGAAGGTCGAAAATAGGTCCCTGTTCAGTCCTCGCTGGAACACCCTGTACATGTTAATTTCTATAAGTTTAAAGTTTTACTTCAACGTCTTTTAAACTAATTTAAAGACCTAACTTTAACAACTTTAAAGACTACATATGTCGTTCTATAATGTAATAAAAAAATATTTTTTAGAATACAAAAAAAAAAACAGTAACAATGAACTAGTATCTAATGGAAAATTAATTTTATTATTTATTCGAAATAAACTCAAGCAAATTCGTTTCATCTTGAAGAGGTCGTTTATAAAATCTGGCAAATATCTCGGACTTTTTTGTCCAACCCGCTGAATTTTTAATACTATCTATGCTCATCCCCGCTCTATAAGCCGTTGAAATTGACGCATGCCTAGTACTGTGGCTTTTGAACTGTTCACTATTTATACCACTACATTTCATTACATCTTTTATCCAACGGCTTATAGACTGGGGAGAGCATCTCATCAAATGGCCTGCGATAGGTTAAAATGAAGTAATCTTCATTTTTTCTTATTGAATCAGTTACATCCAAGTAGGTAAGTAAGGTTTTAGCTACACATAATTGAGGATGATCATCGAAAAAATTAAATTTCAATACAGGTTGTTCGCGATTATAATTTGAGGTTTTTAAAATATCTGTAACAGAAATTTGTACACCGTTTTCCATTCTTACAACGTTTTTTATGTTAAGTTTAGAAATTGTTTGTATTCTCTGCCCTGATGCTAACATTAACAATATTACTAACTTTTTAACTAACTTCTCTAAAGATATATTTTCTAGAGGATACCAATCCTTAACATAATCTAACACTTTTACTGGATCCCAGGTTACATTATATTTAGGAAAACTTGGTTTTGTTCTAAACGCTCCTTTTAAGAATCGTTTTAGTATTAATTCATCAGAATTTGAAATATTTAAAACTAAAGACAACGCGGATTTATGCGAATTAAGAGTAGAATACGAAATATTTTTGTTAAATAACTTAATTAAGAACGAAATAATATGTCCAACCCCTACGGTGTAGACATCTATTTTATTTACTGTACGGGGTGGCCAACTAAGAATGGACGCCGGCCATAACTCGCTAACCGTTAATCATATAACTTGGGGGAAAAAAATTATTAGCTAAATCGACTAAGAGAAATCGCTGGAAAATATTTGAAGTTCCGCATATGGCCGCTAGGGTGTGCAACTGTTATGGTCAATCAGAAAAAGGGCTGTTTCTTAAAAAATATTCATGTAAAGTTATATTATAAATACTGCCATCGTAAAGAGTAGAAAAATTATGATTTTTTTGTTAAGGATATTTTGCTCTATCTCGTAAAATGTAGTGGTGGGGGAAGGTCAAACATGTTTTTATTTAAATGTCAATAACTCCGTTATAAGTCAACGGAATTGAACAAACTAGGTCTCGTTTAAAAGAGCCCATCTTAACTAATAATCTGATGTAAAAAAAAAATCCGATTTGATTTCGCCGTGGTAACTAGAGGGCGCTGATTGACATCACAACAATTATTACGCATTATTTTGAAAATTTTAAATAGCACGCTATATCTCTTTTAACACAATTTAATAGAGGAGGAAATTCTCAATAAGTCAGTGCAAATTTCAGCTTTCTAACTTTTTTCAAACCGGAAATATAAATAAAACAAATATTAGGGCGCTGGGTACGCAACATCTCCCTATTCTGTATGGACATAGCCTACATCACAATAATTCACTAATAATACCACAGATAATATTCAACGAAAATAGCTAAAAATTATACTAATGTTCTGAAATAACCACCAGGTGGCGCAGTAGACGTTAATAAGCATAGTTTTACTCGCAATTTTACTTTTCTCTATATTTTTTTGTAGTTTACTCTATTTTCAGTAAGTTAGATATTATAAGGTAATAAATAAGAAAAATCCTAATATATTCGACCGTTGCAAATCTCCGTCTTTCTTAAAATCGACAATTTATGCACAAGAATAACAATAAACTAAAAACATAGATAAATAATAATTCCTTAGCAATTTTCTGCTACATCAAGCAAAAAAAATAGTAGGCTGTGAAAACAAAATTGAAAGTAATAGGTCAAAAAATAAACAATAGTTTCTTGTCAGTGCCTTTTAGTTGCTATTTATCGTTCTTGAATTTCCTAATAGTATTGCTATCATTTCGCGTTTTTGTCCGAGATTTTCGTGTTTTTTGAGTTTTTCTAGTTGCTGTTGTTCATGTTATTGTTGTAGCTCGTATTTTTCTTGTTCAAGATTTGTTATTGTTCGTGTTGCGTTGTGTTAAGAACAAAATGATTTATACAAATCAAGAACTATTCGACATGATAGGTGTTTATTTTGAATGTTTGAGAAATGCTACGGTTGCTGCAAGAGTATATGCGCAGGAATATCCGCAGAGACGCCACCCAAGAAAAAAGGTTTTTCTTCGAGTGATCCAACGTTTGCGAACCACTGGAAACGTGCATATTCCCGTATACCGCAGACAACGCAGAGGAAGCACTGAAGAGAATGTAATTAATGTGCTAGCGTATATCGAGTTTAATCCTCAACTAAGTACTCGAATTATTGCGCTAGACCTAGGAGTAACGCGCACCACTGTTCAAAATATACTCAAAGAGCACAGGTAAGCAACGACATTGCAAATATAAACTGGACATATTTTTTAACAAAAGTCACGTGATTCTGATGTCACATAGGTCTTTAAGCCTAGAAAACCAATAATTTCCTGGAACATCAATTAAATATCTTCATCTTGTTTTAGGTTACATCCATATCACTTAGTGCTGCATCAGGAATTGACTGCTGCAGATTTTCATCACAGACTAAACCATTGTCACTGGCTTTTGGGTGTAATGAGGGAAGATCGGCAATTTCTGAGGCGAATATTGTGGACCGATGAGGCTACCTTCCAGAGCGATGGACGTGTCAATCTTCAGAATACACATTATTGGTCCAGAACAAATCCACATTGGATGCGCGAAGTCCAGGACCAAGGCCGTTGGTCTGTAAATTGTTGGGCAGGGATTTTAGGCGGACGAATTATCGGACCATTTTTTTTCGATAATCCATTGAATGGTGAGAGATATCTAAGATTTTTAAGGGAGGAATTGCCGATTTTGTTGGAGGACGTACCTCTGAACGTCCGACAACGATTGGTATACCAGCACGATGGTTGTCCAGCGCACTTCGCCGTCAACGTTCGGGAATTTTTAGATGCCCACTATCCTGGCCGATGGATAGGGCGAGGCGGCACCCTTCCATGGCCAGCTAGGTCACCCGACCTAACGTGTTTAGATTTTTATTTATGGGGTCGAGTGAAAGATTTAGTTTTTGCCACCAGACCCACTACACGGGAAAATATGATTCAGCGAATAAGAGACTGTATAAATACTATTTCAGTTGGTGAACTGGAGGCTGCAGTTTTATCCACGCGAGATAGGATGCATAAGTGCATCGAAAACGATGGCCGACAATTTGAACATTTAGGGCGGCATTAATTGAATTATATTTTTATTATCGTTTCTTTCACACGTTCCATTTAAATGGCTTTCATTTCCCATTATAATGAAAATTTAATATTGCACTTATTGACTCCTACTGCGCCACCTGGTGGTTATTTCAGAACATTAGTATAATTTTTAGCGATTTGCGTTGAATATTTTCTGTGGTATTATTACTGAATTATTGTGATGTAGGCTATGTCCATACAGATTAGGGAGATGTTGCGTACCCAGCGCCCTAATATTTGTTTTATTTATATTTCCGGTTTGAAAAAAGTTAGGAAGCTGAAATTTGCACTGACTTATTGAGAATTTCCTCCTCTATTAAATTGTGTTAAAAGAGATATAGCGTGCTATTTAAAATTTTCAAAATAATGCGTAATAATTGTTGTGATGTCAATCAGCGCCCTCTAGTTACCACGGCGAAACCAAATCGGATTTTTTTTTACATCAGATTATTAGTTAACATGGGCTCTTTTAAACGAGACCTAGTTTGTTCAATTCCGTTGACTTATAACGGAGTTATTGACATTTAAATAAAAACATGTTTGACCTTCCCCCACCACTACATTTTACGAGATAGAGCAAAATATCCTTAACAAAAAAAATCACAATTTTTCTACTCTTTACGATGGCAGTATTTATAATATACCTTTACATGAATATTTTTTAAGAAACAGCCCTTTTTCTGATTGACCATAACAGTTGCGCCCCCTAGCGGCCATATGCGGAACTTCAAAATATTTTCCAGCGATTTCTCTTAGTCGATTTAGCTAATAATTTTTTTTCCCCCAAGTTATATGATTAACGGTTAGCGAGTTATGGCCGGCGTCCATTCTTAGTTGGCCACCGGGTACAGTAAGACAACCACTTCCGTAAGGTACCACAATATTGTCTTAGAGTAGACTCACTTATTGACTTTAACATTATTGGTACAGCTTCCTCTGGGATTCCTTTATTTAAAAAAGATTTCCTGATAATTTCGACACCGCTAGGGGTAATTTTTTCCACATCGGGTGGCTGGTCCTAAAAGGAGATAAGAGTAGATTTTTGTTAGGTTTTAATATTTTTGGTTCACTCAAACTAAGTTTTTGGAATAATGAAAACCAAGACTAATTTGGCCAATAGGGAACCACAAGGATTCCTCCGGATTTATCTTCAATTATCTTCTTTAAACCACGCCCTATTATAGGAAAAGGGGGAAACGCATAAAATCTAAGAGATTTGTCCCAATTGATTGTAAATGCGTCACATGTCAGAGCCCCCGGGTCTTTAAACCATGATATATAGGTGTCACATTTAGCATTAACCTTGGAAGCGAAAAGGTCGATGTTCGGTTTCCCAAAAATGTTTACTATTTTTAAAAAATCTTTATTATTCAATGAATATTCTGATTCTATTTTTAATGTTCTAGACTGCTTATCGGCTATTATGTTTTCTTTTGAAGGAATATAGGAAGCATATAAAAACAATTTTCGTTCCTCGCACCATGACCATATTTGTCTACTTAATTTATTTAATTTTTGAAATTTTATTCCACCCATTTTATTAATGTATGCTATTGCTGTTTTATTATCTACCCGAAGAAGAATATTACAATTTTTTGCACTTGAAACATAACATTGTAATGCATAATATATAGCAAGAAGTTCTAAATAATTAATATGATTATTTGCTTCTTCCTCGGCCCAAAACCCATGAGTAGCTTCTGAATTATATGCTGCCCCCCACCCAGTTTTTGAAGCATCTGTGAATATCTCATGAGAAAATTTTTTACAATCAATAAAACTGAATGATTGATTTAACATTTGTTTCCACCATAGTAATTCATTACATATCATGGTTGAAACTTTAATTTTTGAATTATATTTGCCATTATATTTTTTAAGTCCTAAAAACTTTTCACGTTCTAATTTTTTAGTGTGTAACCAACCATATTGCACTGCAGGACAAGCAGACACTAACATACCAATAATTTTAGATAACTCTCTAATAGTACATATTTTCTTTTTCATAAATATATCTATTGCATTAATAATACCTTTTTTCTTATTCTCAGGAAGATGCATAGTCATATTTTGACTATTGTAAATAAATCCTAAATATTTACACGCATGCATGGGCTCTAATTGCGATTTTTTAAAATTTATAATAAAACCTAATTTTTGCAATGTTGTTAAAACTAAGAAAATACTATTTTTTACTTCTTCTTTTGTGCTACCCAACAATAAAATATCGTCTAAATATATAATACATAACAAGCCGTTTTTTCTAAAGTAATTAAATATGGGTTTTAAGAGCTTTGTGAAAACATATGGCGCTGTTGATAAACCCATAGGCAAGCAGTTGAACTCATAAAGACTATTATCGAATTGAAATCTAAGATATTGTTTATGTTCTCTTTTTATGGGAATCATATAATAAGCGTCTTTAAGGTCAACTGTAGCCATAAAAATATTTTTAGATATTAAATCTCTAACAGTTTTATAGTTATCGAGTTTAAAGTGAGGAGCTTTTATAAACATATTTAAGTTTTTAAGGTTCAATATGAAGCGCTTTGAATTGCCAATTTTAGACACAAGAAAAAAGGAAGATAGAAATTGATTAGGTACTGCTTGACATTTACAAATTATACCTTGTTTGATTAATTCTAGAATAACACTAGAATAGCTCTCTCTCTCACTATTAGATTGTTTTATAGTATAATAATATTTATACTGATAGGGTTTTTTAATAAAGGGAATTTTATACCCTTTAATCCAAGAGAGAATTGTTTTATCTTTTGTATAAATCTGCCAAGAATTTTGAAAATGTTTTAGTCTACCACCATAATATTTAGTATTTACCTCTAATTCGGGTAACTGCCTTTGCGGAATGACTTCTTGTAATTCTTGAAGTGCCTGTCCCTCATTTGACGACTTTCTCTTACTTGCGGCTTGTCCTTCATCCTTCCCTTGTGATATCTGGCCTGGTAGTTTAAAGACGAGGCTGATGTATTAGCTGGGGGGGGGGGCCTTTGACCGGACGAGGATTGCAAAATGGGGGGTTGATATTTTACTGAATAAATGGTTTTCATCTCTTTCCCAGTCCTCCATTGAGATTTTACCTCTTTAAACTTGTCGGCAAAGTTTCTGCCACATAAATATTCATCTGGTTTGGTTTCTTTGATTATTTTCTTGACGGTTGGGTTTACATGAGTTTCCACATGGTACTTCCGGTTTGTTGACATCATGTGAAATGTGTCACATAGTATTTTTCCAGCGTCAACAATTCTAGGTAATACTTCTGACTTAAAGTCTGTTGGAGAATCGGTTGTGGCCCTCTCCTCCTTTAAAAGTTTGTCAATAACCCCGGCCATTGCGGCAAGTGCTACCCCTATATATTTTGAATAGTGGCAACATACTTATCCTCTTTCTTACTCGCCTCATTCAATGATGCCTCCAATTCTGGATTTAAGAGAGGTGCTCGTAAACCAGCAATATTTTTTAGGATTAAATATTTTTTCTCAAAATCTTCCTTTTCATCCCTTTGGATGCCTAGAGCAAGGTATTTAGTCCACCGCTCTGCAAGAGCTATATGTACCTCACTCCCAAAAACAGGATCGCTTCCAGACGGTACATCACCCAGTAATTTCAGAATTTCTGGATTAACTTCCTGTTGCTGACTATCCCCACTTTTCTCAGAGTTACCGTCGGGATTGATAATTTGAATTTCTGGTTCAACATACTCTAGCCTCTCATCAACACTGCCACCGCTACATTCTGAATCGGAATCAGAGCTATACTCACCTAAAAGAAAAACCAATTGTTGGTTTTATTGGCCTTGGCTAAGCGGTATAGGTATTGTATGGGTTTAACGATTTTACCCATATGATATCAATCGATTACACTAGAAATGGTTTTAACGTTTATAACCAACTGCTCAATCGCTTGGGTTTAACGGTTTTACCCAAGAAAAATGATTAGAGTACACTTACTTGTATTTATAGAACTAGGGGCACGACGCACGGCTCCCTTTCCTTTCTAGTTTATCCAATTTCCGTAATAATCTACGTTTTTTGCGTTCTAACTTTTCACTTTCACTACTATTTCTCGATCTTTTCGGCATTTTTCACGGAGAAAAAACACTACGATTTAACTCGACAAAGCACAACAGTGTAATGAAATGAATAATCTGAATGCCGAGGAAGACGATATGGTTGTTGCGTCAGCAGGTTGAACATTTTTTGTTTATATGATTCAGCTTTAAAATTGTGCTCGACAAAGCCACGATGGTGTGACTACGTGTGTAATCTAATTGGACGAGTATAGCGAAATATAATTATATCAGTTGTTGTATCAACTTCAAGAGAATGTTTCAAACAAAAGTTGTGTGATTTGATTTGCTTTTTCACATGCTTATATCTCAATATATACACGGTGTATTAAGAAATCATGGTTCTTGGAATTAGACCGTGTCAATTTGTAATTACTGTCCGACGTTTCGTTTTCGATTGCACGAGGCATCTTCAGGGACCTTTACTCCACGAGATCTGAACACTGAATGAGCTTGAACAGATTCAGGTGGGCTTTTATACCCGACTTTTGCTCGCCGAACCGTGACCCTGTGTTAGGATCGGTTTCCACGTGTGATTTAGACCGTAACCCGTTTCTCTATTGAAATTTTTGAAGGTTTAAAAATTTCAATAGATTCTATAATTTTTCGTTTATGAAATCCTGAAACCGATGCTGGAACTTTGGTGTTCTTTACATTTATAATATGGCCAGTAGTATGTTTGTCTTCAGCTACAGCAGATAGTACAATTTATTTCCTTTTAATACATCGTTCATATTCCTTAACTCTAGTTGATATTGACCGTCCTGTTTCTCCCACATACACTTGTCCACATGAGCAAGAAATGGCATATAAGGGGTATGAGATCGGCGAAGTGCCTCATCACTTCCGCCAGTGCAGCACTTCGATGTTGTTCGCCTTTTCTCTTAGGGCTTTAACGATTTTTAATCCACCTAGGACGTTCGCCCTTATGCCACGTTTCTATCTACCTATTTATGTAAAAGAAGTGTCCATAATTAATTTGTATGACTTAATGTTTCTCTTTAAAGTTGTATCTCGATGGTAGATTTTTTATTGTTTGTAATAGTTTCATACAGAACTTTATAAACTTTGAGAAAGATTAACATAATACCGAAACGTGACGGAAATAGATTGACTCCAGATTCCGGATCAGGACCCCAAAATCCACCTATATACAAAAAATCAACAGAATCGGCGATGAAGTAAATAGTTGCCAAAGTTTTATCCCGTTTTTCATACATAATTTATATAGATACTAAAAATAAACTTGTCAATTCATTGTTAATTTGCCACTGAGCTGAAATACGTGCTAAGTGGTTAATCAAAGAATATAGACAACGCTTTGGAATATCTAACATATTCATTAAGTACTTTTAGTTAGAAATAATACATTTTTTTAATATCAAGCATCATATAATCAATCTTTTACGGATTTCATGAGTTATATATATTTTGAGAAAAATATGGTTTTAGAGTTACTCCAAAAACAAGTTAAGTGCAACCTTATAAAAACTTGGAATCATTAAAAAAAGGTAATCTTTCAAATTTGTCAAATTCCGTAGTAGAACCGAAAGTAGATTTTGAAAAATGCATATCTAGTGCTTAAAGTGTTGTTTGTTTGACAGTGAGATTAACTTGCGAAAATTCATTCAAAATAATAAGAAAGCTATTCGTTTGTTCGATATTTATACTATCGTTTTCGGTTCACGGCCTCAGATGCTCTAAGTTTAACGGCTTAGTTCAACTGTATTATTGTCTAAAAAACACTTGTTGCACTAGAATTTGTGGAAATTTTGCGCACAGTAAACTTTACTGTTGGATTTCCATTAGGACAATTGTCATTAAATAAACTGCTGGCCACTTGAAACAATTCATCTGCATTTTTTAATAAAATTTCGAATATTTTTAAAACGAGATGAGATACTGAGGTGCGGTTTTCAGCTGTATCTTGTTAATTTTCCTAAAAATCATGTAAGTATATTTCAAGAACCTGTAGAATATCAGTTTAAAAGTTTTTACTTAAGTTTTAAGTATTTTCTAATAAGTTTCTCCGAACGGTTTTTAATTTCCACTCTAACTTTATTATTTTAAAAAAATACAGGTATTGATTTAACAGCCAAAGTTACCAACATTGGGTAACACAAGAGACATGTAACGGGCTGCCACCTTTTCAGTTTTAAAAATATCAAAAAAATTAAACTACATGCGTGTCTATAACTCAAGAAGAGGTAAGTTTTCTATAAAAAGTAATTAAAAATTACTTCCGGTTTTACCTGTATATTTTATCAACGATATATCACAGGGTAAGTAAAACTAAAAAGGTGACAGCCTGTTACGTTACATGTCTGTTGTGTTACCCGATGTTGGTAAATTTGGCTGTAAAATCAACACCTGTATTTGTTAAAATCCTAAAGTTAGAGAGAAAATTAAAAAACCGTTTAGAGAAAATATTCACTACCTCTTAAAACTTAAGTAAAACTTTTTAAATTTGAATTCTTTTTTATGTTACAGGGTGTTAAAATATACTTTAGGATTGCTAGGTTTTCAACTAACCTTGCAACATTTTTTTCACACCCTGTATATGTTCTGCGTAGTGCCCTCTAGCAAGAAAAGTTTTCATCAAATGGCTAATAAAAAGTTACAGCTTATTATGTAGAAAAATTACATTTTTTGACAAAACAAATCAAATCTCAAATGATATTAAAAACTTTAAAAATAGTTTGAAATTGCTTTTTAAAATTTTACCAAGGATTACGCTAATCTAACAATTAGAATTAAGAAATTGTTTTTGTAGATTTTCGGAACGAATAAAAAATTGAAAAATTTGCAGTCTTGTTTAACTCCCTGTATAAATACCTTCTTAAATTAGGTAAGTTTTACGCCTAACATCGGTTAAATGTAAAAAATTTGCAAGATACAACTTAAAACTGCACCTCAGTATCTTGTCTCGTTTTAAAAATATTCAAACTTAAATTTTACCAAAAAAATTCAGGTGAACTGTTCCAAGTGGGCAGCAGTTTATTTAAAACGTTTGCTGCAACGTTCTTCTGCGGTCCTCATAACCCAGTATCATTAGAATTTATATTTTTTGAGAACCATTATTTCCAATTTGACGATGACAAAACTTTTGTTACACACTGTATGCTCTTTCATACTATTTTTCAATGGCGGCTCTTCCATAGGGTCATTTAGTCAATGACCCCCCAAAAATATTTCAGAAAATAAATTATTCGTTTGACCGTCCCTCCTAATAGTTGTAATAAAACGTGAACCTTGGGAAAAGTTAAATACGCTACACTATTAGCCGCGCGCGGGGCACAGTGCGTAATCCAATGGGCAAAAATCAGTTTTTGATATGCCGCGTACGAAAAAAAAAATATACCTACTTAAGGTTACAGAGCAATAACTAATATATTTATATCTACTACTTAACATAATGGCACGTCACTGCCGTTGCTATGGTAATCGTTTATACATGGCCAACTTATAAAATGAGAAGGCGAGCTCAAACATGTCAACTCGTTTAAAATAGCAATCGCTTTAGTTTTAGTATTATCTATTAGCTTTTTTGGTGGAAATATTATATATAAGGTAGGTGCCTTTTAGATAGTATATTAAATTAATTTTTAAGATTGCTATTTCAAAGCTGGCCATGTAATTTAAAGTGATATGTAAAATTTATGCAAAATTTCTACATTTTTGGGTTCAGAAAAAAAAAGGGTCAATATGTTTCTTATAAATTTATCGTTTTTAAGTAGTTTGTATTGCCTCAAACAAGTCTATCAAAAACTTGATTTGCTCAGGTTTGCACAAGTAATTAAATTATTTATTTCTAGTTACCGATATGGCAATAAAAAACAATGATATTTTTGAATTATGGGTTTCGGCGTAAAAAACACAAATTTTAAATTTCCTAAATATATCTGAGGACTCAAAATATATTGAAAAAGAATTTCGTGAAGTTTCACACTTCTTTTGTTTATCCGTTGACAAGAAGTGGCAGAAATCTGCACGTATACGTGACCGTTTTTTGCGCGATTACAAAGAGTGGCTTGAACAAGAAATAAACATGACGCAGGCTTTAAGATCCTATATAGAACACCCTAGAATTATTCAAAATCAGTTAACTTTTCAAAAATGCAGTACAAAAGAAGATTTACATAAAAATTACAGCTATGAAGAATTATCTTTGGCCACTCAACAGTTGACACCTTTTTCAGGATCAAAAGACAAGTCTAAGGCTTTATCGTGCCAGCAAGCTTTAGCGTTGTATTTAGATTTATCTTTAACAGAGCGAAAATACAATATTTTGCGTTCTGTTGTAAATAACTTACACAAAGACTGTTTTCCTCGAATAGCTATCATCTGGGAGTATAGAAATGCCACAAAATATTGATGTTACTGAGTGCGGTGCGGAAGTAAATTTACAAGAATTATTAAATCTAACAGTTCATAGCACACTAAAAAATCTTAAAGATTATTCTTATTTATCTGAGGGTGCTTTACTAAATTTGGTGTGTAAATATGGGTTTGATGGAAGCTTTGGAATTAGCACCTACTAACAAAAGTTTAAAAATTTCGAAATGACTGATGAATATTTATTTCTAGTGGCTCTTTCACCTATTGAACTTTTGAATAAGCAGATTGGTCAAGTTATTTGGCTAATCCCAGAACTTCCTCAACCTACTTTTGCAGACCAGTTAAATTTATATTCGCCAAAGAAACCTCAAAATTAGTTTTGGAAGAAGATTCTAAAATTAAGACCAATATAAGTAATTTATCTGATTTTGAAATATTATTTGAGGGAAAAAGCCTTTGTGTAAGTTACAGTGTGCTTCTGACAATGTTAGATTGTAGTACTATTAATACTTTGTCGAATACCAACGCTACACAGAAATGTTTTATCTGCGGAGCGTCACCAAAATTTAGAAATCGTTACTAAAAAACCCGTAAAGTCAGAACTATAATTTCAGCATGTCATCACTACATTCGTGAATTCGTTGCTTCGAGTGTATTCTACATATATCATATCGACTGCCGTTAAAAACTTGGCAGGTTAAAGGGTCTGACAATAAAGAAATATACGAAAGTCGTAAAAACTATATTCAATCAGAATTCAAAGCAAAACTTGGGTCGATAGTCGATAAACCAAAATCTGGTTATGGATAGACGAATGACGGTAATATAACCAGAAGGTTTTTTAGTAACGTTGATCTTAGTTCCTCAATAACCGGTGTCGACAAAGAATTAATAACGAAATTTTCAATTATTTTACGTACAATTGCTAGTGGTAAGAAAATTAATGTAGTTAGATTTGGCAAGTTGCTTGATGAGACAAGAATATTATATTTGAAGCTCTACAGTTGGTACTATATGCCTAGTAGCGTACACAAACTACTAGTGCATGGAAAAGATATAATCCAACATTTTGATCTTCTGATTGGCCAAATAGCTGAAGACACCTTAGAGGCTAGACATAAAGAAATACGAAAATTTCAATTCAAGAAAATCTTCAAGAGTCAGTACAAACAAAGATATAATGACCTTATTATTAATAACCTCCGATCCGTTTATAACCTCAGGCAAAAATGTTCCAAACAAACCGAAGATCTTTGTGGCATCGAAGAATATACAATTAAATCCCCTTCGATACTGGACGATAATGGTTTTACTATACCTATGACCACATTAGATAGTGATGAGGAAGATACATCAAGTAGCGATAGTGAATAGGTTTATATAGAAACAATGCTTGCTTTGATTGTGTCTTTTCTCGATAAATGTTGAATAGTTTTTTTTGACTGTTTAGACGTTTACCAGCAAATTACTTAATATTAGATTAATTAGTGTCCGTCTAAGTTAGGCTATATATGTGAAAGATATAATAGGGATTAATGTTTAATGATAGCAGATTTGTTGTTTCCGCAAATATTTACAAAAAAACAATAAAATTTCGAATTCTGTTTTATTAAAAAAATTAATTAATTTGGGCGAAGAAAGAAAAGAAAAAATGGTACGCGCTATATGTGTGTAATTTTTTTTTGTTCGTAATATATAATAAATGGATGGTCTATAAATATATACCAAATTTGTTCGAAAATCTTTGTTGGTTTAGGATGGAGGATTTTTGTCTACAATGTACTACAGTACGAAGCACTGTGCGGCGGTTCGAATGGTCTCGTTACGTTCCTTAGGCATAATAAAATACGCTCTACTAAGCTAGGCTGGGCAGTGCGAATTGCCCTGATTACCTTAAAGCTTGACGAAAGTACCAGAAGAGCTCACAGCTACCGAGCGGAACAGAACGTGATAGCAAATGGAATGTTCAATTTTCGCGCGGTCGATATTCTAACTCGATATTGTTTCGGACGTTTTTAACCGATGAAAATTGATTTATATATTGTTTTATGTAATACATATTTTTTTATTTTTATGATCCATGTGTGAGTTGGAAATATACAGGAAATAAAATGTTGGTAATAACTAGTGCAAAAAAATAAACAACTAAAAAGTGCTTAGGAACTTAATTTTGCAAAAATGACCAATTTCAAGGTGGTCTATGTTTGAGTTGTGAATGCAGATGAAATAAAATGTCGGTAATGCAAAAAATTAAACAACTAAAGAGTGCTAACGAACTTAACCGAATTCAAGGTAAATGGTCGCAATTTACCAGAACTTAGTATATGACAAAATAGTAAAGAAAAAGAGGTTCATCGAAACACAAAAGTATGTACCATTTACCTAAAAAAAGATCTTTAAATAGGTGTGTTTTAGTCGACGATTTTATACATCAATTTTTTTTTCAAATATATTAATTTCAAAATTAATATTACTAACAATAATATTTCGAAAGTTTGGCACTTATAATACACCACCGCATAGAGTTTATTACAACTAAGTATATCATACTCTCCAAAGTAGTTGAGAGTGAATTTCAGTTGCAGCTCCATCAAGCTTTTCGCCGCTTTCAGACTTTATTGTGCTTTCAGTGGCCTGCTTACTTTGTATTTTCCATTTAGAGCGGAAGGGAAACCTAACTATTAAATCCCTTTTGCACCTAAAAGATATCACTCTCCGTCGCCCATCGGCTTGAAACTTTCACATAAATAGTATGGTCTAGCTTTGTTTGGTGCTCTGAATATTAAGAGAAACTTTTTTAAATCAAAACCGAGCTGTATAGATTTCAACAAAATATAAAGACTGGTTTTGATGAAAATGTATTAATTAAAAAAATAATCATTTTAAAATTGTTTCTACGGCGTACGATAATTTATTTAAGTTAAATATGTAAGAATGTTACTTTGAATGTCGAAAAGATAGGATAGGATTTCTTAACTTCAAACAAACTTTATGAAAGAAACGATACCTTATAGAACCAGATGAAGCAGAGGTGTCTATCTTACCTTTTTTACACACTTACATGTGTCGAAATCTATCCTAAGTCTCCAAGAAGAGAAGTACGCAATAATATTGCTTATTTCTCTTGTTGAAAGCAGCAGCTGGTAGTATTGCTACTGGAAGATGTGAAGAAAAATTATATGATTTGTTCTCAACATTTTTGTTGTGTTTATACATAGAACATGTTATCTAAAATGTGCCTAGTGTTTCCATAGATTCTAAAAATTTAATAAAATAGACGTCATTACATTTGAAATAGGAAAATTGTTAATATTTTTATGATACATTTTTATTATTTGTTGATCAACTGTTGTTAATAAGATTATTTCCTGAGTTCTGAATTCCTGAATTCTTCGTAAATACCGTAATTACTTTTATATTTAACATTTTTTCTACTTCCTTGAATCAGTATGTATAGGGTGGTCCACTTAAGATGCTCCTATACTTTATCTCAATAAATAAAACACTGAGAAAAAAAAGTTAAATAAAAAAGTATTTGACCCTAGTTTAATTTTTTTTTATAATATTTTTATGTATACAGGGTGTTCCATTGTGCCAGGACAGTAACCAACTTTTTTCTTTTGAATGAAATGGTATTAATATTTTTAGAAAAAATTTTGGGAAAAATTTATTTTTCTAATTTTTTTCGGAAAACAGGTTTTTGGAAAAATGTGATTTTTTCACACTTAAAGACTAAAATCGTAAATTTTGGTTATGGATCCATGGGAGTGGTTAATATTTAATACTCTGACCTATCAAGAGCGAAAATCCATTATACAGGGTGGTCACCAAAAAAATGTTTTTGTAACTAAAAACACTTAATTTTTTTAAATGGAACACCCTGTATTTAGCACTTTTATTGTGTTCTGGATTTAATTCTGCATCATTCCATATATATAGTTTATATTCCAAAAATTAGTAGTTTAGAAGTTATGACCAATTTTCGATAATAATTCAGGTATTTTTGTTAAAAATCTAACTAAACCTAAATAATGTCCTATTCTAAGTTTTTTTTTAACATTATAATTAAATTTAATATTAAATCAACAAGTAATGCAAGAAAGAAAGTAACTAATTAATTATTACAAAACCTTTTCTACATAACCCCCGTCTTTGGCAATACAAGTAGTATAATATTACGGTTACGGTTTTAATTTTCGCAATAACAGCATTTCTAAACGCGTCTTAATTTTACAAGATATCCATGGAAAAACAAAACTAGTAAAACTGTTGCCTGGACACCAATAAATACACAGTTTCTATTTGACATTTAGTTGCTTCTAACTCTTTTTAAAGGAAAAATGGCTTTATACAGTGTCCAAGAGCACTTAAATCTTCATGAATGTTATATAAGAAATAATTAATAGATTGATCGACTTACCTGTAAGGATGATCGATCGTAATTATTCGAGCTGTTGTCCGGAATGATTATTACGTAATGTAGTATGCATTGATTCATACGGCCAGCACAAAGTACAAAGAAAAAAACAAATGACTCACCCTACTTGCTTATCCATCTTACGTGTCGCTTCATTGCATTCGTCTTGTTAATTAGATCGTAGGGAGTAAAAAAGGGTAGGGAGGGTTGTAATAATCATTCCGGACAACAGCTCGAATAATTACGATCGATCATCCTTACAGGTAAGTCGATCAATCTATTAATTATTCTTCGCTGTTGTCCTACATGATTATTACGTAATGTAGATGTTCAAAGAAAAAATCGATCTAATTAACTTAAACGATTTATATTACGTATCATCTGATAGAAAACAAAATATTCTGAAAAATGTACTATTATTAATAAATAACTATAACTGTAAAGTTAACCTAATCTATAAAGATTTAATTTAAACGATTTGTAATAACTACTCATTCTAATATAAGATTTTTTTTTTTTTTACATACATGTATATATAATCTACTAATCTACATATAGGAATATACAATTGTTAACACATATATACAATATACAAATAATCACTAATTTCTATTTAACTTTTCGTTAAACTTTGTTCTATAATAGACCTAGCAAATTCACCTGGAGAGGACGTAACTGGTCTATTATAAAATTTTATAAATGTGTCCAGCCAGCTGCATTGCGTATGACCTCTATATTAACCCCTGCTCGGAGAGCTGCAGATGTACTGGCATGTCTAGTGCTATGTGTGGCAAATTTTTCAGTATCTACTCCACTCTTCTGTAAAACATTTTTTACCCATCTACTTAAAGTTTGTGCACTAGCTGCGTGATGAGGTTTCTTCCATGTTATAAATAATTTATTTTCTTTATGAGGTCTTAATGGTAATGTTTTTTTAATATAGTACGTTAAAGTTTTTGCCACACATAGACTAGGGCGATCTAAAAATATCGGGAAAACTAATAAGGGCTGTAGTCTTTTATAGCCAGATGTTTTAATTTTGTCTGGAATGCGTATTTCCAAAACGTTCTCACTCTCTTTTATATTTTCTAAACTTATTTTAGATATTGTTTGGATCCTATGTGCCGAAGTTAAAGCCAGTAGAGTAACTAGTTTATAAGTAATTAATTGTAGTGATAAATTTTCTAAGGGAAATAATGTCTCTAAATATTGCAATACGAGGTTTGGATCCCATGTGGCAGCATATTTGGGTTGAGGGGGCTTAAGATTAAATGCCCCTTTAAAAAAACGTTTTATTATTCTTTGATCTTTTTCATCAGGAAAAAAGACTAACGACAGTGCAGCCCTATGAGTATTTAGTGAAGAGAATGATATTCCCGAATTCTGAATCTCTGAAAAATATTCTAATATTAAGTTAAGGTTATATTCATACGGATTGTGGTCATTTCTTCCGCAATAATCCCACCATTTTCTTAAACAGTTATTGTACTGTTTTAATGAGCTATCGGATAACGATGCTAATAAGGTTGGAATAAATTTAGTCAAGTAAATGACCCCCGTATAGCTTCCCGGCTACCAGGGTAGTCATTTGCATTGTGTCCGTCACTGGTAATCTGAAAGGTGACAAGAGGAGACCGTTAAAAAATGGGAATTTTAATGGTTCATCAATCAATAATTTTTTAAATAGGGGGTATAGAATTGGCTTGGCCAGTCTGGAACAATTAAGATACCCATTGCCTTTTCCTGGACAATTTTTTGTAATACTCTCCCTATAAGTGGAAATGGCGGAAATGCATAAAAACAATATTTTTTCCAATTTATCGTGAAAGCATCAACACACATGGATTCTGGATCAGGATGCCAAGATATAAATACATTACATTTTTTATTTTGATAGCTTGCAAAAAGATCGATTTTTGGTGTACCAAATTGGATTGTTATCTGCTGAAAAAACTAAGTTATTTATCGTATTCAGTGGAAACGTTTTTTATTCGCGACTCTGCATCCGCTATGTTATTATTAGAAGAACTTATATACGCTGCATGAATAAAAATATTTCTGGATTCGCACCATTGCCACATGTTATTAGATATTTCGTTAAGATTTTCGAACTGAACACTGCCCATTTTATTTACAGTCGCAATAGCTGTGGTGTTATCGATTCTCAATAAAATATTTTCATTGCGAATATTTTTTGCAAAAGATTTTAAGGCATTAAATGCAGCCAAAAGCTCTAAATAATTAATATGAAATCGTTTTTCGTTCTCGTTCCAGAAATGCGTCTTATACCGCCCAAATTTTGCACCCCAGCCTGTATTGGAGGCATCAGAATAAATTTCAATGTTATATAATTTATTTTTAATAGATTCTTTGCTGTTTGGAATATTATCTAACCACCACTTAAATTCTATTTGTAAGTAATTCGGGATAATCATTTTCGCACTGTAGTCATTATTGTTAAGAGAGAGAGCGATATATTTTGCTCGTTCTAAATTTTTGAGATGCAGCCAATATTTTAAAGCTGGTTTGGTTGCTACTAATGTACCAACCAATCCCGCAAATTCTCTGATTTTACAATTTTTTTTATTTTGAAATACTTTCAGCTTTTCTAGAACTGTTTCTTTTCTTACCTCGGGCAAACTAATAGTCATATTAACACTATTTATTGTAAAACCCAAGTACGTAATTTCTTGCTTAGGAAAAATTTCAGTTTTGTCCCAATTTAAAGTAAATCCTAATTTTGATAAAAGTGTGTAAACTTTTTTCGTGTTGTGGCTACATTCTAATTGATTTTTTGCAATAAATAAAAAATCGTCTAAATATGCCGAGCAAATTATATCTCTTTCTCTTAAATGTTTTAAAATTGGTCTGGTTATTTTAGTAAAAATATATGGTCCTAAGTTTAACCCAAATGGCAAACAATTAAATTCATACGTTTGATTTTCAAAGGAAAAACGTAAATATTTTCTAGATTTTTTTGTTATAGCTAATGAGAAATAGGCATCTTTTAAGTCAATTCTAGAGAAAAAACAACCGTCTGTAATTAATTTTAAAACTGTTCTGTAATCTTCTAACTTGAAATGGGGTGCTGTAATAAACTTGTTTAGATTTTTTAAATTTAAAATAAATCGGTATTTACCATTTTGTTTTTGAGTAAGAAAGAAAGATGACAAAAATTCACCCTTTTTAGAATTACATTTTGAGACAGCCCCCATTTCAACCAATTCAGCAATTTTTTCTATATTTATGTATTTCATGTTTATTTATTTGGACCTTACATCGAAATTTCTGCAAAGGCTTGCTATGAAATGGTATTGATATACCTCTAACCCAGTTCAAAATTACTGTATTTTTAGTTATTTTAATCCATTTGTTTACCTGATTACTAAGGTTTGAGAAAATGGCATCTGATTTTAACGTCGAGGGACATATGTCTTCCTCTGTTTGTATTGGTATCTGTGTGGAAAGTTGTTGTAATTCTTGGTTACCTTTTTCCTTGTGGTGTTGCGTTGGGGCTGGTAGTTTAAATAACCTGCGTTTTTTCCTGATTGTCCTTGCAAACCCGATGGTCCCGGTTGTTGGTAATAAAAATTGTTTTTTGCTCCATCTCTGTTTGTTTCCAATGTAGCCATGATCTATTTTTAGTTCTTTTCCTGTTTTCATCGTGTTTTTATCAGTCTGAAGAGATTCTTGAAGCTTGCTGCCGAACAAATATTCATCAATAGGGCATTCAGAGAGGGTCTTCCTTTTGTCTTCACGAAGGAAAGGTTTAACCAAAAAACGTCTGTGGTTTGATATCTGATGGAAATTTTCACATAAAATTTGTCCACTATCTGCTAAGGTTGTAAGTATTTTTTGGGGGTCAATGTGGTTTTTGTCCTGTATTAAGTCTGAAATTATATTTTTGCTATTTGGTTTTGCATTTGGATTAAAAAGTAATCCTGTTATAGACTCTCTTGTTAAACAAATTTCAATTTCATTGTTTAAAATCGGAGGGGTAAGTTCTTTGCAGTTGTCAGGTGTATATATATAAGTTCCTCTGTTTTATATCAACCCCTTTTGTGACATAAAAATACGGAAACTTCCTCATGGACGGTCCCCCCCACATTTTTTTTAAGTGTCGGGTTTGTCCCTAATATTTCAAAAATTTCTTGGTCTACTGTCTGTAGCGTAGGGATATACTATTATTTGCGACCATTATTTTGTTAAAAAGAAAACAGAAGAAAAAACATTACAGTAAGATAATAGTCAATTACCGTAAAGTATACTAAGTTTAAAAGTTTAAACCCTAATGGCAAATATTAGCATTAAGACATTCGTCAATTAGTGCTTATAAGTTTGGGATAATACTGTAAAAAAAACAAAAGAAAAAACATTACAGTAAGACAATCGTCGATTACCGTAATATATACTAAGTTTAAACCCTAAGGTAAATATTAGCATTAAGACATTCGTCAATTAGTGCTTATCAGACATCGCAAATAAGTAAGAAATAATTCGATTACTTATTTTTGTACAAAAAAGCTATTAATTTAACTATCTATGTATATTTTTTAGGACTTACCCTTGTCCGAAGTGTCAGAAGAATCTGAACTTATTTTATTTTGAATAGTCCGTTCCATCTCTCGCAATTTGGCTAATATCTCGTCGTATTTTTCATTTTTCTTAACCCTTTTGGTTTTACGGCGTGAATCCAAAACCGAATGTCCTTCACTTTCACTTTCGGAGGACGATAAGATCCTCTTTCTAATCACTTTTGGCATTTTAAAGAGTTTTAAGAAATAGTTAGCACACGAAAATAAAATTTACTGCTTGCCGGCCCGCACAAAAGAATGCAATGGAGCGACACGTAAGATGGATAAGCAAGTAGGGTGAGTCATTTGTTTTTTTCTTTGTACTTTGTGCTGGCCGTATGAATCAATGCATACTACATTACGTAATAATCATGTAGGACAACAGCGAAGAATAATAAGAGTCCAGCATTAGCCCTGCGGGAGTATCGGTTGTTGTATCCTGCAAGACGGGTACCCACGAAACATATTTTTTCACGAATGGTTCGTGATCTTGAACGTGGAGTGGTAATCAATAAACAAAAACGGCGCCCAAAAATTGTCCTAACAGAAGAAAAGTAATTAGAAATTCTCCTGTATTTTGAAGAAAACCACGAAAATTAGCAAAGAGATGCATCCCGAGATCTACCGGGAATTAGTAAAACTAGTGCTCAAAGGACTTTAACTGATAATAACTACCATCCGTTCAAATTTTTACCAGTTCAGGAATTATTCCAACAGGACTTTCAAACATGGCTTTTTTATTATTCTCTCATGATGGACCACCATTTTGAAACTGACGTTTTTAAAAATATTTTATTTACCGATGAGGCAATTTTCAATACGGCTGGCATGTTAACATGTGTAACTCAAATGAACGTCGTGTAAAAGAAATGAAAAAACAGGGTCGCAGAAGTGTTTATGTGTGGTGTAGTATTATCCGTAATCGAATAATAGGTCCAGTATTTTATGACTTTGTTTTGGATGGTGAGAGGTATTTAAATTTGTTAGAGAACGAAATATTTCTGTTAATTGACAATCTGCCGAACGATATTAAAGAAGGGTTTGTTTATCAACAAGATAGTGCTCCATATCACACTTCAGTGCCTGTTAGAAATTGTTTGAATCAACGGTTTCCATTTTGGATTGGTCGGTACGGGACCATAGATTGGCCAACCAGGAGCCCCGACTTTAACTTAAAAACGAGGTGTATAAAAATAGGTGTAATACTGTTGAAGATCTAAAAAGGAGAATTAGGCAAGGGGTACAAAGACTTAATGCAACAGACGCGGTTAGAAATGCTATTGCGAGAATTGAAACCATGTATAATATATATAATATAATGTCGAAAATGTTTTGTAATAAGTAATTAGTTACTTTCTTTCTTGCATTACTTGTTGATTTAATGTTAAATTTAATTATAATGTTAAAAAAAACTTAGAATAGGATATTATTTAGGTTTAGTTATATTTTTAACAAAAATACCCGAATTATTATAGAAAATTGGTCATAACTTCCAAACTACTAATTTTTGGAATATAAACTATATATATGGAATGATGCAGAATTAAATCCTAAACACAATAAAAGTGCTAAAAACAGGGTGTTCCATTTAAAAAAAATAAGTTTTTTTTTAGTTGCAAAAACATTTGAGGGTCATTTGTGACCACCCTGTATAATTGATTTTCGCTCTTGATAGGTCAGAGTATTAAATATTAACCACTCCCATGGATCCATAACCAATATTCACAATTTTAGTCTTCAGGTGTGAAAAAATCACATTTTTCCAAAAACTTGTTTTTCCGAAAAAAATTAGAAAAGTTAATTTTTCTCAAAAACTACTCAAAATTTCGTATGCTATGTAATGACAAAAAATACTCAAAATCAAGCGTAGAATTAGGATTTCTAAAAATATTAATGCTATTTCATTAAAAAGAAAAAAGTTGGTTACTGTCCTGACACAATGGAACATCCTGTATACATAAAAATATTATACAAAAAAATTAAATCAGGGTCAAATACTTTTCGTATTTAACTTTTTTTTCTCAGTCTCTTATTTATTGAGATAAAGTATAGGAGCATCTTAAGTGGACCACCCTGTACAAGGTCATCATTTATATTTCGCCACCATTTTCAGGGTTTATTTTTGTAGATAGAAAAAGTAATGAATCCAAAAGTTGTATGGATTTCAGTGAACTTCCGAGAAAAAATAACTCTCAATATACAGGGCGAATCAGAAACCAGTAGTGTACCAAATTTTGGCTTTTTTAAATGAATTACCCTCTATATTTTTGATATTTTAGATTGTCCTTATTATTCCCTTTTCAAAAATGTGTGATATGCCTATATTTGGATCCGTGGTTTTTGAAACATTCGACTTTAAAATTCTCCATTATCTTAGTTAATTTACGTGAAATCGTGTCTAAGGTGTTTTGCTGGTACTGACATTGTCAGATTGTCACTATTATTTTACTTGTCTTTGTTCGTTTGGCCCAACAAATTGGCTAGTTCATTGAAGATAAATTAAATACAGGGTTAGGGTTATTCACGCAACCCGTTCATTAAAAGTTTTTGATGATGCCATTTAGATAAAAATTTCAAATTTTGGGATTAAGGTAAGGTCAAGGGGTACTTCTTTTCTGAAATATTTTCAACTTCCTGTCACTTCCGGTTTAACCGGAAGTTGGTATCAACTTGCTTATTTTAAATGGAACACCCTGTATTTTATGATATTTTTGGATTCTACGGAGAATTTTAATGCTATTTTATGTAGCATGTCCTATACCTAGGTTCAAGCGTTCTTAAGATATTTGACCTTAAACAAAAAATAAGCCTTCGGGGTACCAAATTTTAAAATCTCAAATTTTTGTAGGTTTTGAAGATATAATCTTCATATTTTGCAGACAATCGGTAAATAATCTTAGGTTTCTATTTTTTTGATTGAATTTGTCTATTTTTATACAGGGTGTCCTAAATTCAGCGGCAAACATTCACATTTTCAAAGCCGCTAAAGTCCGTTTTTTAAAATGGGACACCCTATAACTTTATGCACTATCAAATGTAGAATTTCATTTTCTATCGAACTGTATTAGGGTTCCCTATACCTATTCGTAACCATCTTCGAGATAATTGGGGTTTATAAAAATATCGTATGTATTTGCTTAAATGTTTACATGTTCCAATGGTGAGCAATGGAAAAACAATTGAGATCCAATATCCAATATGACATGATTAGTATGTGTTATTTATCGAAAGCTGTAAGTGATATACTAAATCTTCTAAATCGAAATGGAAGAATACTCAAACGCTGTTATTCTCAATCTATTTTATATTCATAGAGAATGTTATAAAATTTTGGAGAGAACGTGACGTGTGTTTAATGAACGCCACCCTGATTTGCCGCCAACGAACAAGTCAAAATTCAAGAGGATTGAAACGAACTTTTTGCGTTTTGGCAAGGTTAAAGTTACAAAAAATGTTCCGAAACCAGTGATAAATGCCGAGGATACGTAATAAACATATTAGCTTATTTCCACGCAAACCCGCAAAGTTCAATACCGTCTGCAGAAAACGATTTGGGAATTTCTTCTTCATCTGTTCAAAGAATCTTGAGCGAACATCATATGCACCCTTATTCCTGCCAAAACATGCAAGCCTTGAGACCTGGTGATGACGTCCGACGAGTAGAATTTTGCGAATTCATATCTTTAAAAATTTAAGAGGACCCTCAATTCCTTTCAAAAATATTTTGGACCGATGGAGCGAAATTTTTTATAGAAGGAATAGCAAATAGAAGAAACGAACATTTCTGGGCACGTTCTCAAAAGAGATTTAGCTTCAATGTTTTCCGTATAGTAATAAATGATCAGGTGCGGTACTGTATTTATGAAAACAATTTAAACAGTGATAAGTATTTGGAAATTCTACGAGGGACGGTTTCTGAATTTATAGAAGAAATTCCTATTGGTGAGCTGCAAAATTATTGGTATCAATTAGATGAGGCACCAGCACATAATTCTGCTGCAGTTTATCTCCAATTATCTCGAATTTTTGAAGATCGCTGGATTGGTCCCAATGGCCCTTGGAGATGGCCCCCGCGATCGCCTGATTTAGCACCCCTAGACTTTTATTTATGGGGATTTATCAAAGGCAAAGTCTATGCTTCCCCGTAAATAACCAACGAGATTTACTGGACACGATACGAACAGCTTTTGCCGAATTAGAAAACGGACAAATTCAACGGGCCACAGCAACTGTACAAAGAAGAATTGAAATGTGTCTTCAAATGAACGGACAGTATATAGAACATTTGTTATAATTCAATTTTATTATTTTATTTATTTATTGTTGATTGTTAGATTGCTATAATTTTTAAGTTCACTAAAACAAGCTAAGAACAGTCTCGAACTTAGTAGATATGGTTAAAAATAATGTAAACAATTTATTAAATTTTTTATAACTTTAACTTTTCCGAAACGCAAAAATTTCGTTTCAATCCTCTTCAATTTTCTCTTGTTCATTGGCGATAAATGAGGGTGTTTTTCATTAAAAACATGGCACGTTCTCTCCAATATGTTGTAACGTTCTCCGCGAATATAAAATAAATTGAGAATATCAGCTTTTGAGTGTTATTTTATTTTAATTTAAAAGTTTCAAATCAGCTGTCATGTTGAATAGAAAAGCACAAAAATTGTTTTTCCATGGCTTACTACGGGAAAGTGTAAGCATTTAGCAAATACATATGATAGTTTAATAAAAACCTGATTATTTCGAAAATGGTTACGAATAGGTATAGGGAACCTTAATACAGTTCGATAGAAAATTAAATTCTATATTTGATAGTCCATAAAGTTATAGGGTGTCCTATTTAAAAAAATGGACTTTAGTGACTCTGAAAATGTGAATGTTTGCCGCTGAATTTAGGACACCCTGTATAAAAATAGACAAATTCAATAAAAAAAAAATAGAAACCTAAGATTATTTACCGATCGTCTGCAAAATATGAAGATTATATCTTCAAAACTTACAAAAATATGAAATTTAAAAATTTGGTACCCCGAAGGCTCATTTTTGGTTCAAGGTCAAGTATCTTAAGAACGCTTGAACCTAGGTATAGGACATGCTACATAAAATAGCATTAAAATTCTCCGTAGAGTCCAAAAATATCATAAAATACAGGATATTCCATTAAAAATAAGCAAGTTGATACCAACTTCCGTTTAAACCGGAAGTGACAGGAAGTTGAAAATATCTCAAAAAGGAAGTACCTCTTGACCTTACCTTAATCCCAAAATTTGAAATTTTTATCTAAATGGCATCATCCAAAACTTTTAATTAACGGGTTGCGTGAATAAACCTGTATAATATACTGTATATACGCTTATATTATGTCATTAATAGAAACCATACCCACACTCAAAATGAGTATCATAGGCAATTTTCCGGAAGAACCATCCCAACACCGAGCACAATAAGACATACAGTCAACAAATTTGAATATTCCAGAAGTTTAAATAAAAGAAGAACCGCAAATCCAAACGAAAACTTTGTCATAAGCGTGTTGCTATTCTTTAAAAGTAAATTATTGTTGTTAGTTTTCTATATTTAGGACTATATCTGGTTCATTTTATTGTAGAAAACCCTGAACGACCAATTACTGATGAAGCGATTTATTTTCAAAAATCATTTGGTAAAATTCAACAAATAAAAATTAATTTTTTGTTTGTTAAAAATGTTCTTTTTACACAATGTACTTTTAACCGATGAAGCTACCTTTACTACTAATGGTATGTTTAATTGTAGCAATAAACATTTCTGAGCGGCAAACAATCCTCACAAAATTCAAGTAATCAAAATTCTAGGATGACACAGTTTAAATGTTTGGTGTGGCATTCTAAAAAACAAAATTATCGGGCCAATTTCTTTCCTTGTAAGTTTTACTGGTGTCAGATATCTCCAATATCTAGAAAATGATATAGAGCTGCAGTTAGATACGGCTCCTTTAAATCAGATATTTACATTCATTTGGCAAAAGGATGGCGCTCCGGCGCACAATCTTTTAAATGCTACTCAATTTTTGAATGGGAACTATGATCTGTGGATTGGGCAAAATGGACATGTAAGATGGCCAGCAAACAGTCCAGATCTGACGCCGCTTGACGTATTTCTATGGGGTTATCTAAATAACAACATTTACTACAATAGACTCGAAAATATAGCTGTATTGGAACAGAGCACGAGCGTGCAGTCCATGGAAGCAAGGGAAGCAGTGCTTCCCCAAAAAAAATTACAAAACATTTTCTAAAATGTAATTTTTGAAACAGGAAACCATTAATTTAGTTTATATTAAAAATGCTAAAATATTATCTTAATTATCAAGCCCATAATAAATGCGGCCTTGACTCCGACCGAGCCACAATAGAAATCGAATAGAACCTATGCGGGGCGCTAGCTTCTCTACAGCCAAGTCCTGAATGCTTGATTTCCTGTGAATCGAGCCAGAGGTTATTGAACTTTCCACCGGCTGTTTGCAATTTTTGCATTTTAGTCGCGTGCTTTAAGTGGGGGCGGAAGCTATCGTTGGAGTAGGTTCTTTGTTTGAAAGGCTATCCGAGTGTTGTGTGATACGTACGTCGCGTCGTGCATGGTGCGATATGGAAGACAATAATACGGACGTGGATATGCAAATACCGTCAACTTCGGCTGTCGGTAATAACGTTGAAAAGAAGTGTGTGTGTGTGAATGTGTGATGTGTGTCTTAATAATAAAGGGATTTTTAACATTAAACTTCGCTGATAAGCTTCAAATAATTTCCAAAGGAAGGGCAAACCCGCCTATGAAAAATTTAACCACAAAAATGAAAAACTGTGTTAGACATTTTTATCCGGAAAAACAATACAAACAATTTAAATGGCTAACAGGGTGTGAAAATATAAGTAAATTATTTTATTGGCCATGTTTACTTTTTGAAAATAAAAAAGGTCTCTGAAATAAAACTGGTTTTTCCGATTTAAACAATTTCCATAAAGCTGTAAAAAGACACATTATGTCCAAAACGCATTTGCAGGCCGTCATAAAAGAAAAAGTCTTCGGCAAAACCAGAATTGAACACACCCTTAATAAACAGTTGGAAATTAGTCACCGCCAACACAATGAACTAGTCGATAAAAATAGGCAAATATTAAAAAGGCTTATCAATGTTGTTTGTTTTCTCCGACCACACGAATTGGGATTTAGAGGTCATGATGAAACAAGGGTTTCTTCAAATAGCCGAAATTTTCAAGATTTACTTAGTTTAATGGCTAAATATGATGATTGCTTAAAAAATCATTTAGAGCAGTCTAGCGTTTTTCGCGGAAAGTCGAATCGAATCCAGAATGATTTAATTTCCGCTGTTGCAACCATTATTCTAAAAATAATTAAGCAGGAGATTGGCGTGGAGCGGTTCATTGCTATTGTTCTGGACGAAACAATATGGCGTAAAGTCCCTATGAACTTACCAATACATGCGAACGGCAGCCAGTCATCTTTTCGGAGAGCTGTAGGTTGCAGGTTCTCGGGTACACCTTTCGAAATTAAAATGGGCGCCACCTAATTGACTGTGACTCAATTAGGAAGAAATCTATATTGATATTTAAATGCAGACAAAATAAAGATTTGGAGGGCTTTTCAATAAAACACTATATAAAGTGCAGACTGTCAAATTTTAATGATCACCTTGATCTTTTGTTTTTTTTTAAAAAAGTTGTTTTATAAAATAATTTTTGACATGTGAAGCTTACATTCAAAAATTCAATTAACATGAAGATATAAAAAATAAATCAAGAAAATGTAAAATATATAAAATATATCAAATATATGAAATGTGATAGAACGTTATTACCATTATATCATCAACTTATGAACATCTGGCGAAATGTCATGTCGCAAATATGAATATATGAAGATTAAATTAAATAGCGCACAGGGAATCAAAAATTCATGAATTTTCTCTTACACTGCCGCAAGGAAAAGTTATAAAAATATAAAGTGTTTCGCCAAGGCTGCTTTACAAAAAATAGGTTACTTACTTCCTTTCTGTTACCTTATATAAAATTCATAAATATAAAAATTAAGAATTAATTCCTTATACTCTTACAGGAAGGAACTCCAAAACCATTGTAGTACTCTTGGTTTATGTACCCCAAAAATTACACCATAAACTTGAATTCTTAACCTGAAACCCTACAAACAATTGTTTGTCTTAAAATAAAATCGACATGGAATGTGCAAAAACAAGTTATTTACAACACAACTATTCAAAGACATTGCCTTACCTCTAGTCATCTAGAGGGCTCCTTCGACGTCAACGGTCACCAATAAAGGGAATTTCCAGACATCTAGAAAGGCTTTTCGAGGATCGACAGCCAAAAACAAAATTCAGGACGCCATTCTGTTTATAAAAGATAATTGCGAATTAGCTCACAGTAGGAAACTAATTTGAAAATCGACTTACCACGTGGTTGATCAAATGTGGAACCAAACAAAATGGGACCAAAATTTATGGCCAGATGATGTCCATAAATAGGCCTTAGACTTTCAACAGCACTGCACTTTAAAATAATTATTTATGGCATACTCTCAGTACTTAAAAAAAATTGGTCCATTAAGGCACTTTTATAAAGCCGGACACATGTTGCACCTCTAAGGAGAGCCAATAGAAAGGGACGAGAAAATCAGTTCCAGAAAATTCAAAGAAGTTTGACATTCCCCTCCATCATTCTTCCTCACTTCAGACTTATGCCAACCTAATGCCATAAAATAAAATAATAATTACAGTGGAGTTCACTGCTGGCGCCACTAGTAGAAGGGAGTAAGAACCCGATAACATTCGGTGTCCCCGAATACAGCTGGCGAATTGCTCCCGAGCAGAACCAAAATTATGACTTAAATGAAAAATCAGACACTGTCAAAGCTGGCTGGATGTCGAAAAATAAGAAACTAATGAAACCATAGTGACAGAAGAGAAAGGCAGGCAAATTCCGAATATTTATAAACAAAGCAAAAACAAATTTCTTTTGTCTTAATTTAGAGAAGTTGAAAATACTTTACCAAATGTAATCCAATGAATTATGAATAAAACATATTGAGGTATGTAAAATGTAATTTACATAAAAGTCTTGATATTTTAAAGGTTATATTTAACTGCAAAGTTATAATGTTCAATTTTGTTTCAGATTACTAATGGGCTTAAAATAATGAAAAACCATAAGCAAAATGTCTGTTTAACATTCCATACCAAGCAAACATAAAGAAAGGCAGCTTGGAGAGATGAAAACAAAAAGTTATGTCAACTGAAACTTTCTAATAGTTCGAGTGTTCTCAAAGTCTTAAATTGATATTTACAAGAAAGAAGAGAGTAAATATGTTTATCATAATTCATGTGAGTGAAATGAAGAAGAAACCAAAAAAACAGAATATTTTATTGTAAATGAAAAAATTGTTATTTTCATTAATAAAGAAGGCCGGTATCTTATGAACTAAAACTGATTATAGATTCAAACTATGTCACTTTCAATAGTAACACCCTATTAATAAAGATTTTATTAACTTTCTTTTATAAAGTGTATGATATGTAAATTTGGAAAAATCCAACTCGTAGAGTTATACGACAGGATGGTGTTAGAACACTGTGTAAAAATCAGTAACTATATAACTAGCCAAATTTAGTAATTGCCTCACTGTTACTATAAACTAAATAATTATACATAAATTTGAAAATGTTATAAAAACTGATATCACTAATTTTAGCCAACTATCTATAGTAGAACGCTACGTTAAAACAGACGGAAGTATTCATGAACCATTTTTAAGTTTTAAGAATGTGGCCGAAAATCGTACAGCAGATGCATTATATACCGTAGCTTATAACGTTACTAAAGAAATTAATGGAGAGAAAAAATTAGTTGCTAAAAGCTATGATGGAGCTGCAGTGTTGGCAGGACAATTAGGGTGTCTGCAAGCTTAAGTTCGAAAAAATGTTTCTAAGTGCTGTGTTTGTCCATTACTTTGCTCATAAATTAAATTTAGTTTTATCCCAGTCCATCAATCACATTAAAGAGTGTAAAGTATTTTTCGTTACTCTAAGTGGCATGGCTGCTTTTTCTTCCAAGTCAACAAAACGTACACAAGCTTTGGACTCCATTGTCCACAAACGATTGCCCAAAGTAGCTCCTACTAGGTGGAACTAAAATGGAAGACTTGTGTTAACAGTATCTGAAAATCGTGAAACGCTGATTAAACTATTTGAAGATATAATAGAAAATAACGAAACGTGGGACTCTGAAGCAATAAATAGGTTCGAGGGGGTTTTTGGACTGTTTGAAACGAGATTTTAATTTTAATTATTTGTTGAAGATATTTTCAGAAATATTTCTAATCTCGGACAATGTTTTTAATATATTACAAACTAAAACAAATGATATTGCTTTTTGCCTAAAAAAAGTGAATGATTTTAAGGCCATGTTAAGCCAAAAAAGAGATGACTTTGACCTATTTTGGGAGAAAACGATGATGTCGGAGATGTTCAAACATCATACAGACGCCTCTTTTATCAAATAATCGATCAAATTCAGTAACAAATAAACTATAGATTTAACGGTTTAAATGTTTTTAAATTCCTCGAGCTCTGCAATTTTGATGCTTTTAAAGGAAAAACTTTTCCAGAAGATGCGTTTAAATCTCTTCTTCATTATGGCCAGTTCTCCGACCGAGTGTTCCTGCGATCTGAACTAAAAGTAATTTACGAAACTGATGAAATTAGCGCAAAAAATAACGCTAAGGAACTAATGCAATTTCTAAAAGACAAGGAGCTGGAAGATGCCTACACCGAAGTGTCGAAATTGTGTGAATTAGTATTGGCAATACCTGCCACAAGTTCATGAGTAGAACGCAATTTTTCAACTCTTAAACGTATAAAACATTTCGTGAGTAATTTAACGAGGCAGGAGAGACTTTCGCATACATCGCTGCTGTCCATTGAAAATAAACTCCTCCAAAATATGTCGGAGCATCGACGTTTTTATGATGACGTCATTGACGAATTTGCAAAAAATTATCGAAGAATCGAATTACATTACAAATAGGTAAGTTTCTAAAAATTGCTTCCCTCTCTGAACATTTCACCGCACGCCCCTGGAACAGAGAGTTAGGGAAGAAATTGCATGATAAGACGAAAATGACTCTGATTTTATTTTTAATTGCATTAATCGCAAAGTGTTACAAAATATTGAGAGCTGCTTCGCCAACCAAGAGGGACATGTAAATAACTAGAATTTATCGTTTTTAATTTTATTTTTCGTTTTTTATTTCATTTTGTAATTTTTCATTTAGTATTTATTGTTCATAATAAAATATTTCTTTACTTTAAAATCATGCTAATCATCTTCATCAAGACACTTTAGACACGATTTTTACCTAAATTAACTAGGATATTATATGTTGACTTTCAGTTAAGTGGGAATTTTGAAGTCGAATAGCTCAAAAACTACCGATCTAAGTATAGACATATCACACATTTTTGGAAAGGAAATAATAAGAGGAATCTAAATATTGCCGATGGTTTATTGAAACTTCTAACCATAGTTATAACTTTAATAGATTAATTTTATTTTCGGATAAGTCTCGCTTCATGAATCTGGAAATGTTCAACGGGAACAACGTAAAATATTGGACAGATGAAAATCAACATTTATTTAGAGAGGGATCTTCCAAGAACGCTTTGGTGTTAATGTGTGGCTAGGTGTTTTAGGAACGAGTATTGTGGGCCCAATATTATGTAATGAGCCCCTTACAGCACAAGCTTATTTGAATTTTCTAGAAACAACAACAGTTACCGATTTTTTGGACAATTTACCTCTTGCAGAAATTAACAAGATCTACTTTCAACAAGATGGTGCACCGGTCCATAATGCTGGAATTTGTGTAAATTATTTAAATGACAGGTTTGGAGACCAATGGATAGACACGAATGGACCTCTAAGTTGGCCAGCACGTTCGCCTGATTTGACACCTCTAGATTTTTCCTTCTGCGGTCATATCAAAGAAAAAGTCTATTTAACTCAACCTGAAAATTTGGACAATTTATGAAATCTAATTATTAGTGCTATTAATAATATTAGTATAACTCAAAAAGGAAATGTATTACGGAAAATTGTTGAAAAATGTGAGAGCTCTAGGTATAACAAAGTACATTTGTTTTCACCTTATCATATTGGTTTCTTTTTTAATATATAAATGAATTAAAAGAGGATTCCTTTGAACACTAGATTATTTTGAATCCTTTGGCCAACTTTGCCGGTGGTATAATTAAATAAGTGCTAGTAATATTGATTTTCGCGTTAGATGAGCATTAACAACATGAAAATAGGAGATAAAAAAGTAGGATTGGGTAGTGTCAGTTGGCCCGTTATCGTACAAGGTCTGATCAAAACTTGAAAAATCGATTTTCGAAAAACACATTTTTTTAAAACTCGGAACATTTTCTTTTTTGACATTTTGTTGGATGAATGCTTAAATAAAGAAGGAATAACCGTGATTGTTTTTATCCTGGTTTACTCCGTTTTTCCATAAGTGGCTTTATTTGAAAAACTATACATTTTAGACATAGGTTCTGTTAACAAAAGTTGTTTAGAATTGTTAAGGGAGTTCGAAAAACATAAAATATATAGGGTGTTCTATTTAAAATAACGAAGTCGCGGTCATTTCCGGGGAAACCGGAAACGATATTCAATTGTTTTTATGTTACAAATGTTCACAATATTCAACCCTATCAACACACCAAATTCCATATTGTTATCTCTAGCCGTTGTCACCCGGTATATCCGCATATTTCGTCCTTTTAACGCATATAAATCCAAGCTTTATTGATGAGTCCATTACAACGATTTTAAATATGTATACATATGCGTGTATTCTATACAAGGTGTCAAAAATGTTTGCGATAAATTAATAGATATATATCATTAATAAAAATTTTTTCTTCAGTAGGGAGCATTATTACTTACTCACAGTTATGAGCGCTATTAAATTTACAATACCTTAGATTTAGCTGTTGCGGCACTATTTACGAGCCATTTATTGTCTAATGAACTAAAACACAACTTTCTAATTTTATAAATACGCATATAAAAGTTCATTTAAACTCACTTAATACACTAAAATTTCTCTTAATAAAGCCTCGTTGCAATTATAGAAATTTACTCTTAAGTTAACCGAATGGAAAATACAAAAATTAATATAATAAATTAAAATCAAAACAGTAGTTCTTATTAAAATTTTAATAACCGCTATACTCTCGAACAAAGGCCAACAAAACGGAATATGCAGCAAGCTGTATTGTACGTCTGATTTCTGCAGAAATTCGTGTTGCTGTACTTGATGGAGCACTCACTGAAAAACAAAATACCATTAAAGAGAATACGAAATAAATGCATTTTGCTTTTTCTTACGCTATTTTAAATAGACCAGTTATAGGGTGTTAATTAATGTCAAACAACAACAAACCAACAAAAGTATGCTTTATTGCCGCAGAAAAATATTACAATTTTATGGACAAAGCAAAATATGCCTAAAATAAGACATATCAAAACATTAATCGAAAAGAATTTCGATAGGTCAATGCTTTTTAAAAATGTAAATTATCAATTTACCAAATCGTAAAACACACGTTAGAATATAACATAACATTGCCGCAAAACATTTAATGAATCCTAATAACCTTATAAAAGTAAACAAACACACATGTACGAGGTGAATAATTTCGATGACATTGAAATCAAAATTGCAACTATGCGACCTTAAACTCTATGTTATTATAGTTATACAAATAATTGTGATGTTAAACAGAAGGTATAATGAACTAGTGTAGAATGTAGTATACAAAAAAAGAATTAAATTTTGTTTTTAATCCAATACCTAACAAAAATAATTAAGTTTTAAGTGAATGTTCGACAGTTCTTTTCTCTATATGATGATTTTCAAAATTCTATGCTACGAGTTAGGACATGACTCACAAAAGATTTAAGTAAACAAGCGAGTTTAGTGACAATTTAAAGAGACTTACTCGCTGTAAAAATCATTAACGCTGTAAAATGGTCTCTCAATGAGGTATGCTTTGGTGTTTTTTCGAAATTGTGCAAGCATAGGGATAGATTTTAAATGTACTGGCAGATTGTTCTAAAATTTTATGGCGTTGTAAATAATTGATTTTTTTATTAATTCTGAGGAAGGAATGGGAAGATATATATCATGCCTAGAGTTTCTGGTAGGGTATACATGTTGTGGCCTTTCTGGGAGGGTGTTTATATGTTTTCTCAGCAAACATACCGTTTCCAAAATAAATAATGCAGGAAGTGTTAATATTTCATGTTTTTTGAAATAGTATTGGCAGTGAGCTCTATTATTTAGACCAAACAAATAACGAATGGCTCTCTTTTGAAGCATAAAAATACTACGAAATTGCTCGGTGGTACAGTAGCCCCAAAAGGGAAGGCCATAGCGGAGGTGGGATTCAAATAAAGAGAAGTAAGTAAGTCTGGCAGTAGGAACGTCTAGTTCTTTTGAAACTGATCGAATGGCGAAGCAGGCGGTAGAAAGTTTTTTAGTTAAGGTGTCAATATGATTAGACCATTTTAGGTTTTTTTTTATATTTAAACCCCGCAATTTAACCGACTCTACGTATTCAATATTGCTGTTATGTACCTGAAGTGGTTGCAAAGTTCCCTTATAAGATAACGCCACCGTTTTATCGACATTAAAACAAAGCATATTGGAATCGGACCAAGCCTTAATTATAACCAAGTCTTTGGAGATACTACAGTGTAAAGACGTTGTATCAAAATCACTCCAAGTTATGCTTGTGTCGTCAGCAAAAAGGGAAATTCTTCCATTAATTTTAAGGTTCGTGTTCGTGATATCATTAATGTATAATAAAAAAAGAATAGGTCCCAAGACTGAACCTTGAGGGACTCCACTTGTAATTAACTTACAATCAGAATCGGAACCATTAGCCCTTACAAGTTGTTGCGTTTTCCCAAGATAAGATTTGAACCAATTTAAAGAAGTACCACGAATTCCATAAAAATTTAGTTTGTTTATCAGAATTTCATGACTAACACAATCAAAGGCTTTAGCATATTCACAAAAAACTGAGGCAGTTGGGTGGTTGTTATTAAGAGATAAGTAGACGCCTCTAAGCAACGTGAACATGGCGTCGCTGGTGTCTAATTGATAGGCCATCAGTGCTACATGAAGATTTACTTTTGATATTATTTATTACCTTCAATAGTTCAGTGTTGCTAACGGGACTTAAGAAAAAGCTATCAGCTAAATTTTTTGAAGGAGGGAGAAACGAAAGAGGGTCCAAACTTGGCGAGATATTTGAGGTAACATTTTTGCTTACATTAATAAAATAATCATTTAGATCATTAGCCCCTGGCAAGATCTGAGTCACAGGGTTTGATTTGTTTCTGAGGTTATTGGACCAGGTTTCTTTTGAAACGTTATTTGAGTTTGTTAGACGTTTTCGGTAGTGTAATTTTTTTGCTGACTTAAAATAAGAGTAGTGTAGATCCTCCTATAGTTAGAGATATAGTCGAGAATAAGAAAGGAGTCGGTGATTTTTTTTATATATGAGAGCGAGCGCATATTTTTAGCAGAAATTCGTATTCCTTTCGTGGTCCACGGTTTATGCTGCTTAGGTTTGATATTCTTAAGCGGGAAGGCCTTGTTAAAAGCACTTAAAGTTTTATTTAAAAAAGTTCTGAAATTTGTGATGACATTATCAGATTCAAAATTCCAATGGGTGTTAAAGCAAATATTATGAAATATTGAGAAATTTGCGGCCGAGAAAATTCTACCCCGATGGCGAGATCTTGGTAAGGGCCTAATAGGTAAACTAAACCTGGAAATTACCGCCTCGTGATCGGAAAGACCTGAGTTATAGACCTGTGAATGCACCTCTGATGGAGAAAAATCAGACGTCATGTAATCGATGATAGAAGAAGAGTTTTTTGAAATTCTAGTTGGCGAGGATACATGCATTGAAAGACCGAAAGAGTCGAATATAGAAATTAGATATTTTTGGATGGCACAAATAGTAGCATAGTCAATATTAAAGTCCCCGCATAGAATTTTTTTACCTTTAATCGGTAGACTGTCTAGCAAACTTACCAGGCTATTTAAAAATGATTGTACATCAGAGTTTGGTGATCTATAAATACAAATTACATAAAGATCAAGGTTTTTATTATATACCATAGAGAATTCAAAAGAGCTATCCGCTAACAAATGATCATATTTAGATACCGACATGAAATCTCCATTTAGGGATAGAATCAGTGTTCCCCCATGAGCTGAGTTTTTTCTGTCATACCTAGCTATTGTGGTATACCTCTCAATATAAAAGGGTTCGCTTAGATTCAGCCAGTGCTCAGTAATTGCAACAAGTTGGGGGAACTCCAATTCTTCCAGTAATATGTGGAATGTCGTGGACATATTTCAGAGGGTGATAGTACTAGACAAAATAGGACAAAAATGCCAATATATACATGGTCAAAAACGCACCATTTTCGTTATACAGGGTGTCAAAGTTTCAGTTTTTTCTCGTTTTTTGTGTTTGTTTCCAGTTCCTTCTGAGACAATTAGTTCAAATTTAGAACATGTATTATTTTTAAGAACCTCTAAGATTAAATGTAGCTTAAATAATGAAACTGAAAAAAAAAGTAGTAGGCTGAGGCAGGTCATTTGTTAATTCTGTTCTTTAATCTGACATGTTGTAAGAAATATTTTTTTGTTTGAGGTTTCCGTAGTTGTTTCGAGTTGTTTAATGATGGTTGAATTCACAAATCAAAAATATAAAGAAATTCATTTCGTTTATGGACTAGCCAACGGCAATTGTTATGAAGCCAGACGACTCTATGAACAGAAATATCCAAATCGCATGGTGCCCAATAGACAAACACTTGCAAAGGTACAGGGTGTCCAAAATAAGAATGTATATCTCCTTATCTCGAGAACCATAACAGATAGAAGGCAAGTTCATATACAAAAGTTTCTTAGCTTCTTTTGAATTTTTATTTTATTATATTCTTATTTATACAGGGTGTTGTGTTTGGCCTGGGCTGACATGCACTTTCTTATTTTAAATGGGACACCCTATATATTATTGCAGATTATGATAACGCGCTTAAAGACGAGTTCACCAATATATAACAGTATGGGCCTATAGTGCAACGTTTCGGATTTATTGACATTTTTCTTCAGTTTTCTACCTATTTTCAAATTAACAGAAGTAAAGTACTTTTATAAATTTTAAAATTTTTGTTAGAGTCTTAAAAAATTAAAACCTCGTTCTACTCACAGTCTTATATTCGAGTTTTAAAACTTCAAAAAAGTTACAATGTTGCCATGCTTTGCGTATCGTAATTTTTTTTTTAAATTTAAATGCAATTATATATTACAATAAATTCGGATAGAGAATTGAAGTAAGATTTCAACGACCCATAATAATATGGGTCTCCGACTTATAGTTTTAGACTTATTGACGATCATCTTCAGCATGCAACTAATTTTTTTAAGACACATAGAGTGCCATGGAAATAGAGTTTGAAAGGACGCCAAGGTAAACGTCGCAAGAAATGTCAACATAATTTCCTGCTAGTGCTATTGATATCTTTTAACATTATAAAAATGTATTCAAATCAAGAAAAGTTGATTCTTTACCAGTGCTATTTGGAAAATAATCGTAGTGCTGCTTTGGCTCTTAGGGCATACCAACGAAAATATCCCGAAAACCGAATCCCAGATCGAAGAATTTTTCAGAAAATTGAAAGAGATCTCGAGGGACACAGCGTTTTAAAATACGATAAAAGAATAACACCAAGATCTGTTTTAACCGAAGAAGAAAAACTAAATATTTCCTTGTATTTCGAAGAGAATTCCGAAAATTCTATTCGTGATGCAGAGCGCGATTTAGGCGTTGCTAAATCTACTATTCATTTTTCGCTTAAACTTAATAAGTACAGGACATGGAAGTTTGCGAAATTACATCATTTAGAGCCAAACGACTCCGTTACTAGATTAGAATATAGCAATTTAATTATGGATCGTCAATTCCAGGAATCTATATTAAATAAAATATGTTGGACAGATGAAGCAACCTTTAGCACCTGTGGAGTTTTCAACAGAAAAAATAGCCATTTCTGGGCACAAAAGAATCCGAAAAAATTTAAAACTATACAACATCAAGGACGACGAAGCATTAACGTGTGGTGCGGAATCTACAGAGGTACAATTATAGGCCCCGTATTTATTGATCAGCATTTAACTGGCCCTAGATATTTACAGTTACTTAGAGACACAATTAAGCCCTTGCTAGACATACGAGGAAATACCAACGAAATAATATATCAAATGGACGGCGCTCCATGCCATAACACGCTAGATGTAAAGAACTTTCTTTCCAACAATTTTATGGAATGGATTGGTCCAAATGGGGATATTCTGTGGCCTCCTAGAAGCCCAGACTTATCTCCATTGGACTATTTCTTATGGGGAGCATTAAAGGATAAGGTTTACCAAAACCGCTGCGAAAATATTGAGGATTTAAGAAACAAAATTATTATGGAAGTTGCGTATTTAACTGAAAGTGGAGCAGTTCGAAAAACGACCAATAAATTAGAAATGATTCTTACAACTTGCATTGCCGAAAACGGTGGACTCATTGGTCCTTTAATAAAATAATTTTTTGTATAAATTTTTTGTAGAATTTTTTCCAAATAAATTTAGTTATTGTATAAATAAAAACAATTAAGCAATCTAATATATAAAGCATAAAATCTGTAAATCTAATTAAAGCGTTTTCAAATTATAATTTGTTTTTATTAATATTATTTTTTTACCAACCAATAACGCTGTTTTTTATTTAGAAATACACAAAAATATGGAAAATTATAAAATAATTAACAAGTATCACATTTTTCGTTTATACTGGCTGAAATACAGGCGATACGCTTACAAAGTATGTTTTGAATTAAATAACTATCTAAAAAAAGCAAAATATACACGGTTTAGATCTTATTGAATAACTGAGTTTCTTGTTATTTTTTTTTGTTGTTTTTCTAATATCTTAATATTTAAGCAAAAAATAGGTGAACATAAATTTAAAAAATTAGCCCCCGTATTCGCTAAAAAGGTTAGACCAGATCTAGTTACCATGACATTCAAAACTGTTAGTTCGCCAGTTGCGTTTTGTATATGTCACTGTCATTTGGTAATTGTGACTACAATAATTTATTTGCTCTATCGTTGCATTTGTCATTTTAAACCTATAACTGTTAAGTTAGACATGATCTAAATTTAAACCTCTTTAGTGAATACGGTTCTAAGGGTTTTATAATTAACGACACTTTTATATTAAGATAATAATCAAGGGTAAATAAAGATTATCGGTACCTAAATAATAACTCTTAATGCATACATTATAATACACCCACGAATTTTTTGAAATTAAACAAATTGAAAACTTTGTCTTAAAAAAATTAGTTGCATGCTGAAGATGATCGTCAATAAGTCTAAAACTATAAGTCGGAGACCCATATTATTATGGGTCGTTGAAATCTTACTTCAATTCTCTATCCGAATTTATTGTAATGTACAGGGTGTTGCATTTAAATTTTTTAAAAAAAATTACGATACGCGAAGCAAGGCAACATTGCAACTTTTATGAAGTTTTAATTTTTTAAGGCTTTAACAAAAATTTAAAAAATTATAAAAGTACTTTCGTTCTGTTAATTTGAAAATAGGTAGAAAACTGAAGAAAAATGACAATAAATCCGAAACGTTGCACTATAGGCCCATACTGTTATATATTGGTGAACTCGTCTTTAAGCGCGTTATCATAATCTGCAATAATATATAGGGTGTCCCATTTAAAATAAGAAAGTGCATCTCAGCCCAGACCAAACGCAACACCCTGTATAAATAAGAATATAATAAAATAAAAATTCAAACGAAGCTAAGAAACTTTTGTATATGAACTTGCCTTCTATCTGTTATGGTTCTCGAGATAAGGAGATATACATTCTTATTTTGGACACCCTGTACATAATCGGCTATGTGAAAATGAATCATTCAAGAAATCCACTCAATTAGCAGGAGCAAATAGAACGGTTAGGACTTCTGAAGTCGAGGAAGCATTTCTGAATGCAGTAGAAAATGATCGTGCTACCCGTACGAGGAAAATTGCAGCAACACTTTTGTGCTTGTATAGAAAATTTTATTAGACAACTTAATGTATCCTTACCACATTCAAAGGGTTCAAGCTGTTCTCCCACGTGACTTTCCACTCCGTTTAAATTTTTGCCAGTGGTTCGTACAAATGCTAGCCCAAAATCCATTATTTGGAAACACGATTTTATTTAGCGATGAAGCAAATTTTTCTAGGAACGCCATAGGTAATTTTCATAACAATCATTTTTGGGCAGAAGAGAATTCGCATTCGATACATGAAAATAATTTCCAGCAACAATTTTCAGTAAATGTGTGGGGCGGCATTATTGGAGATTATTTGATAAGTCCATTTCTCCTGCCAGCAAGGCTAAACGGACGATATTATCGTCAATTTCCCGAAGACGAACTCCCGGTATTATTAGAAGACGTGCCAATTCTTCTTAGAAATCAAATGTGGTTCATGCACGATGGTGCACAAGCACATTTCAGCATAGAGGTGAGGGAATTCCTAAATAATAATTTTAACAACCGTTGGATAGGGCGAGGAGGACCTCAGCCATGGCCCCCTAGATCTCCAGATCTGAATAGCCTGGATTTCTTTTTTTGAGGCCACCTGAATACATTGGTGTATCAGACCCCATCCAGACCGAAGAAAATTTAAGAAACAGAATAATAGCTTCATGCGACATCATTCGCAATACTCCTGGAATATTTGACAGAGGCGGACATTTTCAACAACTTTTATAATTTTGTTTTATTCCTAATTTAACTGTAATAATTTTTTCTGATTGTTCATTATCATGTCGGTTGATTTAAAATAAAACCCGTTTCTTAATTTTTTGCTTAATTTCGCCTACATGCCATCGATGCAATGCATCGATTATTGCAAATAAGTCGAAAACTGTGATAGATACGAGAATAATGCAAAATACGAAAGAGCTAAAGAAATGAACAAAGAGTTTAAATTTTATGTCAGAATTTATGCAGGGTGCTCCAAAAAAAAGTTGCAAGACTTGTAGGTGGTGCAAAAAAATGTAACACCCTGTATAATACCATCCACGATTTTGATATTTTATCGTAGAGATTCTTAAAAATAATACATGTTCTAAATTAAAACTAATTGTCTCAGAAGCAAAAAATCGCAAAAAACGAGAAAAAAATTGAAACTTTGATACCCTGTATAACGAAAATGGTGCGTTTTTGACCATGTATATATATATATATATATATATATATATATATATATATATATATATATATATATATATTAACATTTTTTTCTGTATATATATAGTTTTGTCTAGTACTATCACCCCTTGAAATATGTTCAATTAATTAACACCCTGCATACATATAGTTTTAGGCGGAACTATCTTGCTTAGGTTTTGTTCAATTTACGGAGATTGTTGCTTTAAATTCCATAGAAAACTTGGCTTTTTGTTAACTTTTGCTGAATTCCGAAACTGCTCTTATTTGAGTGCCTAATGAAATCGCTACAATTTTTTGATGTATTTGTTTTAAAATTATTCATTATAATTAAAACGAATAGTATTAGAATTCGTTGCTACAATCACTCAGTACTGAAAACTTAGTATAGTAGTAGCACAGTTTAAGAAAGAAACAGTTTTCTCACTCTTTTGTCGTGCTCCCAAAAGCCGGCTTTTTTTGTGAGCGGCCGTAAATCATACAAAACACCCGCAGCTAATAGCTAGATGCGAGGTATACGAGGCCGCGCGTTATTTTACCGCAATGAGTACATCTACGTGGAATGATCAATAATTGTATTAGTTACTTTAATTATTCATAGTAATATTTAGAGTAATAGATGTTCAACTTAATAAAAGGTTAACTTATGGATTAAATTAGATGGGCATGAAAAACAAAAGTTCTTAGAAATAGAGAATGGGAATATATGTTGCCTAAAAAAGCAATATCCTAATAGCACGCTTAAATGGCTAATTCTTAAAACTAATCGTCGTACATCTGATAGGTGGTGTAACGGGAACTGGGTTCCGTTTGGCGCCGATATCAAATGTTCAAATTCCAAGAGGATGGTTGCTCACATATACGTGGAAACTAGATTATTTCCAACAAAAATCAATGTTTTTAAAAAACTGAAATTATCCACAAAAATTGAACTGGTCAGCATTTAATAAGCCAAACTAAGAGCAAGTGTTTTCTCCTTTTCTCACTCTCTATATAACTACCAAATAAACATTTTTTAAATGCCTTAAATGGATTCATGATAACTTTAGCGCAGTTTTGAGGCGGTAACTTTATAGGTTTTTTTAATAAGAGTCAAAAACACTACAAGAGCCATTGGTTCAATGCAAGGGTTTTAACGCTCACACACGTAAAACCAAACCACAAAACTGTTAAGCATTTATATTAAATAAGTTTTATATGAAAGCCCTATTGTCGCCATTAAATCCCTTTATTAAACAGTTTGCTCCTAACAGGTATCTTAAAACATTTTGCTTTTAATATTAACGTCAAATAGTCATAAGTGCTTTAAAACATAAATTAAAATGTTTTATAAAGCCTCCTTAAAACTTTTTTTTGTGAATAAATACTGATTGATGCAGGACACCTATTACTATTCCATAGTACAAAAACGGATTTTCGTGAAAATAAGTGGTGAAATATGATTTAAATGGTTACTTTAAATATCAGAAACAAGGTAAATCTATTAAAATAAGGAATATATGGTTTACAACCCCACGCAATTCACCGTCCCCAAAATGTAGCAAATGGTTATCCTCTTGAAGTTGCATCGGACACTTAAGAGAAGAGCCTTTTCAATGTTTTAGAAACCAGCTCTTAAAACACATTATTTTTCTGTTATATTGTTTAAGTTATTGGTAATTATTTAAGTTTATTTAGAAATATATTAACAAAATTTGATATGGAAGCTGCAGACCAACGTACGTAAAATTAAAACGTTAATTCAATGTTTGATTTTTATTTCATAGTAGCTGTTTTGAAGGGATGTTTTAATCGTGGTTAAAAATGTCTGATATATTTAAAACGTTTTTCTTTGGTAGAGAAAATTTATGTTTCCGTCATCAACCGTTTTTGCAACTTATGGTGTTTTTAGTAGAAGATTATCTGAAGATATTTTTGAGAAATAAAATAGCTGCCGCTTTTTGCTGCTTTATGAGATATCAACATTTCTATATTGATATTCATGAGTAATAATTTTTGCTGCAGTAAAGTACATCGTACAGTAAAAATAGAAAAAACATTATTATTCAAGATTTGACAGAAACGAGTTCAAATCAAGCATGTAATAAACGTCATGGAAAAAGTTACAAAGAGGCCAATAAAGGAATCATCTCTAGACTACGGTTTATCTACTCTTCACGCATAGATTAGATTTATGGAATATTTCATACACTTATCATACCGATTGGACGATTGGAAAAATGGCGGGCTAGGTCAGAAGGGGAAAAGGCAAGGGTTAAAGATAGAAAGAAAAAATTCAAATCCGCTCTAAAAGCGAAGTGGAATTGAATAAAGATAAAATAAAGCCAGGGGAGAGTGGAACTAGCAATGACTGAAATACGGCAAGAAGAGTTTTGCCGAAGCATCAGTTACAGCTTACATCCTTAAATATGGACAAAGAGTTTGTAAAGCGTTGTGCGTGCGTTTTGCAAGCTATGTCATCGAGATTTCCAATTGATGAAACTAAATTAAAAGAATATGGCGAAAAGATAGCGGCACTATTGACATCAAAATATCCGTGGTATTACATGCCCAGCAGTTTTCACAAGATTTTGATTCATTGCGCATCCATAATTTCTGCCGCCGTCCTACCAATAGGCATGATGTCGGAAGAGGCACAAGAGTCTCGCAACAAAAAACTACCGGGAACATTTTACTCTAAAAACATAAAGAACAGCCACAAACCAGGATCGTTTAAATAGATTTTTGGCATCTTCTAATCCACTAATCACAAGTTTAAGGAGAATGCCGAAGAAAAATAAACAAATTTTTTTACCCGAAACAATAAAATTATTTAAAGAACATTTACCATCTATGTCTACTAAATATGTTGATTTCTCCGATTCTGAAGATGAAATCAATGTTTTATATTGATTTATTGTTTGTTTTTTAATAATTACTTCATTTAATAGTACATATGCGTAATATACTTTTAAATATTTTATATTTATATCTTGTTGTTAATTTAAGACACAAATTTCATTAAATGTTATCACTGTATATAGTGATGTAAATGAAAAATATTAATGGTTTAAAAAAACATGTTCTTTTAAAGAAAAACAAACACATAAAATTTGATAGTTACATAATTTAACCTACCAGTTAAGATTATTACGACTTTTCGTTCGAATATCGGACGCCGACAAAATATTACATCTTACATCCTAAAAATCAGAAGAGTGAATTTTTTTGGAAAGCGTTTCAGGATTATAGAAAATAAGAGTTTTTCCTATTTCATGCTACTATTCTTAATAGTTATAACAGTTTATGTTTTTGGATAGTACGTTTTCTTTCATGTTTTTTACATTAAAAAAATCATGTTTTTATTTAGCTTAGAAAAAAAACTGTTTTTGTACATCTATAAAAAGGTAGGTATCTAATATTAACCATTTCACAAACAAGCGTCAAGAAATATGCGGACAAAAAACATTTCTCAAATCCGAATTTATTCTCAGATATGAGGGGAAGCTCATGCTAAATTTTGTAACTTTTAGATAAAAAAAATATTTAAAAAATTATTATATTAACAAATATGTAATGAGAAATTAATAAATAGTAATTTAATGCTTGTCTAATTGAGAAATAGTAATATGAAGTAATAAAAAGTTCCAATTGCTCTAATTTCCCCTACTATGCTAACTTTTAGATAAGAAAAATATTTAAAAAATTATTATATTAACAAATATGTAATGAGAAATTAACAAAAAGTAATTTAATGCTAGTTTACTTGAGAAATAGTAATATGAAGTAATAAAAAGTTCCAATTGCTCTAATTTCCCCTACTATGCGTCACTCGTGATTCAAAAATTCTAAAGAGGAAATAGAAGTTATAAAAGTTTAATTTGGTATTTAAGTCAAACGCTTAAGAACATAAAAATATAACTCGCGCTTTAAGTTATTTTTGATGCTTATTTTTCCCTTAAAAGTGACACCTGTCATGAGTTAATCAAATCCAGATATGTACAGCTTGTAATTTACTAACCAAAGTTTATTTTTAGGCATAATTTACCTAATCGCTACCAATTAAACACAACATATTTTTAATCACAATTATAACCTACTTTTGGCCAAAAATGATCTCCGAGAAACCACTGTGCGTCGGCGAGAAGGAAATTTATTGCGGAATAGCCAAGTGCTTGGACTATTTAGAATATATATAGCTTAGACAAGGAAAGAGAGGGGACGGATAACGCCAGCTGTTTTACTGAAGGCCAACTGGCACCACGCATGTTTGCTCAGTGGCGTATCACATGATTGATATTAGAAATAAATGTACATTTTTTGTGATGTAACTTATTTAGCGTTTTGGTTCACCGACGCGACGCATATATGAAAAGAGGTGATAAGTAAGAGGACTTTAGACGAAAATGCAATTTATTTTCTATCAAAATGAAAACCATGTGCAAAATTAAAATCTGCTTAAACTTTTACCGAGCGCCTGTTAGCTTTAAATTTTTGTAATGTAAATTATCTTGGAAACATTAGTATTTCGCTATTCTGCTTTTTATGTATTTATGGACCTTCTTAATACTGAAATAAAACTAGGTATATAATTTAATTACGTTATATTTTATTTCATATAGCTGAAATATTTTACAGGGTTTCTACATACTAAATACAATTACAAAAAACTTAAAACTAAAAAAATTATATACATTATTATAAATACTAAAGCTAAACCAATACAATAAATGTTATTGTCCCTTAAACAAAATTAGCTTGGTATATTGACTTCTGATGGGATCTACTACTTCAGATTGCCTTTTACTTATAAAATGCAAACGAATATTTAAATACTGTAAAATGATAGATTCCATCAAAAAATATAAGTGGTTTGTAGTACCTTCTGATGCATGTTCTTTTAAATAATTAAAATATTTTGATTGTATGCAGCTAAACATAATTTTGCTTTTTAAGATACTTAAAAAATTCTTCTTTTTGATATCGTGCTCATAAATTCGCAAAAAATGTTCGCTTAATTAACTTCCTAGTTTGGAATATATTTTTGTTAAAAATGGGTTTTTTATATCTTGGTGCAGCAAGGGTTCGGCTGTTTAATCCATCAAAAATATTATTTAACATTTTAATAAAATTGACTGTACCCTTACAACCACGAAATTCTTCAAGGCCTAAAGTTTCCTCACAAAAAGTTAGAGCATCTGCTACTGATTCGCTTAATAATTGGACAGCTAATCTAACTTTCATTTTTTGCTTAAAAAACTTGATGTGGGCTTTTCTAAGTTTGTTCCCTAAATGAAGTCCTTCAGATTGTTGTAAATTTTCTAATTTTTCTATGTACTCCCACTTAATTAATTTCCCCTGACCATCTACTAATTGTTTGCTCTCTCCGAATGTATTTCTAACTAGTTTAAGCATATGACATGGATCATAAAAAACAAAAATATTGCTGTTACGAATTGTAAAATATGTTTTCATATTTTGCAGTTCTGTGACACAGCCTAAAAGATTTGCCATTGCGACATTCGAAGGAGCACCGTCAAAAGTTAATGATAATACATGGGCACCAGTTTCTTTAATTAATTCTATGCATTGAGACACAAGGGAACTTTTTTGCATGACAGTTAACCCGTCTACAAAAAAATACCCTACTGGTATTTTCCATGTACCATTTATGCAAACAGCCATTAAAACAAAAGCTTCTTTTGCTACTGCATTTTGATCATCGTCCAAGTCTACCCCATAGTAAACATATCCATGAAACTTTCTCCCATCCCATTCCACTTGTTTTCGAATTGAAATTTCGTCAATAACAAGTGCAATGAGAGTAGGTCTATCAGATATTTGGACATATTTTCTTAAAGTGTCAAAACACTCTTTGGTAAAACCTGGTTCCGCGTTTATATTTTTAAACCACTTTCCTATGGTACTCCTATGGGGTAAACAAGTATCAAAAACTTTTCGAATGTAATCATAAGCTTTAGGTGAAAAAAAACTGACCGTTATTGCAAACTTTCTTAATTCTGGAGAATATTTAGCATTTTTTTTCAATTTACGTTTTTGCAGTTCTTTGGTTATTCCAGACATGTTGGAAAGTAATGGAGAATTTTCTGAGCTTATCAAATTTTTACTAGCTAAATGTTTTATGATTTGCTTCAATGACAAAACCTTCTTTTTATACCTTCGTACTTTCTGCGACAAGATTTTTATCTTCTTTATTTTTTGCTGACTTTTTACCTTTTCCCTAAATAGCTGTTGACGTAGTTTTTTTTTCCTAGGAGTCTCTGGATGGATATCTTCCAGGGTACTACTTGATGTAGAAGCTACTGCTGATGTGGAGGCAGTATTCTGAATATTTTGTTCATGAGATCTCTTTGTTGTCTGCAACAATTTGATTTGTTAAATTTTTAGTACTGTACAGTCAAATAATATGCAGTACACCAATTAGTAACATTTTTTCCAACCAAAATATATAAAATGGTAATCAAGTCTCATTAATATTTCTTTAAAAAATGTGTGTTATATAAATGTTATAGTAGTTTTTTGTGCCATTTTAACTCAACATTTGGTTTATAATAGGTTTATATCTTGAACATCTATAAATAGTTATGATTTGTAATTAGCATACTTTATATATCACTTTAGGCATAAATAACTAGATGGTTTAGACATTGTGGTTTAAAGACATATATATTGTTTTATCAATCAAATATACTCCAATTTCCATATCAGAGAGGTATTACTGTGTAACTGTTTAAACATGAACAATTATTAAATTTTGCCTACCATTAAAGAGAAATTAACTATAGTAATAGTAAATAACAATAAATATTATATTAAATACCTAATAAATTATATAATAAAGTAAAAAAAATATAGCAATTACTTCTACTAATCAAACAATGTTATTTGGATAGTTACAAAAACTATACTTTACCTTTTTTGGTTGCATATATTTGGGCAGTTCTGGAAATATTGTCGGTACGGCTTCATCCAAAAGACAATTTCTTTTGCCAATGCGATAAAAGAATTTTTTTTCAAAATGCTTGGAACAAAGTCTGTGATTCTTTGTTGGAGACCAGTCTGCAAGTTTCAGATTCTGAACCCAAAGTTCTCGCCTTACCAGATTTGTAGGAAATCTTAAAAAAAAACTTATGTGAAACTTCAAAAGAATATGTTTTATTATCAAAATAAACCAATTTTCCTATTGCAGAACTAATAGTAATTAGATAAAATAATATTAAACAAAGTTAATAATAACAATATTAACATTATGGTTCAAAAATATAGTAATAAACAATTTTTCATAAGCGTAATTATTAAAATATATATGAACGCCACCACTGCTCAAATGACATTTACTCGAGGAGATTAACCCAATTATGAATACTTAATTAGGTAATCATGAATGAAAATAGTCATGTTTATGTCCCACACTGCGCAGTATCGTGAAATCAGTCAGCTGTTAGATCATATTAAAATATTATACCAAATAACTACTTAGAACATGAGATAAATGGTTTTTTAAATGCAATTGAGAAATTACTTTATTATTTCTCACCTGTGAAACGTAACTTCAGGTTCCTTTCTGTCACTCTGACTTTTACAGTTGTAAGCACAACAAACCACCATTTTTCTAACACAAAATTTATAGTTTTTAACACACTTTCCGCTGAATAATCCACAAAAGAAACTGTGGTGACACCTCGATTGTCTGGCACCATAAAATGGCGTCCTAATGAATTTCTGCTTCAATTTGCGCCAGCGCCGTAAACGGGTGTTACGCGTCCTCTCTCTTTCCTTGTCTAAGATATATAGACTCTGGTAGTAGTAAGTAGAATTTTTGTGGGGGGCTTGTTGCAACAAGGAGATCCTGAATAAATGATATTTTAAGCCATGGGGTCTTAATTTTAGGAGTTATCAAAGAAGAAATAAAATTTATATACAGTTTTAGTTTTTTAAGGCTATTTGCGAGTCATTAAATATTTAATGAAATGAAACTCAGCTTTCCACTTTTCAAAATAAATTTAAGACATAAATAGAAATATTTAGAACGGAAGCTTTCACGGCTTTGGTCAATTATGAAATCATGGTTTTTGGGATTAGACCGTGTCAAATTGGAATTACTATCATACGTTTCGCCTTCGATTGCACGAGGCATCTTCAGAGATCTTTACTCCACGAGATCTGAACACTGAATGAGCTCAAAGAGATTCAGGCGGGCTTTTATACCCGACTTGTGCTCTCTGAACCGTGACCCTGTGTTAAGATCGATTTCCACGTGTGATGTAGACCGTAACCCGTATCTCTATTGAAATTTTTTTGTATGTTTAAATATTTCAATAGATTCTCTAACTTTTCGTTTATAAAAACCTGGAACCGATGCTAGAACCATGGTTTCCTTTACATTTATGAAGCAGATTGAACAATTTGTTTCTTTTTAATACATCGTTCATGTTCCTTAAGTCTAGTTGATATTGAGCGTCCTGTTTCCACGTACACTTCTCCACAGGAGCAAGGAATTTTATAAACTCCTTCTGTTTAGAAAATTACAAGATCTTTCGGGGATCGCAAGCATTGTCCAATCTTCTTATGTGTATTGAAGATTGTACGTATGTTAGCCCGCCGAAGTAATCGTCCTATTTTGTCTGTAGTGCCATATATGTAGGGAAGAACCACACTACCTAATGGTGGCTCTTTATCATTCTCCTTTGGCGGAGTTGGTTTGCTATGTCTTTTAATTGAACGCGTAATATCTTCAGTGCAATAGCCATTCCCTCTGAGAGCTTTGGTCAGTTTCGATGTTTCGGATGTTAAGGAATCTTGATCAGAAATTGAAATAGCTCTGAATACTAGTGAGTTAATAACCGATTTCTTTTGTGCTGGATGGTGATGAGAATTTGCATTTAAGTATCTATTTGTATGCGTCGGTTTTCTATATACAGAATGTCCTAATGTCCCATTTTCCTTCCTTTGAACACATACATCTAGAAAGGGAATTGTTCCATTAGATTCAATTTCCATCGTGAATTTGATATTATTCGACAAGCACAAGTCGGGTATAAAAGCCCGCCTGAATCTCTTCGAGCTCACTCAGAGTTCAGATCTCGTAGAGTAAAGATCCCTGAAGACGCCTCGGCAACCGAAGGCGAAACGTCGGATAGTAATTCCAATTTGACACGGTCTAATCACAAGAACCATGATTTCCTAAATAGAAATATTAATATATTTTAAATGAAATCCAAAGTAATAGACATTTTCTCATAATAACCAAACTTTTAGTCTTAAATAAACATTCTTCTACAACTCTATATTTTTCATTATGTCGTCTTCTTCTTCACCATCACAGCATGTTTCGACTTCCTTTTTTCTTTCTTTTGCATTTCTATCTTCCTCTGCTTTTATAACATTAACTTCTTTGCACCACTGCTGATTTTCCATTTTCTGCCAGATATTTCCATAGCATTTGTAAGAGACGTTGAACATATTTTAATTTTTGTCCTTTTATTTCGCGGATCTTTTAATTTGTTTACATTTTTTTATAATATATTCCACTACTGATTTCTTTATAAACAAAGCAAAGATACCCGTTGAATAATCACCTTCTGAACTGATTAACTAAGTCAAAAACAACATTTTGAAATAAACATGTAGCTTTACCTTATAAAACTGATACAAAAAAACGCATTATGTTCCAACCAGAAATAATAATGCATTGTGAAAAGAAAATTGCATTTTTTATTTAAACGCCCATGTTTGTACGTAATTTTAAATACGAATTATTACGTTTTGACTCAAACCACTTATATTATGAAATTCCTCGCGTTTTAAAGCATCTAAGGCCATTTATAACTCAAAAGTCGAATTTTGTCGAAATTTGTTCATAAATTAAATAACAGTTTTATTGGATTACTAATTTGCAATACCCTGTATATTTTCAAAATATTGTATTTATGAATACCCTCAGTTCCAAAAAAAGTGACGCACTTCATTTATAACCCAAGTTCAATATCTTATATCTTCGAAACCAGTGGATCGATTTTGAACAATTTTTTTCTCGTGGTTGGGTTGGGTAATACCTTTGTCTATCAGCAAATATGAAAGCAATGAAAAATTCCTCAAATATTTTTGAATAATAATGTAATAACTAGAACTATGCTTTTTTACTATTTTTTGACTTGCCTTGTGTATTAGTTGAGAATTCGCATAGAAACTGTTTACACCCAGTATCAAAGACCGTTTTTTTGTGAGTATTTTGATTTTCTATTCACCGACTTATCTCTAAAATTGACTGAATTACAGCTTTTTTGCTGAAATCCTACCAAGCTGCATAGTTCTTAATGGAAAAATTTAGACAAGGTTTTTATTTTACCTTAAAATCTCTGAAAAAACAATTGCCATCGCTATGGCAATTAATTTGCTATAGTCCGCCATATTTGTCTGTTATTTATTATTTCACTAACTTCATGATTGTCATTTTTTTATACGGAAAAAAAAAAGGTTTTACTGAAAAAATGCCCCAAATTACACTCGAACAAACGGCAAAATTGCTTTAGTGAATTATTGGCGTAGTAAACGCTACGCCGCTCCTGCTGTGGGGGTCCCTGAAGCAAAAGCTTGTAGAGCTATCCTGAAATATGATCAAACACATTACAGTGTCCAGCGAGAAGCCCCGATATGAATGCAATAGAACATTTGTGGAATGAAAGGTGCGTTCACGCGAAAGGCCTCTTGAAAGACTAGCAGAATTGGCAGATGCGTTATCAGAAGAATGGGACCGTATACCAATGGAAAGAATAAGAAACCTAATTCCAAGTATGCTACGCAGATTAGAAGATCTCAGATCAATACTCGGTACCAAGCACATTCTTCATGTTTTTTTTATCCAGTTATTGTTATTTTGCGTTATTAAAAAAGTTTTATAAAATTCATATCATTTTTATTTTATTAGAATATGAGTTTTCAAGACAAATTAATGAACAGAATAACAAATTTGTCTTAGAAGAATGACCTTTTGTTTAGTGTGTAAGAATTTTCTGTACAAATGCTCGAATATTATTAAACAGAATGAGTAAAAAACAAGAAAAAAAGCAATGTTTAAGTTTTTCCATTAACACTCATGAAGCCCGGTTTCAGCAAAAAAGCTGTAATTCGGTCAATTTTAGAGATAAGTCGATGAATTAAAAAACAAAATGCTCACAAAAAAAGGGTCTTTCATATAGAGTGTAAAAAGTTTCTGTACGAATCCACAACTAAAACACAGAGCAAGTAAAAAAACAGCAAACAAGCATGGTTCGAGCTTTTTCATTATTATCCAAGAAGCTTTGAGAACATTTTCATTCATTTCATGTCTGCTGGAAGAGAAAGGTATTATCTAGCTACCAAAGAAAAATCTTCAAAATCGGTTCCCTGGTTCAAAAGATATAAGACATTGAACTTGGGCCAAAAATCAAGTGCGTCACTTTTTTTGGAACTGAGTGTGTACGAAATATGAATATATTATCTATTGAAATGAAACTCAACTGTCCAATTTTTTAAAAATGTATTTACAATCTGGTTTAAAGTCTAACTTAATACAATACAAATTAGGTTTACAAAGCGTTGTTGCATTAATTTGACCGAAGAATGGAAACTACAAAAATTAATGTAATAAATTACGTTCAAACAATTTTAATAAACACTATAATTTAGAACAAAGGCCAATATAACGGAATATGCTGGGAGCTGTACTGTACGTTTGATTTCTGCAGGAATTCGTGTTGCTGCGCTTGATGGAGCACTTACTGAAAAACAAAACACCATTAAAGAGAACGCGAAATAAATGCATTTTGCTTTTTCTTATGCTATTCTGAATAGACAAGTTGTATACACAGAGTTTCAGGCGAAACTCTCTCGCTCAGGTTTTGTTAAATTCACGGAGATAGTTGCTTTAAATGTTGTAGGAAAGTTGCCTTGATGTTGACTTTTGTTAGGCTTTTGTAACGCTTTTGTTTTTCGGTATTAGAGAAAAATAAATATTTCCATCTGCGTTATTTTATTTATAGGAAGTAAAGAGTCTAATAAAATCGCAACCATTTATATATATATATATATATATATATATATATATATATATATATATATATATATATTATATATATATATATATATATATATTTTTTTTTCTTAATTTTCTTGGTTTTGAGTCTTTATATTAAACAACAAATTAGAAGGTATCTCTTAAAACCTATATTTGATGCCATGGTAACGTTTCGACCATAGTTTTGGCCTTTTTCAAACCTAAAAGATTTTTTAACAAAATTTCTAGATATTCAAATAAAAGACTTACATTAACATTAATATTAATTGTACATTTTAAGATTACTCGGACTAGGGTTACCAGACGTCCGGATTAATCAGGACATGTCCGGATTTTGACTACGTCCGGATGGGTCCGGGCGGATTTTTCATAAACGTCCGGATTTTAAACTACCAGGTATTGCACTATAAGAATGATCTCCAAAAAGCAAAATAGGAAACTAGTTTTTAAAAATGTGCTTATTTAAGAAATCGTAAATAATTTTAGCAGTGTAAATTCGCCTTTAGCGCAAACAAGCGGCGTCGTCACTGTGTCAATAGTTTGCGTCTGTCATGCGCGGCAGTAGCAGCAGTGAGGTTTCGGTGAATCATTTATTACATTTATTTACTTAGTTTTCCGAGTATTTATGGTTACGTTAGGACGTTGTTTACGACTTTCGCGATTTAGTTAGCCTATTTTTGATCATACATAATTTTCAACATTTCAAAAACTAATATTTTGTAACGTTACACTTTTACGGTAACTAATTATGATTTTGCTAATTATATTTTGTCATTTACCAAGATGTCAGGAACTAAGTTTTTGGAAGTTATTTAGATTCTTTGACTATTTTCATTATTATAAGTACTTAATATTGTATAACTGACAGCTTGGTATATTATATACATTTTATGTTTTATATTTACAGATGCTGAGGGTCTGGTTGTTGAAGCTTTCTTTAATGCCCACATATAAAACGGCCATATTTTTATAAGAATTTCATTATTAGATGTTCATTCACCTATAGTTTTTCTATTATCTTACCTTGACATAATTTTGATCAGAAACAAATCCGTTATAAAAAACCTAGTTGGGTATGAGCTGTTGTGATACAAACTAAACAAGATATTTTCAATATTTCCATTGTAGCCTGGTAACGCTACATAAATTAGAAACATTTGGTATATACCTCCGATTTCGTTTGTCGCCTTTTAAATCTCGTTCAGTTCACTAAATGATTTGTCCTTTTGATAAAATGTAGTTTAAGATGTTACCTATATTGTTAAATGTCCGGTAAACACATGTCAGGGGTTCATTAAACAAGGGTTTGTGTTATTTATTTAAGTAGTTCTCCAAATGGTTGGTTTAAAAAGCCTTGTTTATTTTCGTTTTATAAATTGGGTTAAGTGACAACAAAGTTTGACGTTTTACTGTGTGCGGCGACGCTAAAATCCTTGCTTTGGCCTTTTCCATGAATGACTAAAAGCCATACGATTCCGTCCGACCACTCTACTTTCATTTTTATAAAAACCTAACATTTTAAAGATTTAATTATTTAGGACGAGGCTTACGTAAAGATTAGAGGAAAATATTAAAAAATAACAACATAAATTATTCAAAAATAAATATTTAAATTGAATGTATATTAAGATTTATTGTAATAAATAATGTATTCTGAGTTGCCTATCTTTTTAAAAATCTTTTATTTTTGTCAAATAAATAAGGGGGAAAGAGACAAAATATAGGGACATTAAAATCAAGTTTTGCATGGAGCACTTTCAACAGTTTAGTTTTTTGGCCAAATTCCTGTCTTTTTTTTAAACCTTTTTTCTTACTAAACCTTAGCTGAAAATCGTCTTGGAACGAGTTCGAGCTATTTCGTTTTGACTGTGGCCGTAAAACTACCTTTAAAAAGTCTGGTCCTGTTTTATAGTTATTTTAAATTTTGTGTTAAACAGTGGTCAAATAACAGCCAGGTAATTATTATTTAAATTTATTTAGCAAGGTTCTTTCATTTAATTTTAATTTAAACAATAGGTTACAATGGATTTTTTCTCTTTTTTACAGCTCAGCGGCCACATAGCAAATAGCACATTTTAGTGCACATTGAACTTATTGGCACATAGCACATTGCTATTAAAACCTTGCATCTTAGCGCACGTTTGCTTTTTATAGCCTTTAAAGCATTTTGAACATTTTTGCACCCACATGATTGTGAGGTACTTTTCACGAGAAACAATTGGTTGAAGCAAATAACCCTAAAGGTTGGAGTTACCTTTGAAGTTGAAGCAGTAATTCTACATTAAGAAAGAGCCCCCTCTTTACCGAAGAGGTGTTCGAATTTTACCTCTAGCCCAACAACTTAACCAGTAACTCCAGTTTTCCTGCCAGTTGGTGAGTTTTTAAAAAAAGCTTTATATTACAGTAGTACCTTTTATTGATCAATTTATCTTTTTCAAATTACCACACATATTTCTATTTATAAACAATTTAAACTACATTCTCTCATAAACAGGTTTTTTTAAATAAAGCAAATCATAATATTAAATAGTGTTTTACTGGTTGTTTCAGTACCTTTACGAACACACGGTAAGGGGTGTATGAAGGCGGTGCAGTAAGTTCTGTTTTACGTGTTTACACCAAGGAAAAGGATTGAAAATTTTGAACTCCCCCAAAGCCGAACTACCGTATAAGCTAGCCAACGGGTCGTAAGTGCAAACTTTTATTATTGCACTTACGTAAGAACTCTTTATAAAGTGGGTTTTATAACACCAGAGTTTACGTTATAATTTAGTAATGCCGAAACGCAAATGTACTTATTCGGATGAAATATTCCGGACTAGCGAGGTAATTTGTAATGTTTGCAGATGTGCAATATCAATTGCCCATAAGGGCAAGCTTGACATTGAGACTCATATAAAAAAGGATAAGCACAAACAAATGTTAAAATCTCAAGCGGGAACCTCAGGTCTTCAAAATTTTGTAGTAACTTCTGGAGAAACCAAGTCGATAAAAGCCGCTGAAGCGACATTGGCCTTCCATACGGCCTGCCATCATCAATCTTATAAGTCCATGGATTGTACAACCAAGGTACATTTATAATTATTATTGTATGTGTGTAGTTTATTATTTGTATATTTTGGTTTTAGTTAAATAAAAAAATATACCATGATTCGACATTAGCCAAAAAGGTTACTTGTGGACGGATTAAGGTGGAGGCAATTGTAAATATGTAATATGCCATATACTCTTGAACTGACTCTTCAGGCAATAAACAAGGTATCATTTATTGGTGTGGCTACAGACGCACGCAATCATAATGCCTTAAAAATGTTTCCAATCCTTATACAATATTTTGATTAAAACGTGGAGGAATTCAATCTAAATTAATAGACATTAGAAGCGCTCCAAATGAAACTTCAGAAACAATTTCTGACCTAATATTAGATGGTCTGAAAACAAACAATTTAGAAAAAAAATGTGTAGCGTTTTCAGGAGATAACTGCAATACAAATTTTGGTGGCAAGGATAGAAAAGGTCAAAATAACGTTTTTAACAAATAAAAATGCAAAATTAATCCAAATTTGGTAGGTGTAGGTTGCCCATCCCATGTAATTAATAATGCAGCGCACTATAGCTGTGATAAATTAAAAGTTGATATAGAAAGCATAGTACTCGAAATGTTTAACTATTTTAGTATTTATACTGTACGAGTTGAATCACTTAAAGAATTTTGTGAATTTGTAGGCACGGAATATGAAATTCTTTTATATCACTCAAGACTAGATGGTTATCTTTGTTTCCCGCTATTGAAAGAGTTTTAAAAATGTTTGAAGCACTTAAGGCATATTTTTTGACACAAGATGGTCCTAATATACTTAAATTATTTTTTGAAAACGATTTTTCAGAAGCCTATCTTTTCTTTGTTCATTCTTTAATGTCTGTTTTTCACACACATATAGAAAGAATTGAACGTCAAAACAATTCTGTGGTTGAAACAATGGCAATTTTAGAAAACGTTCTTTCTATTTTAGAAGAAAGGGCAGCTAACAAATTTATACCTCTAAAAGTTCGCGAAATTTTAATTAAATTCGTTGATAATGGTTCAGAATGCGAATGTGACCAGCTAAAATTAGAGTTTTTTGATTTGTATAATAATGCAATTCAATACTTAAAAAACTGGCTCAAGCCATTTGAAGAAATCCAATGTTTTAAATGGATGAGCCTGAATGATATTACTAAGTGTGATTGGTACAGTGACGTTATGCCCTCATTAGTATATTTAATATCAAAAGGAGGCGAAATAGATGACTCAAAATTTTTTGATGAATTTTGTAATTAAAAAAAATATATTTCAAGCAATTTTGACTCCGATGACCACAATCTGCCTATTCACGAAAAATGGGCAAAATATTTTAACGCAAGTATTTCTGGAGAAATTTTTCCACAGTTACTAAAAGCAGCTGAATTTCTTTTGCCATCCCATCTCACAATGCCAATGTGGAAAGAATATTTTCACTTATTGCTGCCCAGTGGACTAAAGAAAGAAATAGACTGCGTTTATCTTCTGTGAAAGGAATACTTATGACTACGTATAATTTTAAAAATATCAGCTGTTCAGAGTTTTACGATTTTGTCCTTTTGCCAGAAAATGTAACTCTTTTAAATAAAATACAAAGTAGCGAAAAGTACCAGTAAAGTGATTTAGTTCTTTTTATGTTTTGTAAGTTGCTTTAGTTTGTAAGTTTTAGGTTTTGAAGTGTAAATAAAAAATGTATTTTTTTTCTATTGTTTTATTAGTAAAATAAGGCGTCCGGATTTTCTTAAAGACTTGTCCTGGATAGACCAGTTTTCATCTGGTAACCCTAACTGGGACGCTCACTATATTAAAATCAGACAAATAAAACGATTGTTTTTATAAAATATAACATCGTGACAAGCCACAAAGGATATAACTTGCTGGCAAAAAAAATCAGTAACTGAAAACCAAAAATGCCATTTAATGAGAAAAGCAATACAGTTTATCAAATTCTTTGCAACGGTGCTTATATTGGACAAACAAGCCAATATTTATAAAATTCAGGAAACAATTTTGACTTTTCCAATGTTAAAATTTTCGAAATGGAATAGAATTACAAAAAGGTTATTCTTAGAAATGTATCACATAAAAAATAATAAAAATTGCATTAATTATAAATCAGATACCAATCAGCTAAGCAATGTTTATTGCAATCTTTTAAATTTTATGTAAAAATACCTTTTAAATGCACACCGTAGAATAGTTCAACTCGCACAATGTATTAACATCTAGTTAAGGCTTGTATAGCTAATATGTTTTGTTCTCTTTTTTCGCAATTCAACTAGTGAGACATGGATGTTATCATTAAGAACGCCACATTATTTGAACTGTTCTAACGTAAAAATGATAAATTTAAAAATTATTGTTGATGGTTATATATATATATATATATATATATATATATATATATATATATATACAGTGTGTCTACTTAAGTTCTCTACATATGGGAAACTTTTTTATTAGAAATTTTACGGAAAAAAGTTACTTTTTATAAAAAGTTCTGCTTTCTGCCAAAATAATATTAAAATATTCAAACTTGAAATGGCATATACAGGGTGGTCAAAAATTCCAAAAAATCGAAATTGACTCAAGAGAAAAAAACCTTTAATTTTTATTTTATAGCAAATGCAATAAAATCTTACTTAGAATAAAAAAACATATCTAGTACTAGATTTGTTGCTTCCTGTCTGAAATCACTTCTTAAGGAATGTAAAACTTTGGCCTCTTACTGGCAAGTCCAGTTTCTTACTTTTGTTCCTACCTACATACCAGCAAAATTTCCTTATTTATCGATGGTTGATAATGGCATTGTCACTACCATTGTCAACCAAAATATTGTATTACTTTATTGAAACATCAGTTTGAATATTATAGTAAAAAGAAATGCCTCTGAAATTAAGCAATGAAGATAAAATTAAAATAATTTTAATTGTCGGAGAAAATTATAAAACATTTCGAGAAGCTGCAGACATTTTTACCAGCACACACCCCCATAAAATTATACATTTCACAACAGTGGGGAATATTCTAACTAAATTCAAGGCTTTTGGAAATGTAGAAAATAACTTTAACAAGAAACGAAGGTCAAGGGTTGCGAATGACGAAACTACAAATCAAGTAATGCTCTCTGTGATAGAAGAACCTAAAAAGTCCATACGCAAAAGGTCAGCAACATTGCCAAATAACGTAGGTAAAGATACAGTTTCAAAAATATTGAAAGAAAACAGTTTTCGACCTTACGAACTAAAATTTATACAAACATTGAGACCAGGCCATTCAGAATGTTGATCATTTGGAGAGGGTAATTAGAGAAGAGATACAGGCCATAACGTCTGCCATGATTAGAAACGTTTTCTGTAAGAACGGTTACCTGTATGGAAAGAGATGGTGGATATGTTGAGGTAAATATGCAGTGACGGAACAGTTAGTTTTTATTGTTAATTAAGTTATTTACATGTAATGTTTATTAGAATTAAAATTAGTGAAGTTATTTTCTACATTTCCAAAAGTCTTGCATTTAGTTAGAATATTCCCCACTGTTGTGAAATGTATACTTTTATCGGGGTGTCTGTTATTAAAAATGTCTGCAGCTTCTCGAAATGTTTTATAATTTTTTCCGACAATTAAAATTATTTCAATTTTATCTTCTTTGCTTAATTTCATCGGCATTTCTTTTTACTATAGTATTCAAATTGATGTTTCAATAAAGTAATACAATATTGTGGTTGACAACGTCAGTGACAATGCCATTATCAACAATCGATAAAAAGGAAATTTTGCTGGTATGTAGGTAGGAACAAAAGCAAGAAACTGGACTTGCCAGTAAGAAGCCAAAGTTTTACATTCCTTAAGTGATTTCAGATAGGAAGCAACGAATCTAGAGCTAGATATGTTTTTTTATTTTAAATAAGATTTTGTATTACATTTTGCTATAAAATAAAAATTAAAGGTACTTTTCTCTTGAGTCAATTTCGATTCTTTGGAATTTTTGACTACCCTGTGTATGCAATCTCAAATCATCATATCAATATAAAATATTGATGACTGAAAATGCAGGATATGATTTCTTAGCTTATTTAAGAAAGAAAGGTTCATATAAATATACGTCCTAAATCTCTCAACTTCTGAGCTACAGGGTGTTAAGGTTTTAAAAAATAATTGTTTTCTTATCATAACTTTAATATTGTTCTTAGTATTTTCAAAAAATGTGACACGAATTTACTAAGCACCAATAGGCATTTTATGATGTAGATTTTTTAATATTTCTACCAGTGGCGTCCGTACGGGATGTAGACTGAAGATTCTTCTAAAAAAATATGGTACGGCACTGTTTTTTCCGGAAATCAAAATTATTTTTGAAATACGCATTTATTTTGCAACACATTTAAATTCATGACATTTTTTGTTCTTACGAACTGTTTTGGCATAAAAAAATAAAAACAATTTTCATGCATAGCAAAATCTCTAAAATCTAATGGTAACTGTAGTAGTGGCTATTTTAATCGATTGACTTTAATTTAATAAAAATTAGACAAAAACACATCTTACCTACAAACTGCCGCACGAGATTTTAGCGATTTTGCAATGCATGAAAACTAAAAAAAAATCTCACAAGTTTTGACAACTTCTATGCATAAAATAAACTAATATTTAATAAAATTATCATAACAGTTGTTGAAAATGTCCTCCTTCTACTAGAATACAGGCTTCAATTCTATTTCTCATGGATTGGCGAACTCTTTCAAAAATCTTAGGAGTATTTCTTACGGTTTGGCAAGAAAGTAAAATTGTTTGCCTTAGTTCTTCTACAGTTTGAACCGGTGTAGTATAAACTAAAGTCTTCCCACAAAAAATAGTCTAAACTATTTAAATCAGGGGACCTGGGAGGCCAGTATTGAGTTCATCAACGTCCTATCCAGCGATTGGTAAACGCCTTATTTAGAAATTCCCTACCATGAATGTTAAAATATGCAGGAGCACCATCATGCATGTACCACATTTCTTCTCTTAATAAAAGAGGTACATTCTCGAGCAAAATTGGCAAATCGTTTTCAAGAGAGTGGCGGTAGGATAGTCCATCCAGTCGTCCTGGATGGAAGAACGTTCCTATGAGGAAATCTTCAACTATTCCAGCCCACACATTCACAAAACTGCTCCTGATGATGGGCCTTAGTAATTGCGTGTGGGTCTTCTTCTGCCCTTATATGATTATTATGGAAATTTCGAACGGAACTGCGGGAAAAATTAGCTTTATCAGTAACGAGTATATAAACCATCGGCAGAAATTTAAACGCAATGGAAAATCACGCGGCAGTAGTGCTTGAACCCTTTGAATATGATATGGGTATAGTACATTGTCAACAAGTATTTTCCAAATAAGAAAATGGGAAACATTTAGCATTGCCGCAATTTTCTTAGTACTTGTTTCTGGATGTTCCTCAGTTGTGTTCAAAATAGCTTCCTCTAATTCTGGTGTAATCACCGTGCGATGTGCCCTTTTGGAACTATTGTCAATGCTAAGACTCTCAGTTTCATGTAGTCTTTTGTGTATTCTTGAAAATATTTTGGCATCGGGAATGATAAGATTTGGATACCGCTCTTGATATATCCGCCTAGCCATAAACGCATTCCCGTCAGCAAGTTTCTAGATAAAATGCATGGCTGCTAACTCGGAATTTATAAATCTTAACATAGTTTACTTATTTTTTTTATTATTGATTAAAGAAATTTTCACAATGTAAAAAATTGCAACTTTTATGAATACTTGTTAAAATGAGACTGCAACGTAATTGATCAAATGTCATTATTTTAGAAACAAAATAAGGCACCAGCCTACTAGTTTAAAATAATTTCGTTATACCACAAACGCATAAAAACAGTTTTTATTTTTTTACGCCAAAACAGTGCGTCGGACGAAAAAAGTTAGGAAATTAAATTTGTCGCAAAATAAATGAGGATTTCAAAAATGATTTTTAATTCCGAAAAAAGCAATGACGTACCATACTTTTTAAAAGGAATCTCCGTAAAATTTTAACACCCTGTAGCTCAAAAGTTGAGAGGTCTAGGACGTATGTTTATATGAACTTTTCTTTCTTAAATAAGCTAAGAAATCATATCCTGCATTTTCAGTCACCAATTAAATTAAATTACACCCTCTATATATATATATATATATATATATATATATATATATATATATATATATATATACAGTGTGTCCGAAATTGGTTATGACAGTATTGGGATCTCGGAAACCGTGATAGTTACAAAAACGTTTAAATGGAGAAAGTTTTAGACAATTATGTTTGTAATTTAACGCCGTTTTGCTCGCGATTCTATCTTTTTTAGTTTTTGAGATATTTTGAAAAAACCAAAAAAACTGCATTTTCGAAAAAGTCCTATAATTTATTTATTTATGAAAATTTTCAAAATCTGTAAGAACATTATTAAGGCAACTTTTTACGTAGAGTGCACCTATTAAGTCAGATTTTACAAACAACGTTTCGATTTTCTAGAACCATCATCAATTTTGTTTTTTCTTATGGCCGCTGTGTTCGATTTTAACAGTTTTGAAAAGAGATTTGGTTTTAATGTGTGGTGCGGGATGCTTGGTAAGATAAACATAGTCTAATTGAATTGCTTATAATTCAATATTTTCCATTACTTTTTAGGAAATCGTCTCATAGGTCCCTTTATTTTTGATCAGACACTGACAGGCCCAAGATACCTTGCCATGTTACAGAATCAAATAGTTCCTGCCATTCGAGAAGCTGTGCCAGATGATCAGTTTAATAGCTTGTGGTTCCAACAAGACGGTTGTGCTGCACATAACAGCAGGGATGTACAAACCTTTTTAACAACAACTTTTGGTGAAAACGTAATATCCAACAGTGGTCCTGTCCGCTGGCCAGCTAGATCCCCGGATATCACGCCGTTGGATTTTTATTTATGGTATTCAATATTATACTCTATTTAGTATTTCTTTAGCTTTTCAACGGTGTATCACACTTTGTAATTAGGTTATTACTAAAGGTGCAAAAAGTGCGTAGAGGAAATATTTAAACGTTTTTTGGAATTGTCAAAGTAAAAAGTTAAAAATTAATAGTGTTAAATAGCAATATATTGTAATTTAACATCCAGTTCTACAAAAAATCAGTAAAAACTACTTAATAACATAATTGATTCGTACACAATGTTCACACATGCTCAAACTACCACCCGCATATAACACTAACATCTTTGCACAAGTAGACTTTGCGTTTGAAATAAGACTATTTAAACATTTTTTCGAATTATCGATATAAATTAAAATTTAATAGTTTCAAATAGCAATATTTTTAAATTGGACATTAAATTCTGCATAAAATCAGTAAGTTCTACTCAGTAACATTAATACTATGTGCACTGTACATAATGTACCCCGAAGGACGACTGTCGACAGAACTTCTTTTCAAGCGCTGCACTGATTAGAAGCTTGCTAGGGTTAGCCAATTTTAAGAATCGCAACAGAAAGTATGCAAGTATGACAAGGAATGGAATAGGCAAATATTAGAATATTATAATGAAAATCTGGTTTTTTCCATAAGAAGAATTGAAACAGAACTTCACATTCTGAAGTCAACCGTTCATGGCGATTTAAAAGTACTAACCTTACAAGAATTAACAGAAAATCAGTATGAACTACCTACTCAATAAAATTAATAAAAAAATACTACATAATACTAGGATTAAAAATGTTGACCGTTTTTTTCTATGCAGTGTCCGCATTTCCTTTCAACTGTTCTGATTACCCGTTGAATGGTAATTCTATTTATATTTTCTAGAATATTTCGGGTTCGCTGCTCAAGAACTTGCCTATTTTCTGGGGGGTCAAATTCGTATATTTCATTTTTCGCACATCCCCATAAATAAAAATCCAACGGCGTGATATCCGGGGATCTAGCTGGCCAGCGGACAGGACCACTGTTGGATATTACGTTTTCACCAAAAGTTGTTGTTAAAAAGATTTGTACATCCCTGCTGTTATGTACAGCACAACCGTCTTGTTGGAACCACAAGCTATTAAACTGATCATCTGGCACAGCTTCTCGAATGGCAGGAACTATTTGATTCTGTAACATGGCAAGGTATCTTGGGCCTGTCAGTGTCTGATCAAAAATAAAGGGACCAATGAGACGATTTCCTAAAAAGTAATGGAAAATATTGAATTATAAGCAATTCAATTAGACTATGTTTATCTTACCAAGCATCCCGCACCACACATTAAAACCAAATCGCTCTTGCAGCCTGCGTGGATCGCGTAGTTGCGGATTTTCAATAGCCCAATAATTTTTTTTTAATTAAAAATGCCACAGTTTGTAAAATGAGTCTCATCTGACCAAATGACTTTATTGCAAAAAGCGGGATTTTCTCGACATCTATTGATATACCAATTACAAAAAACAATTCTTCTTTCGAAATCACCTGCTTGAAGTCCTTGCACAATTGTTGGCTTGTAAGGACGATATTTAGTTACTTTTAAGACGCCATGAACAGTAGATTTTGGAATTTGAAGTTCTGTTTCGCTTCTTCTTGTAGATGAAGTCGGATTTTCATTAAAATATTCTAGGATTTGCCTATTGCGTTGCTCGTTGTCTTTTGCATACTTCTTTGTGCGAATCTTATTAAAACTGCCAAACTCAAGCAAGTTTCTAACCAGCGTTTGAAAATAAGTTCTGCCAGGCTGCCGTCTTTCGGGGTACGTGTCAAAATACACATCCATGGCCCTGTTTGCATTTCTTTCATTTTTAATATAACACACTAACATATCAAACATTTCTTCATTAGAAAAGTTTAACGCCATTGTAATCCTTATTAAAACAGCGATGAATGTTAAATAAAACTTAAACGTTGCATTTTTGACAGGTTAAAAGCATTCTATTATTTCAAAACCAAAGCCTACTTGAGCAAAGATGTTAGTGTTATCTGCGGCTGGTCGTTTGAACATTTGTGAACATTGTGCAATGTTATTGAGTAGTTTTTACTAATTTTTTGTAGAACTGGATGTTAAATTACATATTGCCTTTTAACACTATTAATTTTTAATTTTTTACTTTGATAATTCCAAAAAACGTTTAAATATTTTCTCTACGCACTTTTTGCACCTTTAGTAATAACCTAATTACAAAGTGTGATATACCGTTGAAAAGCTAAAGAAATACTCTTTTCAAAACTGTTAAAATCGAACACAGCGGCCATAAGAAAAAACAAAATGGATGATAGTTCTAGAAAATCGAAACGTCGTATGTAAAATCTGACTTAATAGGTGCACTCTACGTAAAAAGTTGCCTTAATAATGTTCTTACAGATTTTGAAAATTTTCATAAATAAATAAATTATAGGACTTTTTCGAAAATGCAGTTTTTTTGGTTTTTTCAAAATATCTCAAAAACTAAAAAAGATAGAATCGCGAGCAAAACGGCGTTAAATTACAAACATAATTGTCTAAAACTTTCTCCATTTAAACGTTTTTGTAACTATCACGGTTTCCGAGATCCCAATACTGTCATCTTGCCATGAAAATAAACAGTATAGTTGTAATTTTAGAATAAGTGTCCGCATCTTGAACATAAAAAAAGATATGTATAGGAGCGTGTTAATAAAATATTGTCAAAATCGATATATCGATAAAATGTTTTGAAATTTTCTGGATCGAAAATGTTTGAATTGGGCTTATTGTATAAAACACCCTGCATAATTTAAAAAGGAAATAGCATTAAATATTATATTTCGATGTTTGCTTTTTGTAAATTAAAAGAAAATATTAAACATATTTGTACATTTTTGCAATTTTTCGATTTTTTTCTGAATACTTGTTTTTTCTAACCTTATATTATATTAAATAATGTTTTTCTAAATGATAATAGTTATATAGGAAACATCCATCTCAAAACAGAAATCGAATACCGGGATTATATATAGGAAGCCCAGGAAAAATGAAACACCCTGTATACATAAGATTATCATAAATAAAAAAGCTAGGTAAAAGTAAAATAGCTTTTATTGTACTTTTTTCTCTATCTATTATAATTTTCCAGACAAAGGTGATCTTATATGGGACAGCCTGTACCAGGTGTTCAATTAAGAATGGTTTCCGGCCGTAACTCCGTAACTGTTCACACAACATCCCACAATTATGGGGAAAAATATTTATAGATAAATCGGCCCAGAAAATTCACTCACGCTAGAGGGCGCAACAGCAACTCAAAAATGGTAATGGCGATTTTCTTATGAATTTTCCTAATTAAGGTTTGTCGAGAATATACAGAGTTATTCACCCAACCCGTTCATTAAAAGTTTTTGATGATGCCATTTAGATAGAAATTTCAAATTTTTTGGATTAAGGTAAGGTCAAAGGGTACTTCTATTTTGAAATATTTTCAACTTCCTGTCACACCGGAAGTTGGTATCAACTTGCTTATTTTAAATGGAACACCCTATATTTTATGATATTTTTGGATTCCACGGAGAATTTTAATGCTATTTTATGTAGCATGTCCTATACCTAGGTTCAAGCGTTCTTAAGATACTTGACCTTGAACCAAAAATGAGTCTTCGGGGTACCAAATTTTAAAATCTCATATTTTTGTAAGTTTTGAAGATATAATCTTCATATTTTGCAGACGATCGGTAAATAATCTTAGGTTTCTATTTTTTTTATTGAATTTGTCCATTTTTATACAGGGTGTCCTAAATTTAGCGGCAAACATTCACATTTTCAAAGCCGCTAAAGTCCGTTTTTTTAAATGGGACACCCTATAACTTTATGCACTATCAAATGTAGAATTTAATTTTCTATCGAACTGTATTAAGGTTCCCTATACCTATTCGTAACCATTTTCGAAATAATCAGGTTTTTATTAAACTATCATATGTATTTGTTAAATGCTTACACCTTCCCGTAGTAAGCCATGGAAAAACAATTGTTGTGCTTTTCTATTCAACATGACAGCTGATTTGAAACTTTTAAATTAAAACAAAATAACACTCAAAAGCTGATATTCTCAATTTATTTTATATTCGCGGAGAATGTTACAAAATATTGGAGAGAACGTGCCATGTTTTTAATGAAAAACATCCTCATTTATCGCCAATGAACAAGAGAAAATTGAAGAGGATTGAAACGAAATTTTTTCGTTTCGGAAAAGTTAAAGTTATAAAAAATGTAATAAATCGTTTACATTATTTTTAACCATATCTACTAAATTCGAGACTCTTCTAAACTTGTTTTAGTGAAAATTATAGCAATCTAACAACAATAAATAAATAAAATAATAAAATTGAATTATAACAAGTGTTTTATATGCTGTCCGTTCATTTGAAGACACATTTCAATTCTTCTTTGTACAGTTGCTGTGGCCCGTTGAATTTGTCCGTTTTCTAATTCGGCAAAAGCTGTTCGTATCCTGTCCAGTAAATCTTGTTGTTTATTTACTGGGGAAGCATAGACTTTACCTTTGATAAATCCCCATAAATAAAAGTCGAGGGGTGTTAAATCAGGCGATCGCGGAGGCCATCTCCAAGAGCCATTGGGACCTATCCAGCGACCTTCAAAAATTCGAGATAATTGGAGATAAACTGCAGCGGAATTATGTGCTGGTGCCCCATCTAATTGATACCTAATAATTAATAGGAATTTCTTCTATAAATTCAGAAACCGTCCCTCGTAGAATTTCCAAATACTTATCATTGTTTAAATTGTCTTCATATATACAGTACCGCACCTGATCATTTAATACTATACCGAAAACATTGAAGCTAAACCTCTCTTGAGAACGCGTTTCGCGTAAAGCGTGCGGATTTTCTGCTGCCCAGAAATGTTCGTTTCTTCTATTTGTTATTCCGTCTCTAGAAAATTTCGCTTCATCGGTCCAAAATATTTTTGAAAGGAATTGAGGGTCCTCTTGAATTTTCAAAAACATGAATTCGCAAAATTCTACACGTCGGACGTCATCACCAGGTCTCAAGGCTTGCACGTTTCGGAAGGAATAAGGGTGCATATGATGTTCGCTCAAGATTCTTTGGACAGATGAAGAAGAAATTCCCAAATCGTTTTCTGCAGACGGTATTGAACTTTGCCGGTTTGCGTGGAAATAAGCTAATGTGTTTATTACGTTATCCTCGGTATTTGTCACTGGTTTCGGAACATTTTTTGTAACTTTAACCTTGCCAAAACGCAAAAAGTTCGTTTCAATCCTCTTGAATTTTGATTTGTTCATTGGCGGCAAATCAGTGTGGCGTTCATTAAACACACGACACGTTCTCTCCAAAATTTTATAACATTCTCCATGAATATAAAATAGATTGAGAATATCAGCGTTTGAGTATTCTCCCATTTCGATTTAGAAGATTTAGTTTATCACCGACAGCCTTCGATAAATAACGCATACTAATCATCTGTCATATTGGATATTGGATCTCAATTGTTTTTCCATGGCTCACCATTGGAACATGTAAACATTTAAGCAATTATTTCAAAAATGGTTACGAATAGGTATAGGGAACCTTAATACAGTTCGATAGAAAATGAAATTCTACATTTGATACTGCATAAAGTTATAGGGTGTCCCATTTAAAATGAATGAATTTAGGACACCCTGTATAAAAATAAACAAATTCAATAAAAAAATAGAAACCTAAGATTATTTACCGATTGTCTGCAAAATATGAAAACTTACAAAAATATGAGATTTTAAAATTTGGTACCCCGAAGGCTCATTTTCGGTTCAAAGTCAAATATCTTAAGAACGCTTGAACCTAGGTAAAGGACATGCTACATGAAATAGTATTAAAATTCTCGGTACAATCCAAACATGTCATAAAATACAGGGTGTTCCATTTAAATTAAGCAAGTTGATACCAACTTCCGGTTAAACCGGAAGTGACAGGAAGTTGAAAATATTTCAGAAAGGAAGTACTTCCTGACCTTACCTCAATCCCAAAATTTGAAATTTTTATCTAAATGGCATCATCAAAAACTTTTAATGAACGTGTTGCGTGAATAACCCTGTATAGAAGCATTTGATTCTTCAGACAGTTTTGTATCTTTCTGCTATTCGCCGTTTTCTTTTTATTTTCAGTAATAAAGTGGTGTGACTGACAAACTTTTTTTTCCTTCAAACGTTTATAACTCTGTTTTGGATAAACCGACGACATTGAATTTGGTATCAGAAAAAGCTATTAATTGTACCGTAATTATTCTATTAGTGGTCACTAGATGGTAGAGGAGAAAAAGGGGACAATGATAAAGTGATAATTATAATCTGTCATTTCAACTAAGCCTAAAAATAGAAAAATTAAAAAAAAACTTTTATTGCTTTTCTATCATTTTAGGCTTAGTTGAAATCACAGATGAAAATAATTTTCACTCCATCATTATCACTTTTTCTCCTCTATAAGTTGGTAAGGTTAGTTTTTCAATCCGACGCGAAAAAACGCCATCTACTGACCACTAATAGAATCATAACGGTAGAGTAAGTTCAGTGTAATCGGTTCATCCAAAACAGAGATATAAACGCTTGAAAGAAAAAAACTTTATTATTGAAAATGGAAAAAAATGGTATATAGCAAAAAGTAAGGCTTAATTGCCTTAATTAGGAAAATTCAAAAGAAAATCGGCAGTTCTATTTTTGAGTAACTGTTACGCCCCCTAGCGGCCATTTTTCGAAATTAAAAATAATTTCCAGTAATTTTTTCCCTATAATTGTGTGATCAACGGTTACGTACAGTACATGTTGTTTGTTAATTTTATTAAATATTGTAACTTTAATCCCGTTTAATGATAATAAATGAAATTAGAGGAGTAACATTAAAAACGTAGACGTGTTTATTTTACTACTCCATTTTAAAGTCTTACAAAAAAAAAGTTCACCTCTGGCGGGAACTGGATGCCTGACGCTTTCCAATTCCAATTCGGCCACTTCCCTATAGATCGACGAAATTTGAGCGACACATTGAAGAATCAACCTGCCCTCGTTAAAATGCATAAAAGACAGTTTTTGTTCTAATTGCAGATCACTCCAGTCACGCAAATTCGCTCGACGCAAAGCGGCAGGTTCGCTCTGATTCACCTGAAAAAAGAGAAAAACAATTTATTTCTCAGCTAATTGACTTTATCCCGTCTATCAGTCTTCCCTACGAGAAAAACGAACTAATTTAAAAAGGCTTGTGTACAGGGTGTTTTACATAAGCTGGCCCTTCAATTTTATAGTTTAGCTAGATTTAGAGTTCAAAAGTTAAATTGCCACACAGGGGAAGTTCACACTATCATATTCAAACTTAACCCTTTAGAGCCCCTATTTTAAATAGTAAATTTTGGTAAATAAATAAAGAAATAACAGGGATTCGGCCAACAGGTCTGTATTGCATTTACTTTCTAATAAATCAAACTTTTAAAATAATTCATTTCTTCTTCAAGTGTCCTGATGATGGACATGTTTGAGAATCGAAACGTTTGAAGTTTTTAATTTTGGGATTCGGAAAATCAGAGTGTATCGTTTGTTTTTTAGAATTATGGCTACATTGAACTTAAAATGTTAAAAATGCTTCTTATCGAAGAAAAGAAACAACTGAAACCAAAGTAAGTTAATATAATAATTTCAATACAAAAAAACGCTAATATAATAATTAAATAAAAAACACTTAATATTTATGACACAACCTCAGGGGCGTGCAGTCCATGGAAGCAAAGGAAGCAGTGCTTCCCCAAAAAAAAATTACAAAACATCTTCTAAAATGTAATTTCTGAAATAAGAAACCACTAATTTAGTTTATATTAAAAATGCTAAAATATTATCTTAATTATCAAGCCTATAATAAATGCGGCCTTGACTCCGACCGAGCGACAATAGAAAATGAAATAGAACCTATGCGGGCCGCTAGCTTCTCTACAGCCAAGTCTTTGTTATTGAACTTTCCACCGGCGGTTTGCAATTTTCGCATTTCAGTCGCGTGCTTTAAGTGGGGGCGGAATCTATCGTTGGAGTAGGTTCTTTGTTTGAACGGCTATCCGTGTGTTGTGTGATACGTACGTCGCGTCGTGCATGGTGCGATATGGAAAACAATAATACGGACGTAGATATGCAAATACCGTTAACTTTGGCTGTCGGTAATAACGTTGAAAATGTTGGAGAATTTAGTAAGAAGAGTGTATGTGAATGTGTGGTGTGTGTCTTAATAATAAAGGAATTTTCAACATTAAACTTCGCTGATAAGCTTCAAATAATTTCCAAAGGAAGGGCAAAACCGCCTATGAAAAATTTAACCACAAAAATGAAAAACTGTATCAGACATTTTTATCCGGAAAAACAATAAGAACAATTTAAATGGCTAACAATGTGTGAAAATATAAGTAAATAATTTTGTTGGGCATGTTTACTTTTTGAAAATGAAAAATGTCTCTGGAATAAAACTGGTTTTTCCGATTTAAACAATTTCCATAAAGCTGTAAAAAGACACATTATGTCCAAAGCGCATTTGCAGGCCGTCATAAAAGAAAAAGTCTTCGGCAAAACCAGAATTGAACAACAGTGAACTAGTCGATAAAAATAGGCAAATATTAAGAAGAGTTATCGATGTTGTTTGTTTTCTCGGATAGAGAAAATTTACTTAGTTTAGTTTAGTGGCTAAATATGATGATTGCTTAAAAAATCATTTTTATGCGCGAGTTTCTCGCGGAACGTCGAATCGAATCCAGAATGATTTAATTTCCGCTGTTGCAGCCATTATTCTAAAAAGAATTAAGCAGGAGATTGGCGAGGCGCGGTTCATTGCTATTGTTCTGGACGAAAAAACTGATATCTCTAATTTTAGCCGATTATCTATAGTAATACGCCACGTTAAAACAGACGGAAGTATTCAAGAGCGATTTTTTGGTTTTAAGAATGTGTCTGAAAATCGTACAGCAGATGCATTATATACTGTAGTTTATAACGTTTCTAAAGGAATTAATGGAGAGAAAAAATTAGTTGCTCAAAGCTATGATGAAGCCGCAGTGATGGCAGGACAATTAGGAGGTCTGCAAGCTAAAGTTCGAGAAACTTTCCCAAGTGCTGTGTTTGTCAATTGTTTTGCTCATAAATTAAATTTAATTTTACCCCAGTCCATCAATCACATTAAAGAGTAAAGTATTTTTCGCTACTTTAAGTGGCATGGCTGCTTTTTTTTCCTAGTCAACAAAACGTACACAAGCTTTGGATTCCATTGTCCACAAACGATTGCCCAAAGTAGCTCCTACTAGGTGGAATTATAATGGAAGACTTGTGTTAGCAGTATCTGAAAATCGTGATTCACTGATTGAACTATTGGAGAATATAATAGAAAATAATGAAACGTGGGACTCAGAAGCAATAGATAGTTCGAGGGGGTTTTTGGACTGTTTGAATTTATTTTTATATTTAATTATTTTTTGAACATATTTTCAGAAATATTCCCATTCTCGGACAATATTTTTAATATATTACAAACTAAAACAAATGATATTACTTTTTGCCTAAAGAAAGTGGATGATTTTAAGTCCATGTTAACCCAAAAAAGAGATGACTTGGACCTATTTTGGGAGAAAACGGTGACGTTGAATGTAGAACCACAAGCCAAGCGTCTTCGAACAGACAAGGTGGAAGATGTTCAAACATCATACAGACGCCTATTTTATGAAATAATTGATTAAATTCAGCAACAAATAAACTATAGATTTAACGGTTTAATGATTTTAAATTCCTCGAGCTCTGCAATTTTGATGCATTTAAAGGAAAAACTTTTCCAGAAGATGCGTTTAAATCTCTTCTTCTTCATTATGGCCAGTTCTTTGACCGAGTGTTACTGCGATCTGAACTAAAAGTGATGACATTAGCGCAAAAAAATAACGCTAAAGAACTAAGGCAATTTTTAAAAGACAAGGAGCTGGAAGATGCCTACACCGAAGTGTCGAAATTGTGTGCATTAGTATTGACAATACCTGCCACAAGTTTATCAGCAGAACGCAATTTTTCAACACTTAAACGTATAAAAAATTTCGTGAGAAATTCAACCGGGCAGGAGAGACTTTCGCACACATCGCTGTTGTCCATTGAAAATAAACTTGTCTAAAATCCGACATATTTCGATCGACGTTTCTATGATGACGTCATTGACGAATTTGCAAAAAATGATCGAAGAATCGAATTACATTACAAATAGGTAAGTTTCTAAAAATTGCTTCACTTTCTTAAAATTTCACCGCACGCCCCTGCACAACCTACTTACAAGTTATTTACTTCCAATTATCCAATCAATTTCGGATCATTTTTCCGTGTCTGTTAATAGCATTGCTAATGAAAAAATGACATTCGGTATTTAAAATTGTTATTTCCTGCTCGATTTTTTGCCGTACATCCTCCAAGTTATCAGTTATATTAAAGCAGACTTTACCTTTTAAATATCTCCACAAGAAACTATCTAGAGGTGTGAGGTCGGGGCTGTTTGCTGACCACCGAATAGGGCCTTGCCTTTTGATCCACAAACCATACCGATTATTTAAAAAATTGGTAACCAGTAGAACGATGTGAGGCGGTGTGCCATCTTGGTGCCAAATTATTCTAATGTAATGACGCTGCTTTAAACAAGACTACTTAATTATGTAAGAAATTTAAATAGCGTTACCCGAAAATGTTCGTTTTTTCTATTAAATATGCCGGCTGTGTTTAAAGTAGCTTGATCAGACCATAAAATCTTTTGGAAAAACAGACTCTCCTCTCGCAATCTCCCCAGCATTTCCTGGCAGAATTGGAGCCGTTGAGTTATATTATTATCGGTTAAATACTGCACTGGCTTAATTTTATACGGATGATATAGTTACGGTTTTTTATACGGATGATATAGTTACGCATACATTTTTTTCCTGTGAGTCGACAAGTGTCGGGTACTGATCGATACAAATTTTTTACCTTCAAAATTTGATAGAATATTTAATTCTTCGGCGAAACTTGTTTTTAATAGCATTCTTTTTCTGTGAAAAGTTTTTGTTTCCGCATGATTTTTTGCATTTTAACGTATTGTTTTTCTTCATGGAACTCGTGCTGCTGGACATTGGATCCTGTATTGACGCACCACTCTTGACACGTTATTCTGATTTGCGTAATATAACTAAAGTTTTTCTTCTTCAGTAAAAATCATTTTAATAGTTATTCTTTCAAATTCAACGTAAAACGTAAATGAAATATTATTACTGATAAATAATTATTTTGTTTTCAGTTGACATTTCATAGCTAGACTAGACCTAATATAAGTTAAAATTCTCATAAGGGGCAATTTTGAAGACGAGTAGCTCAAAAACTATTAACCCAAATTTAAGTTGATGGTGATTTCTAAATTTTCCGATAGTCATTTATTTTTCAACTTACCGTAGTGCAAATATTTAGGAAAAATTTTACAATTTTCGTATAAATATTATTTGTATCTTCTCAAATAAAGGCTTTAAATGGATGGCAAATTATAAGAAAAAGCCTTAAACATATTATTCCAAATATTTTTGAAATTAGGAGAACGAGCTCTATAGATCTGTACTGAAATTTGTTGTTGAAAAATGTTGTTTCCGGTTTTGTTTCTCATTAAACCTGATGTTGAAAACGGAATACATAAACATAATTTATATAAATTAAGCTATCAAACCTCACTATAATGAATAGGGTAAATCTTTTTTTCAAATATTGAACATATACAAAGATTCTGATATTACAGAAACTAAATAGGCCTTTACCAATCATGTACTGGTCTGCGGACACAATTTTTGCACTCCGAAAAACGTTAGTATTTTGCACGAAGGCCAAAAAATAAAAACTAGACTTACAGAGAAAATGAAAATTACGAAAGTAAAAAGAAATCTAGCCCTTAATTGTGCTAACGATATTTTTAAATATGCAACTATTTAAATAAGTAAATAAATAAATTTTATTTCCTATCGACTTACATAGTAAGTATGGGATATTGTCACAAAAAAATAAATATAAACACATGAATACAGATTGATAAACAAATATAACACTAACGAATGTATAAATATAATATTGAAACATAAATCTTATTATTTCAATAGTTCACATTACATTATAGGTGTCACAATCTAAGTACTCCGCTACCGAATAGTAAATTCCCGCCATAGAAAAGCTGCTCAACCGACTAAGTGAATTTTTCTGTATTGGATATTTGTTTTATGTGATTAGGTAATTTATTATATAGTTTAATGGGTAAAACCTAGGGGCTCTTTGATACAGACGATAATCGATGTTGTGGAATAGCCAGATTGAAATTTTTTCTTAAATTCCAATTTTCAATAGCATCCAGAGACTAGCCAATATTAGAAGCACTACTTCTTGCATACTTTACGGAGTTATACATAAACAAAAATGGAAATGTAGGTGTGTTCAACATGGCAAACAATGGCCGACAAGAGAATTGAGGTGGTTTAAAAAGCATTGTTCTTATAATCTTTTTCTGTTTAATGAATACTTCATTTGATCTATTGCAGTTTCCCCAAGCCACAATAGCGTAAGAGAGGCAAGATTGTACAAATGAATGATAATACAGTTTTAAAAGAACGATATCAACTTTTGACCGGTGTTGCTATATGACAAATTAATAAATAGCTAGTTTTTTCATAACATAGTCAATTTGATTTGACCAAGAAAGCCGCGCATCTATAAATACGCCAAGAAATTTGGAAACTGAATTTTGCTCTACAGTTTTGTTGGTAATTTTAACCAAGAGTCTCCTGTTCAAGTCTCTCAGTGAAAAATGAACAAACCCGGTTTTATCCCTGTTTAATAATAAACCATTCTGCTGACAATAGTTCTGCATATTAATTACAGCTTCATTGGTACATATGCTAACATTCACCAGGATCTCACCGGAACAAGCCACGGCGGCATCATCCGCAAATAACGAGATATAGTAGTTTGCAAAGTTCTGTTCGAAAATTGTTTGTAAGCAAGTTATGAGTTCCATAACCTCGACCGTATGGTGTAACTTCACAGAACTAGAACGCCGACATCAGCAATTATTATAATATAAATAGTTTTTGCAAAACAATGTTAAGTTAGTTATAAGATTGTATTCATGTAGCTCGGTTCTTAAAAAAAAATAAATTGTTTTTTTAAAAAGTCAATTTCGGGGTTGTAAAACTTAACTGGCGCAGTCGGGCACGGATTTTGATCGAACGGAAAAGACAAACATCGCTTATCCGGTCTGTTTCAACAGTTCGTCGATCTAAAACCAGAAAAAAGAAAAAAAAGAAGTTTGCAGCCCCCAAGAACCTACCAGGGAGAAGTCCAACATCGACCGAACCTCTGGGAACCTAGAATTAAGACGCCTGGGACACCTCGCATCGGATCCTCTAGGCAGTAGTTTAGAAAAAGCAGCCAAGAAGAACATGCAGTTAATCTTCGCTGGAATATTATTGTAAGTGCTCATTTTCCTATACAAAATTTCCCACTTTTCCTAGTTTTAAATAGGCATTTTTATTTCTATAAAGTAGTTTTTTAATTTATGTCTGATATTGACGATATAATTGCAAATTTATCTCAATTAAGCGTAAGCTCGAACGACGATACTTTTTTAACAGTTCTTGATAATAATTTAAATCTCGAAACATCTACACCAACCGATTATGAGATACCAAGCCGATAACATCCCTCCTTTTGACGGTAATACTAAATTGCTTCAAAGATTTATCTGTTCATGTGAAAACTTATTAAAAAATTTTCAAAATTCTACTAATCTTGAAGACCCTATAAATGTAATACTTTTAGATACCATATTAAGTAAGTTACGAGGTAGGGCAGCTGATTTAATTGGGTCAAGATCAGAGCTCAACTCTTGGGTTTTAATAAAAAATACATTAAATTTAACATTTTCCGATCAAAGAGGCATTGATTGCCTTATACAAGATTTGATTTCTATAAAGCCACAAAAAAATGAATCACCTTTAAATTTCGGCATGCGAATACAAGATGCCAGAAGCCTTTTATTTGCAAAATTAAGTACTCTCATAGTCGATAACACAGAAAAAAGAATTAAAATAGCACATTATGATGATTTTGCCTTAAAAACATTTTTAGCAGGTCTTCCTTATCACATGCAATTAGTAGTTAGGCTTAAAAACCCGCAAAATCTCGAAGAAGCGTTAGCATATACAACTGAAGAAGAAAATTTTATTCAGTTTAGTTCAGGTAGAAATTATACAACAAATTCTAATTTTAAAAATCAATATAACACAAATTTGCCTAATATAAGAAACCAAAACTCAAATATTCAATCTAGACCGCAAAATACATATCCCCAACCAAATTTTTCATTTTTACCTAGACCCATATTACCACCTACTAATTTCGCCCCTAGGCCTTTTCAAACAATGCCCATGATCAATAATTTCGCTCCTAGACCATTTCAGCCAATGCAAACAGCAAACAATTTTCCACCCAGACCTTTCCAACAGGGACAACCATTTCAAAATCAAAATTTCAGATTCCCATTTTCTAATAACAGGCAACCACAAAACCAACCCCCTTCATTTCCAAAATCAAGCGCAATAATTCGAAATCAAAGACAAACTGAATTAAATAAAGTAACGCCTATGGACACTAGTTCAGGCAACACTGTGCTAAACAAACCAAAACCAAAATTTTCCTTTCAGGAATTATACGCCCAGCAAATAACTAACCCTTCAGCCCTTATTGAAAACCCTGAAGAAAATACCGAAATTATAGATTTCCCGACATATGAAGATAATCAAAATTATTCTTCAAATAATTATGAAATAAATCAAAATTACTATGGTGCAGACAATACATATCCATACCCATATGACCCCACATATTATGCTGACACATACTCGACGGAATATTCACCTGCGGTTACTTGTAATAATAACAATTACGAGGAAAATTTTTCGCTCGCTCATCAGGACAACAACCAGACATAATATTTCTCAATAATATGAGATCAGACCTTCCGTATATTTTTATTCCCGAAATCAACGCTTATTTTTTAATAGATACAGGTAGTTCTAGAAGTTTGATAAGTCCTGATATCGCGCATAAATTTTATAAACAACTTATAAAAAAAGAAACATTTAATATTCAAACGGCACATGCCATGTCAAACCACGATGAAGTTGCTAATATGCCATTTTTTACTATTTTTAATACAAACGGCTTTCACAAATATTACTTATTCGACTTTTCTCAAAAATATGATGGCTTAATAGGCGCAGATATTTTGAGTCAATTAAACGCCAGCATTAACATAAAAGAGGGAAAATTAAAAACCCCATTTGCTGAAATTTGTATTATTTACGAAAAATCTAATAAGAAAACTGAAAATAAATTTCCAAATTTCTATATAAATATACCCGCGAGAACGCAACAAATTGTAAAAGTACCAGTAAAGGTGGAAAACGGTATAGGTATTTTAGATTATACAAAATTTGAAAATAATCTCGAAATGCCTAAAGCTCTTGTAAATGTTTCAAATTACTGTGCTATAACATCTGTTACCAACTCTTGCGATTTTCCTGTTAAAATAAACTTTACCGAACCATTTGATATCGAACCCATTGATATGTGCCACATTAACTTTATTGAAAAAATGGAAACTGACCAAGATATTTCCGATTATCATGATTCCATTTTAAAATCTAATTTAAAAAATCTTCGCCTTGACCATTGCAACTCTGAAGAACGAGAAGCAATAAGAAATTTATGTTTAGAGTATAGAGATATATTCTATTGTGATAAAATCCCCTTAACATTCACTAATCAAATACGGCATAAGATTAATTTAAAGGATGAGTCACCTATTTTCACAAAAAGTTATCGTTACCCCGAAATCCACAGAACAGAAGTAAAACAACAAATTTCGAAGATGCTTGAACAAGGTATTATACAAAATTCAGTCTCCCCTTGGTCCAGCCCCATCTGGATCGTTCCAAAGAAGTTAGATGCTTCTGGAAAACGTAAATGGAGGCTTGTCATCGACTATAGGCGCCTTAATGAACGCTCTATTGATGATAAATATCCCCTCCCTAATATTTCAGACATCTTAGACAAATTAGGCAGAAGTCAATACTTCACAACTTTAGATTTGGCAAACGGATTTCATCAAATCGAGATGGATCCTGAGGACGTTCAGAAAACAGCTTTCTCTACCGAAAATGGACATTACGAATTCAAAAGAATGCCATTCGGTCTAAAAAACGCACCATCAACATTCCAACGGGTGATGGACAATATATTGCGTGGTCTTCAAAACGAAATTTGTCTTGTATATCTAGACGACATCGTAATTTTTAGTACCTCACTTCAGGAACATATTACTCGATTAAGACAAGTTTTCAGCAGACTTCGTGAGTCAAACTTTAAGATTCAAATGGACAAGTCCGAATTTCTAAGAAAAGAAGTCCAATATTTAGGTCACGTAGTTACCACAGAAGGAGTCAAACCCAATCCTGACAAAATTTCTGCTATAAAAAATTTCCCGATTCCAAAACCCAAAAAGAAATAAAATCATTTTTAGGTTTATTAGGCTACTACAGACGCTTTGTTAAGGACTTTGCAAAAATAACCAAACCTATGACCCTTTGCCTGAAAAAAGATTCAAAAATAGTTCATAACCCTGATTTTGTCAATTCATTTAATCACTGTAAACAATTGCTTATCAATGCACCGATCCTTCAATATCCTGACTTCGAAAAGCCCTTTATTCTCACGACCGACGCTAGCAACTTCGCTGTAGGCGCAGTATTATCACAAGGCAATGTACCTAACGACAAACCGGTAGCTTACGCCTCTAGAACATTAAATGATTCTGAAACAAAATACTCTACCATCGAGAAAGAATTGCTCGCTATAGTATGGGCATGTAAATATTTTCGCCCTTATTTATTTGGTCGAAGATTCCAAATTTTCACTGATCATCGCCCCTTAGTCTGGCTCTTTAACTTAAAAGAACCAAACAGTAAACTTGTAAGATGGAGGTTAAAACTCGAAGAATATGACTACGAAATAATTTATAAAAAGGGCAAGCAAAATACAAACGCAGACGCATTCTCGCGAATCTGTATCAATGCGATTGAAAATGAAAGCGTAATAAATAACCCCGGTGATATAGACCTAGATATAGACACCTTTTTAGACCAGTTTGACCCAAACAGCTTAGAACTAACCGACATTACTTCAACTTTACAAAATTTAGAACCACCAAAAACTAAAGAAAATAAAATTAAAATTTTACAAGACATACAAATAGGTCCACCTCAAATATCTCAAATACCTCAAACACTTCAAATACCTCAAACACTTCAAATACCACAAACATCTCAAACACCTCACATACATCTAACATCTCGAATACCTCAAACATCTCAAAAACCACAAACACCTCAAATACCAGAGTGTAGTTTACAAACACCTCACTCTAGCAGTAATCGAAAAACAATTAACGAAGGTATTTCAATCTTAGATGAAATTGTAAATAATAAACCTAATCAAATAATAATTTCAAAAAATCCCTATGACAAAATAGAAGTTACTTGGGACACTTTTGAAAAACACAATATTTGGAACGTAAAAATCGGAAAAGGTAATCCTAAACTTATATTAGAATTCCTAAAAACGTACACATCAGACAACAAAACTTTCCACTTATATTTCTATGACGATTCCATGTATCTCGAATTTAACGACATATACATGAGACACTTTTATGCAACAGCCTTAAAGTTAATAAAATGTACCAAATTAGTAAATTCAATAAAAGACGTCGAAGAACGCACTCTTCTTATTAAATACCAACACGAAGGCAAGTGTAACCACCGTGGTATTTCTGAAACCTTCGAAAAACTTAAAAGAAATTATTACTGGCCTTCCATGAAAACAGATGTGACTAAATATATTAACGAATGCGAAATATGCCAAACATCAAAATATTCACGTAAACCACCCTATGTACCTTTGGTTCTTACTGAAACAGTAGGCAAACCATTCCAATTATTACACATTGACGTTTTTAAATTCGATAACAAAGAGTTTCTCACCATTATAGATACTTTTTCAAAATTAGGACAAGCTTTGCCTATCTCCGGCAAAACCTCTATAGAAATTTGTACAGCCCTAATACATTATTTCTCCTTTTACGGTATACCTGAAAGGATAATAATGGACAATGGCCCTGAATTCAAAAACAACACAGTACAAGAACTTTTAAAAGCTCATAAAATAGATGTTCATTTTACTACACCCTTTCACCATGAATCTAATTCACCCGTAGAACGTTTCCACTCTACAATCATAGAACACCTACGTATTTTAAGAGAAAGGTTTAAAAAGGAAGACTCAAAAACACTAATGAAATATGCCTTAATAGCCTACAATAATTCTATACATTCGTCGACTAAATACACCCCTTTCGACATAACATTCGGACACACTAATTCTAGAGATCCATGCGACTTAATAAAAACAACATTTTATGCAGATTATGTATCTAACCATAACGATAAACTAAAACACCTTTATGACGACATAAAAAATACCTTACAAACTCAAAAAGAAAAAGTTATAGAAAAACGTAACACTCTAGGACCAAAGCAACATCAGTTTAAAGTAGGACAGACTGTTTACAAAAACAGTAACAAACGAGACAAAAAGGAAAAGAAATTTCTCGGTCCTTTCGAAATTTTAGAATTATTAGAAAACAATAAAGTCTCAATGAAAAATAAATTAAACAATAAGATCGAAAGTATTCACATAAAGGAATTGAAAACCCCTGTTGTTGCAGGCTCTTCGAAAGCACAAGCACAGAAGTGACCTTCCACAACCTCGACAAGAATCCCGGACTATTACCACTCAAACTTGGCAACTCCCAAAATATAATCGATTTTTGGTCCTTCGTACAAATTTATGATATCACCCCTATAATAGACGAATATATTTTGCTACAATCTAGTTTTAAGAAAATAATAACTTCTTTGAAAAACACAACAACATATAAAAAAGAATTCTACAACTCCTATAATTTAGCTTCTATCCTCGAAAATAAAATTAAAACACAAATAGTGCAGATAAATCCTTTGGCATTTAAAAACAGAACAAAAAGAGGACTCGTAAATGGCTTAGGTTCAATAATAAAATCTTTAACAGGCAATCTTGATCAAGAAGATGCCGAAAAATACGAGAAAACTATCTCTTCAATATTCGCCAACGAAAATAACTTAAAATCGGCAATGCAAGAACAAATAACCATAGTACAAAAATCTAATAAACTATTTCAAGAAATCTCTAAAAACTTAACACACAACCATCTTATCTTAGAATCACGCACATTACAAATTGAAGAAGTTCTAAAAAATTTAAAAACAAAAGAGATGGAAAATAACCATTATTTTCTAATACATATGCTAATTTCACAAATAACAACATCTTTTCAAGAAATTTATGATATCTTAGAAAAAATACAAATAGCAATAACATTTTCCAAATTAAACACATTCAATAACTCAATTTTAGACCCCAACGATCTCCTTAACGAAATACAAATTGTAACAACCGAAATAAAATCTGGTAAACTTCCGTTTTTTCCAAATTTCGAAAATATTCTAATTTTTGAAAAAATACTACAAATCAAAAGTTATTCTAAAAGGAATCAAATTATTTTTATAATAGAAATGCCTATTGTAGAAAATAACAACTATATACTGTACCACCTTTATCCTTTACCAACCCCTTCGTCAAATCACTTTAAAATGATTCTCCCTCAATCAAAATACCTCATCCTAAATGAGCTGAAGTTTGCCTCATTCAATTAACAATGCCAAGAAGTCAGTACAGAAGAATACCTTTGCCATGAAATAAACCCAGCGCCCATCGACAAAGAACCTCCCTGTGAAGTACAGATGCTGAAGTTTAGCCAAAATATATCCCAGTGCCATCAGATGAAAATTGAAGTCCAAGAAATCAAAATTGAAAAATTAGAAAGGCAAGAATGGATGTTAGTAATACCAAACCAAGTAGTAGCAGTAAAACAATGTGGTACAAATAAAGACAACATTCCTTTAAAAGGAACCTACATTCTTGAGATGAACCCAAGTTGCGAAATATACATTAACAACGTATTGTTAAAAACCTATCAAGACCCCAAAATACACTTTAAAAATATCGAACTTCCCCAAATAAACTTGAAATATGCAAATGAAGAATCCAACCCAATGAAGTTCAATAACTTTGAATTGAGTTCTTTAAATCTGAATGAAGCAAGAAGGATCCAAACGGCCCTTGATGCTCAAAACAAGAAACTAAATGAAGCCCTTCATCAGCCAGTATACTTCCACAAATTCAGTTTTTGGACGCTATTACTGTATATGATAATATTTACAGTAATCAGTTACTTTGTCTACAAGAGGATTATCAGCCCAAGATTTAAGAAGCCCAAACCTACCCCGAGATACCAAGAAGCTAACACTCAAGCCAGTTCAGAGATAGTCATCTGAAGCTCGCTACCTCCGTAAGCTCGTCTCTAGGTCGGGAGGAGTTATGAGTTCCATAACCTCGACCGTATGGTGTAACTTCACAGAACTAGAACGCCGACATCAGCAATTATTATAATATAAATAGTTTTTGCAAAACAATGTTAAGTTAGTTATAAGATTGTATTCATGTAGCTCGGTTCTTAAAAAAAATAAATTGTTTTTTTAAAAAGTCAATTTCGGGGTTGTAAAACTTAACTAGCATTTCCTCTAATACCATAGTTATTTAGCTTGTTCGATATCAATTACTTCGAACGCTCTTTTTAAATCGAAAAAAAGACAACTAGTATAATTATTATTGTCAACATTTCTCAGAATTTTATTGTACAAAGAAAGAATGGCGTCCTGAGTAGAAACGCCTTTTCGAATACCGAATTGTTTAGAACTAAAGATTTTTTTATTTTCTAAGAATACAAGAAGTCTTTTATAATAGGCTTTTTCAAAAATTTTTGAAAATACGGAAAGGAGGGTAATGCTGCTATAGTTTGAAATACCATTTTTGTTTCCTTTCTTGAAAATAGGTTGAATAATTACATGTCTTAAAATTTTGGGGAAACTACCTCCAGAAAATGAGCAATTTATTAAATATGTCAGAGGTTCAACAGCAAACTCAAGAACATGCTTTTAAAAGGAGTATTTCATCAAAACCACAAGAAATCTTTTTTGAAACTCATAATATTATATCTTGAACCTCTTCTCGAACGTAAGGTGCTAGAAATAAAGAACTTTTTTCTTTACTATTGGTCTATACAGTTGAAATTTTTAGGTGAGAAGTCAGCTGTGTAAAGAATTTATAAAAAAAATCGTTAAATGCTTGAGCCGCCTCATTTCGGTCGTAAATGTTTTGACCACTACTGTTTACTACAAAAGAGTCAGGTAGGTCAGTGTTCTTGTTTATATTCGTTTCATTTTTTATAATATACCAAGCTGTTTTGGATCTGTTGATATAGATTGTTGTTATAGGTTTTTTTGGCCAAAGAGATTCGGGCCTGGTGTTCTTTTTTTAAACATTTGTAATGGACTAATAGTCCGGGATCTGATGTACGTTTACAGACTTTAAACATTTCTCGTAAGAAATTACCTTCGTCAATAAAATCCGCGGAGAGCCACTTTCTTTTTCTTTTTGCACAGTTCCAAAAGAAAACAGAATTTAAAATTTTCTACAATTATGTTAAACAATAAATTGAATTCACTGTCAAGGCCATTGCCCACAAATACAGACGACCAATCAACTTTAGAGATTCTAATTTAAATGTATTAATATTGGATTCTTTAAATAATAATCTTTTTTGTACCGCTACAATAGCTTCTCTGGGATTCTGGAAGGAGAAATATATTAACTGCATATAATGGTCTGAAATATCAGTGTAAATTTTGTCAACAGTTGTTTTAGATCCATTTAGTACACGAGTATATTCAAATATTGTTTTTTTTAAAACCAAACGAATGAAACAAATTTTCCATTGATAATGAATTTTTACAAATTTTACTAAAATCTACATTAAAGTTCCCGCAGACAAAATAAGTAGGAATATTTTTGCAGACTGCAGATAAAAGTTTATCCGCATTTTCGAGAAACTGATCGATATCTCCAGATGGGGATCGATATAAGCAACATATGTACTTTTAAAAAATAACAAAAGTAATTTACAAAAGGCAAATTCAAAATGTTGTTCATGATTTAGGTTAAGAAACTTATTGAAACGTTTAAACCTTATATCCATTTATATTATAGCACAAAAATTGCGACACCTCCACCTTTTAAAGAAAATCTACAAAAAGAACCAGCTAGATGGTAAAAGTCAATATTAATTAAGGAAATTTCGTCATTACCACACCAAGTTTCTGTGACACAGACCACTGCCGGAGTGCCTAACAAATGCAAGAGCAGTTCAAATTCAGATACCTTGTTCCTAAGACTCCTGACATTAATATGGCAGATAGATAACATTTTTATTTCGTAGTCATTGCTTAACTTACACGTTATCGGCGAGACCATCTCTAGTAAGGGACCAGGGAGGCCGGTGGTTGAAAATTTAGATTAACTTCCTGGAGGTTTTCCTGTGTGTGTCCCTTCGGGAAGCGATATCTATTTACACAGGCACCGTAGGGCCAGATTGATGGATTGTACACCTTTTTTACATCTTGTATTTGAAAGGAGACGATAAAAGAACTACTTCTATTTGTTTTGTTCAAATCTTTACATTCGAAAGTAATGCCTGGGGCTGTTTATTGTAAGGTCACTACATTTAGTGTTTGTATCTAGTCGATAAACATGAAGGAACCCTCATTTAGAAACAGTTTTTATACCGGTATTGCTAGAGTTTGCACCTATTATTGGTTTTCTTCTATTTCTGCGCTGGACAGCTTCGCGGAACACTGGAGCGCTCGCAGACAGTGCAGACTGCACTGACTGCTTTACTTGGCTAAGAGTAATATAATTTTGATTTGAATTTACCGCCTTTTCTCAGCGCTGATTCTCAGTTTGACGAATCACTTCCGATGATTTCTCCGTAGGATTTATTGCGGTAGTAGTAAATGGCGATACTTGTAGGTTATGATTGATTGTTGATTTTGTTTGTTTTAACAGTAAAATAACATCATCTTAACTTGAAAGTCTTTTTTCCATGTGAAAAATATCTTTTTCAGTTTTTAGAGCACTATTCGTTAATTTCTGCTTAAAACATTTCAAATTATTGCACACATTTTGGATGACCTCTATTGAATCATGAAACGTGTTTTCAGCCACTTTGTCACTGTGTAAACCTACTGTATGCTCTAGACACATTCTGTAGGAAAATGCACTTAGCACCATGTTGCCACTAATTGAGTCTGCAAACTTTTTATAAAGTAATGCCTGAATATTATATTTTTTGTTGGTTTTATTCATCTCTGCCAATTTAGCAGGAGCTTCGGTGGTGCAGTCGTTACTACGTTGTTTTTCCAAATAGGAAACACGGGTTCATATCTCTTAATTAGAATTAATTTAAATTATTTAATTGGACTATGTCTGCTTTTTCATTTTTATTGTTTTAATTTGTTTAGATATACTTGTTTTTGTTATTGTGAGAAATTTTTATTTATGTGTTTCGAGAAAAGTCTGGGTTTCATACTTTTAATATAGCCAGATCGGTGTATCCCCCGGTTGCACAAAAGTTAATTGCTGTTTAGAATATTTAACCGAGCTTTCCGATTTGACAAGCTATATATAGAAATTATAGAAATCTAGGAACCCGCTGTCAAATTTGACATTCCGTTAAACATTCAAACTTTAATTGAGCTTTCTGCAACTGGCCATGTCTCATATTTAAAATGTGCAGTTGTTTTTGATTTTAGCCTACAGTGGCTGTGTAGTTTTAAGTTATTGTCAAACAATTTTCGTCAGTAATCCATTTTTTATCAGTTTTTTTTTTTGATATTTTTCTTTTATTAAATCTGATGATGTCCAGGAGGTCAAAACGTGTGTAAAGTTTTAAATATTGTTTTTTTAAAGAAAAGTTGTCTGACTGAGTCCGATAAACGTGTTTTTTTTTTCATTTAAGCCTTACAATCAGATCTTTTTAAGAAAAATGGCCGTTTAATTTTGTATAGCTATTCATCGATTCAATAAGTTCTAACAAATGTAAAAGTGACAGGTATCCATAGTAACAAATTTAAACAATTGCCAAGCTCGTTGAATTTCAAAGCCGCCTATTTATACTTAAAGATAGAGAAAATAAAAAATATTAAAAAGTAAATATGCTGTTTGAAAGGACTATTTTAAAAATAATTTGTTCCGTAAAAGTAATAAAATAATATCTTCTAAGACATGAAAACGTAATAATTGTTATGGTAAATTATTTACTAGACTGATTCGACTATAACAGCTAGATCAAAAAATAAATTTTGTATTTCCATAGCACCTTTTTTTTCTCTACAAGATGACGCATCAGAGTTTTGATAGATAGTTCATTCTTTTGGAAACAACACCAATTAGTATTAATAAAGTTTTTTTTTAAGAGTAAAACAAAAATTTTCGTCTATTAAAAAAAATATTGGTTGTGAAAAAACGAAACGGATTGCAAATCTAATTACACCACCTCGTAGAGCAGAAAAAGTGAAAATAAAATGTGAAATTTATTTTGTCACATCTTTTGGCTAAAAAAATTGTAAATGAAATCGCAAGTTTTCGGTTTTTTCTCAATATCTTCGGGAGTACTCGGCATTGATTCAACAAAAAAAAATTTCTTGTTATCTTTTTAAATCGATCCAGATACGTAAATTTGCTCATCGCATGCAGCAGGTTCGCTTCGATTTACCTGAAAAAAAGGGAAAAATAATTTATTTCTCGACTAATTGCCTTTATCCCGTCTATCGGTCTTCTGTACGAAAAAAGCGGACTAATTTAAAATGTCGAGTGTACATCGTTTATATTACACGAAATCTAAATTGGATGTCATTTTGTGGTATTTAATAAGCTGTTGTTGTGAAATGGTTTATTGTAGGCCCTTTACAATTAAGCAAAAATTTAATTGTATATATTTTTTACTCCTAAATTTGTAACGAGCAGTTTAGCACTGGCATGTCGTCTACTCTCTCTTCTCATGTAATCAAATTACGTATTAGATATACCATATTCTATTAAGACTTCAAACTTGCAACAATAAACCTGCGATACAGCTAGATTAATCTACTTCAGAAAATTTATAGAATAGAAAATAAGGCACTAAATCAATATAATCGCATACTTCTCGCCTACAAAAATACCTTCAACTTACGCATAAAAGGCAAAGTACTTTCTTGGCAAAATGGGAACCAATCTTTTTGGTCGATTACCAAGAATATTAATCAATACTTCTGCAATAGCTCCTTTCCACCTTTAGCTTCTGGTTAAAAAATTGTCTCAACGTCTACTTTAATCCCTCCTCTTCACTTCACCATTCCATCAGTACTAAAATTACCATACAATCTGCTCGAAATTACCCCAGGATTAAAAAGGTGTAACGTATTGCCAGTTTTCTCTCCAACAGACGTATTTCTATAGTAATTGATATCCATTCATTAAACTTTCACTAAATTAACGCACAGGGTTCAGTCTTGGCACCTACCTTATATCTCCTGCATCAATGACCTGTTTGCTTCTACCAGGAATCCTATTCACAGCTATGCTGATGATAGTACTCCAATATACAATTTTCAAGGCCTTTCTCCAAGATTGTAATTAACGATAGGCCTAAAGTAATGACTTTATCCCTATTTAGGGACCTAACTATAAAATCGTAGAATAGTAAGTAAAGAACCTGGTCCAGTTTAACACCACTAAGACACAATCATGTTTAATATAGCCAAATATTCCTTTAGCCAGTTGCTATCATTTTTCAGTTCTTAGCTGGTACATTCATACCACCTCAATTCGCACAGCAGTCGCAAAGAAAATGAGTTTCCTTTTCCTAGCTGAAAAATACTATTCTTGTGCCAACTCGTATACCCTTTTCATTTCGCCAATCAGACTCTGCGCGTTGATGAATTATTATTCACTGTGATCTTCTTAGTCATTGTATGCATTCCTTCACCGCCCAACTGCGAACATCAAGAACCTTTCAATTTGTTTACTCATTTATTCCCAGAGTGTCCAGATTATAGAATGTGTTACCAGTAAATGCCTTTCCCCCTTCTTCTAATCTGCAAGTTTTTATATCCCGCCTCAATAAACTTTCGCTGTCTTCACTTAAAGCAATCACGGTACCTGCGGCTTTGGTGGACCTAACCAAAACTGTATTCTTCAAATCATGAAGACTAAAATCGATAAATAATTTTATTAAACGTACGCAGTGGCCACAGGTCGAATCAGAAACAATCGTTAGATAGAAACAAACAGATAAACATTCTGGAACCCGCCCGATGACCTTGAAGCGCTCCGAGCGATGCCTTATGAATAGTAGTTGGCTATGAGCGCTCGCATCGCATATTCGCGAACGATTGAGACTCTCGATTCGAGAGTATTCTAATTGCTTATTACGGGTAATATATAAACCGCACACGCTCGAAATATTCAAGCAAATTTAGCTTAGAATAGGAAAATCTATCAAGATGTCTGGTTTAAAAAAGCGGAAAGTGGACAAAGAATGTCGGCAAATCCAAAACAAATGGACTGATAAATACTTTTTTATCATGCACAGTGGTAAACCTATGTGTTTGTTGTGCAATGAAACAATTTGTGTTTTAAGAGGATACAATATTAAGCGGCATTAATCCAACAAGCATTTCGCTTAAAATAATATACTTACGGATCAGTTAAGAAAGGATAAAATTAAAAAACCCATTACTGATTTAGGGAAAAAGCAACAAATGGTCCATTCACAAAGATCAAATCTAGACAGTGCTGTTAAAGCTAGTTTATAGTTATTTCCAAAATAGCGAAAACATCGAAGTCATTTTCTGAGAGGTTTGTTAAAGAATGCCCAGTAGATGTTGCAGAACTTTTATGCCAGAAAAGAAGAAAGAATTTGAGAAAGTGAACTTATCGCGATGTACTGTTGTTCGACGTATAGATATGATGGCTAGTGATAACAAAAAAACATTGATTTTTAAGCATTTTCGATTGCTTTGGATGAGAGTGTTGATGAAGAGTTTGTAGTGACAGAGGAATTACTGGCTTTACGGCTACTATAAGGGATCACTACTGGAAAAGATATTTTTGCAGAGGTGTACAGGAATTTTGAGCACAACAAAACTTGTGATCCAAGTCCATTCGACTGAAGAACGTTATGGTTGAGGTCTTAACCATCACCAGTTTAAAGCATTTTTGGATGAACTCTCTTCAGAACAAGATGATGTGACATACTATTGCAATGTAAGGTGGCTAAGCAAAGGTAGAATGTTAAAAAGATTTTATGACCTTAGAAAAGAAATAGCTGATTTATAGAAATGAAAGAGAAAACATTGCCGCAAATTTGTGATCCAAGATGGCTTTGGGACTTGGGATTCCTGGTAAGCAATGCAGGACACTTAAACGATCTGAACTTGAAGCTTGAAGATAAAAAGGGCAATTGGTAAATCAGCTGTACAGTCATCTTGAAGCTTTTCAAACACAAATGAGAAGTAAAAACTGTTTTCATTTTTTAACATTACCCAGTCATGAAAATATTGAATGCGGTCGCTCTGCTGAAGAACTGAAACTACTGTCAGAGCCATTCACTGATCGGTTTTCCGAGAGAATATGGATAGCACTTTCAATATTTTTGCAAATCCTTGTAAGTGTAATGTGGAACAATTGTTGATAGAGCTTGAAGAAGACTCATATTTGAAGTCTAAATTTGATGATGTAGAACAAAGCGAATTTTACAGAACATATCTTTCCTAAGAAAAGTATCCACAGCTGAGAGGTTTTGAACGAAAAATAATTTGTACATTCGGTAGCACGTATAAATGTGAGCAGCTTTTCTCAGCCATATGAAAATTAATAAAAATAAGCATCGTTCTCTGCTTACAGATGTTAATTTAGAAAACGCTTTGCGCCTATGTACTAGTGATATTGATCACCTTGTTTCTCAGCTTCAAACTCAAGTCTCTCATTAATTTTCATTTGGTTTTCCTATCTATTTTAGTTAATTTGTTTTTTATATGTTTCGCTATGCTATTATAATTAATAAATAAAGAAATGTGTGAATTTGTATCGCCTTTTTATTTACTACTACCTACTTAGTTCTTACCTATGACCCGAGACCTGATTAAGTTCCGAAACTACGCCTTCAACTAAGCAAACTTTGCCCAAACCTGCTTTACAGTCTAACAAAAGATTATTATTATTTTTATTCTTTTGGTCTCCAGATGGCTCCTATTAAAGCCACCACGATAGCTAGTATTTAGACGTGGGTAGCCCATATAAATAATTTCATGACGAGTGTGGGAAATAGTAGTTTTCCACGCCCGACTGCCACTGCCCGGTCAGCAGTTGAGAACGAAAAAAAACACCATCTCCAAGAATAAGGAACGATATATTTTCTACAAGCGCACTATAGGTTCCATTGTCTTAAAATAGCAAAGAAGTTAAAAAATAGTTTTTATTTATTAAGCATTACTTTTGATTCCATCTTTTTATTGCCAAGTGGGGTTTTGTGCGCCTTGAAGGTCTATAACCGAAGCCATTTTTATCTTAAGCGTAGTTTTTCTTGTTTTCTGGACTGAATAAATCATTTAATGTTTAATTATCACTACTACCAACGCACATTTTGATGCCTGCGATTTTTTAACTGTTCCTGGGTAATTTTTGGATGCAGAATGTAAAAAAGTTCTCAGATTTTGTCTATCAGATCTACTATTCCAGCAGTAGTCCGCCATCATGTGGCTATCCCATCGTCCTTGATAATGATAATTTTAATATCCTGATGGAATCTTTCCCCCTGTTCTTCACTACAATCACCTAAGTTTTCTGGAAAACGATCTAAGTGGCTGTGGAGGTAGTGAACTTTTATATTCATGTTACAGCCGAGAATATTTAAATTTGAAAGTATAGTTTCCACTAATTCTACGTAATTCTCTGCTTTATGATTGCCAAGAAAATTTTGTACTACTTGAACAAACGAACATCAAGCGTTAGTTTCAGTCTCGTTCATTGATGTGGTGAATTGTGGATCTTTAACAAGTTGCCTTATTTGAGGACCATCAAATGTACCAGCTTTTAGTTTTTCCGTGCTAATGCCAGGAAATTTACGTGACAAATACCCAAAACAATTTTCATCTCCATTTAAAGTCTTCACAAATTGCTTCATTAGGCCTAGCTTGATATGCAAGGGCGGAAGTAAGATTTCTTCTCTTGAAACCAAAGGTTCGTTGATCACGTTTTGTTTTCCTTGAATCATGACATCTCTTGAAGGCCAATTTTAGTTAACCCAGTGCTCATTTTCAGCTCTGCTGTCCCAAAGGCACAAAAAACAAGGATATTTTGTATAATCACTCTGCTGTGCAAGGAGGAAGTTAACAATTTTTAAATCAACACAAATTGTCCACTGATGTTCTTCGTATTTAATAATTAAAGAAAAATTATTTTTCTCAAAACTAATGCAATTGTTTCAAATTCTTCCTTCATGTAGTAGAATGACCAATAGGAATTGAGCCATATTTGTTACCGTTATGTAAAAGAACACATTTTAAACTACGTTTTGAACTGCTAATAAAAAGGCGCCAATCATCTGGAGGTTATTCAGGCAAACCCATTTTTTCTAATAGCCCTTTTATATTGTTACAGAATACCAAGTCATTTTCCTGAGCGAAAAAAGGCAGCAGATCCTTATCTCTTTTACGATAAAATGTAATATATTAGTACCTGGACAAAGTAGATTTTTTCTTTTAATCTGGATGCAAGTAATTCAGCGGATTCCTTCGAGAGATTCAGGTCTCTTATAAGATCGTTTAGTTCTTCTTGTTTTTAACACTGCGGAGTTGCTAAATCTGCTTCAAATTCGCTGTCTTTTTCTGATTGAATTCTTTGAACCTTGTCAGACGTTGATGTTTCTGTATCATCTTCTGTCAGTTCGGGTAGACTGCTGAATGATGGAACGGGTATTTCTTCCGAATGCGCTACAGGCCTTCTTGCAGAATCTAGATCAGGATATGTCCATTTATGTCTATTGTTTCTATTTATGCCTTTAATATTAACGAGACAAAAATAGCAGTCGTCATGATGGTTTCGCGGTTCTCTCCAAACTATTGGTACACCAAACTTTAGGTACTTCCTCTTTCTAGTTGTCTACTGTCGCAGATGTTCAACACATGTTTTACATATGAAATGTGGGGCCCAAGATTTATCTTGATCTCCTAAATGAACGCCAAAAATAGGCAAGATAGGCTCTTTTCACAAAGTGAGAAATCGTTTTTCTGCTCTCTTTCAAAGTGTATTCACCACACACATAACAAAAAACATCGGGTTGATTTACACAGGGACGTCTGCTTGTGGATGCCATTGTTTCAGTTTAGTATCTTGATACTACAAAACGACCAAAATTTACACAAAATGATAGGACAACTTTACTTGGGAAAACTCAGTAATATACTAAACCGAGTACAGCCATGCAGGTGTAGAAGGATCGGGTCATAGGCAATTACAGGTATAAAAGTAATTAAGAGCAGTGTATTGAGTAGTTCCTAGTATAAGAACATTGGGTCAGGGACAATTCCAGGTATCCATTTGGTTAATTAGATTCTGGGAAACTTCTATTTTGACGATTAAGTACATATTTATCTCTTTATTTGTTGTCCTTTATCAGAAAAAAATATCAATTAACCTGTAACCTGTACCTCAAAAACTAGAACTGATAGAAAAAGTCTGGTGGCATTTTTGGAATCAGCACATTAAAAACATCTAAAATTAGATGTTAGATTTCCGGCACCAAATTTTTGTTTTCATTCTGTTACCCTGTGATAATTTATCGAGTTAGCCGTTATTTGATGGGAATTCATTATCACTAGTAATATAAATAAACAAACCATATTTGTTTAAAAATTTCCACTAATCACTAGACTAACACACTAATAAATTAGTTGAAATTACTAAACAAATATAGTTTGTTTATTTATTACACTAGTAATATTGTCATTCCCTAATGAATTATTTTTTAATATTCTGTTTGAAATTTCTTTCCTATTTAAAACTTCTCCGCAATATTTGTTCCTGTATAAGCCAGTACGTGCGCAAGATGAGGACACAATGTCCCCTCTGTAGTTCAAGGTTTGTATCACTGTTTTTCGTAGTTTTCCTTAAAAATCTTATTTAAACAAAATGACTTATTAAAAATAGGCCAAACAATGAATATTAAAGAAAACAGGTACATATAGAAACAACAAACAGCGTAATTTAAACTCTCAATTTGTAAATGACATTGGTCAAATCAAAGATGTCGTTTGACCATAAGAAAACTAATATTTAGGATATAGTGTGATGGCAAAACAATACTTTTTTGATTATTTTTAAATAGAAATTATGGGACAAAGTCTTAAGAAAATAACAGATACTTTGTTTCTCATTAACTTTTCACATTTCTATTAATAAACAATTAAACTAAATGGCTATATCTTTTGTAAGTCCTTACTTTTTCGCATGTTTGTACTAAAAAGTATTCACTTTCCGCACGTTTGTAGTAAAAAGACAAATATCAGTATTTGAATAACATTTTAGACGCAAAGTGCATTATTCAAATTACTCCTTATAGTGACTACGAAATAGATCGAATATAAAACATATAATCGTTTATCATGTTTTAAATCTTATTAATGATGGAAATACGAACAAAGTTGGCAAGGGTAATCTACACGTCTTCGCAATTCTCGAATATATGATGCGCATTTCTTTATATTAGCTGTAATATTATTAGCTTTCCAAACCAGTACACAGCTACTTTTTGTAACTATCTATTTGATTACATAGGCCAAGGGTCTTCAACCCTTTTTAGTGCAAGGGCCAAAAATCGATTTCACATCGTCCGAAGGGCCACAATGGTCCACGTCACTTCACCACTATATCAATAAAATAAAAAACATATAATTTCAAAGAGTAATAATCTTCATTGGTTAAAAAGTTCAAACAATCAGTGCGATTTTTAACAAGCCTGTCTATATTTGGTTTTATTTTTGTAGTTACAACCCGCGAACCTCCTTCCAGATGTGCGTCTGTAACTCTCGACCTTGTTTTAGACATATGTGCTCCCAAACAGAGACATCATTTTCGGGGCATGTTTTCGGATTTCAGGAAATGAGTTTTGAACGACATATTTTGAATAAAAATCAAGAAGACCCATGTCGAACTCGTCTTTCAGTTCCGAATTACACTGCAAACTGATAAGCCCCATCTGACAATTCTCTGACATGTTTTGAACGGATACACTGAATGGTCTAGCAAAGAGATTGATGTATATTTCATTATCTCTGAAGTCAGAAAGTCTTTATTGGAACTCTTTTTTGAGTAAATCTAGTGCTGCGATATATTTATCCCCATCTATATATTCGCAACTCTTCAGTTTAGGAAAGTGAGTAAACTCTTTTTTCAACAACTGACTTTTCTATAAATTCAGTTTAAACTCAAATGCCTTCACAGTGTCAAGTAAGTTGTTGATGAGATTTTCTTTTCCTTATTGTTTGGTGTTCAAGTCACTGAGGTGCAGCGTGATGTCTGCAAGAAATCCAAAGTCGCGCAGCCAGTCGAAGTCACCAAATCGAGGAACTGGTTTTCCTTTGGTTTCCATCGTCTTCTTGAGTTCAAAATCGCGTTTTAGCATTTTTCCTCTGCTCAGCCAACAAATATCAGAAAAATATGTCACATCAGCATTAATTTCGTGTAAAAAATTTTGGAATTCTCCGTAGTTTCGGCCGCATGATTTAATAAAGATCACAGTTTTTACTACGACTTTAATGACCTCATCAATATTTGTGAATTTTGCACAAAGATTTAGTTGATGAACGATACAATGGTAATGCATCAAATTAAGGTCTTTCTGCTGTTTTTTCATCAAACTCACGAGACCTTCATTTTCTCCTACCATGGACGAATGCATCGTCTGTTCCAACTACAGAAATGTTTGTCAATTCTAAATTATATCATCTCAGTACTGTCATCAAACACTTATAAATATCACATCATTTTGCAGTCCCTTTAATCGGAAAAGGGGCAGCCATTCTCTTTCAAAATTATGATCAATGCCCCGATTAAAGAATAACAGAACAGATTCTCCATCAGCAGGCTTGCTTCATTTTCAGTGTTCTGCATTTGAGAACTATCTTGTTGTCATTGAAGCTGACTTTTTGGAGCTCTCACTTTATCTTGCCGTAATTGTCCTGTGAATGTCTCAGACATTGTGGCATGCTTTGTATCGTAATTCGCAGGCGCCTCTAGAAACCGCAAGAAATTATAAGGCGGGCCGCGGGTTGGAGACCCTTGACTTAGGCCATCTTCAAGGGAGACAAGACAACGTTGCTAATCGGGCAACCCCAAGTTTTTAACATATTTCAAGTAAAGTACTCTCCAAAATAAGAAAAAAAATTTATATAAACATTGGTCCGCAAATCCTTTGTTCTCGATCTACAGAGTGTTATATTATAAACTCTTTATGCCTCATATCTACAAAAACAAGTTTTTATGTCTGTGTTCATTTAAACTTTTTTCTTATTTTAGGAAGTAGTATATGTTTAATATGTTGAAAAAATTAAATTGGTGTTATTTTGTTTTCCTTAGGTATTTTATATGAGATTTCGGTTAAAGGTCGAGAACTAAAACGTACTAAAATTTCACGATAGCTGACGGCTTACGAAAAACCTACAAAATGTGTAAGGGCTCATTTTCTTTATATGTTTTGAGTGATCCGAGAAATAATGCTATAGCTTTATTTTAACTTTTTTTCGAGTTATTAAACGTTTTCATCAACAAAATGGCATTTTAAACAAAAAAAAAAACGTTAATTAAGGAAATGCATTTAGGCGATGTATCAAAAAGAGACGGTTTAACTCAGATTTGCTTGCACTGACTAAAGTAAAAAAGCGTCAAGTAAAAAAAAAGAGAAAAACTTGATGACATTTACGGTAAATTTGGCCGTTGGCTAAGAAATCAAAAAAGAAACAATTTTCTCCTTTACCATTTTTCAAAATTTGATGAATTATGAATTATACTACTGTAAGTTTCATTCCAATCGCCAGATGGCGCTTTCTGGCAATTTCTTAAAATAAACGTGTTTTATTAAAAATTTCAAATTATAGGCCAGTGTTACGAAGCACAAAAAAATCAAGAAAGCGACGCAAAAGGCAAGTTGATATCTTTTTTTTTTAACGAAGATATGAAGAAAATTGTAATTTTTTAGATTAATTTCGGAGCAGGTTAGATTAACAAAAGATGTGGCATATTATTTTTTCATTTTGCCATTAGATAACTAAAGGAGGAACCAGAATAGCTATTTGCAAAAAAATAACTTGGGAAAATATAACAATGAATTTTTCTGAAAAATATAAAGCGGAAAAGTTTATAAAATAAATAGCCAAAACTGATCAAAAGTATTGTGTTAACTGATAATTACTGTCGAATGAAGTGCTCAAAGTGCCTGTCGTCATTTTAAATGCATAAACGGAGCCTCTCTGCGGAAGACTGAATTATTGCTGCTTCTATTTCCATCGCAGGAATAATCTCGATGGTGTTTTAAATTCGGTTAATAAGGCTCTCTCTCGTTGTTGGTCACAAATAAAAATCCAAACAAGTTAAATCTGGAGAACAAGGGGGCCAGGGGAATAAACTACCTTTAACTATCCACCTTCCCGAAAACCAATCATCTGGGAACTGTCTGACATTGACAGAGAAATGAGCCGGACAGCCATCATGTTGGTAAACCATGCTCTGTCTCGTCTGTATATCAATGTCTTCCAGTAATTTTGGTAGCAAATTTTGGAGAAATTTTAAATTAATTCTCCCATTTAAAGGTTCATCGAAAATTATTGACGGCCTAGAAACTGAACTTTTTGCATCCAATGAGGATTATTTTCCGACCAATAATGTAAGTTATATAAATGTAATTTGTGATTAAGCAATTAAGAATAAGTTTGATGCCGACTTCAGAAGTTCAAATTTTCAATGTGGAATAAAACATTATTTTTCACGTTTTAATGCTTTTTTTGAAGTTTTTTTATATTTACTAACACATTAATCATGAATAATCTATAAGGTCGATGCCACCTAAAATTTTGCAATGCCACCCCCGCAAATTAAATAAAGACTTTTATTATTATTATTATGATTTAACAGTTTATTAATTTTTGACGGTCTCTTGGATACTACCCAAATTTATTTCTCTAAAAGGTATTTCAACAATTTTTGCGACCGTTCTCCTCTCGTTTAACGGTTGATTTCCGAATTGACGGTCCTGGCTCCTTTCACGACTCGAACTAATGAGATCAGCCCCAATTTTACTTAAAATAATTTAATTGGGTGGTTTCGGGAGGAATTCTTATTCGCGCTGAGATAACAATAGAACTCACTGTAATTTGGGGTAAGTTATTTTTGGGTTACTTCTAAATAAGCGGCAAAAAGTTTCTCATTATCTCAGAAACTATAAGTAGAGCGAAAAGTTTTAATTACAACAGTTTTTTGTTTTCAGTAAAATTTTTATTGTTGTTACAGTCGTGTATACAAGTTGTTTCGTTATTGGTATTCATATTTTGTTTACTTGAGAAATGCACTCTCTTATTGAAATCAGAAATATCAGTAGCTGATTTTCATCGATAAACTCCAACCCCTGTATTCACTAAAAAGTTTTAAGAGTTAGACCAACCAGTCTAGTTGCCATGGTGCTTAAAACTCTTAGTTCGTCAGTTTTATTTCGCTTATGTCACTGTCATTTTGTAATTCTGACATTTAGGAAAATTATTCAATTGCTGAAAATGTCATCTTAAACTTATAAATGTCAGGTTAGACCTGATCTAACTTTAAACCTCTTTAGTGAATACGGATGTAAAAGTCTAAGGATTTTTTTAAAGCCAAAATATGAAAGTCGTAAATTCAAGAGTAATCAACGAGAGGAGACATTTTGTTCCTATTGAAGTTATAGCCAACTTACTTTTAAACATTTAATGCCATCGAAATATCGTGAACTTTCACTTTCATATACAACCAATAGCTTACATTTTTCGCTATCATCCATATTGACACCAACCCTTTCTGTGATCATCTTTTTAGTAAGTTAAAATTGAATAAAAGTATAATAAAATATTAAAGGTTGATTTTAATATTATTAAAGATTGAAGGGTTAAAGGGAGAACTGTTGAACCCTTTATCGATCTCTCGGCGGGGACTTTGAAACTAGGCCGCTAGATGGATTTGGTGGTACTCTTCGGTTCTCCAAGGTCTATAGGGCTGGGCTGCCGTCGGCTAACTAGATAGCTAGTGATCGGTAGAGTGGGTCGGGGTAAAAATAGAAGAAGTATGCGCCACCTGTTTTTATGGCCCTTAAAAGAAAGCCCGAGACCGAATGAACTTAAAAGAAACAGGAAAACTACAAAAACTTTACAATAACACCAATATCCTTAATATTGAAAAATATATTTACGAAAACTTACCGTTATAGCCTTGTTTATACATAGATTATAGTCACACTTAGTTCATATAAAGTTTAATAAATGAGATTAAAGACATATTAATAATTATTACCTTCTCTTACGACTATTTCCTGAGTATGAACAAAAGAAAGAGAGAGAGAGCTGTCTATAAAATATAGGAAGAGGTCATAAGACGTGACGTGACCTAACCTAGGATTTTTCCAAATAATTTTGTATGTTGCACTTAAATTTTTATATATTTAATAATAAGTGGTACGAGAGAAAGATCATCAAAATTTAACTAAGTTAAGTATCTCAGAAAGAAAGTAGTGTGGGTTTTATACCAATTTAACTCAAATCAAAAGGCTACAAAGCCTACATCATTTAAGTTTTAAGTGTCAGTGATTCAATTACTCTCGAAATAGGCCTTTTTAACCCAGTTTACAAATAAATGTGCAAATTCATAAACCAACAGTGCGGTGTACTGAGTGCTATTCGTTAAAAGTTAAAAACTAGACATGATTTAAAGTGTTTTGTTAAAGTCAATTATATATTAATTCTATGATCAAAATGGAATTGGCTCTATTTGGCACATAATAACACTAACAGACAGTCAAGTATGTTCCCAAGACAACACACACAGATCAAACCTGAACTTGATTATATTTGATACCTAGAAGAGTCTCTCGAGGATCTCACAACAGCATCGAAGATGTACATATGGTTTGCAGGCCTGTTTCATACAGCTTGAAACATGACTCCTGAGGGACTGCAAGCAAGCTTCTGAGTGACTGTGCTACTGCTAAATTTCATCAGCACACAAGAACATTGGACCAAAACACCAAATAAAGAAAAGGCCTACAAGGAACAAATCAAACAATAGAAGAAAGTTCGAGAAACCAAGGTAGGTAAATTATACATTTTAGTTTTAATAATAAATATTTGTGAGAGAATGATGAAAATGAGACTTACCAATGACACATTGGCCTTTTCAAAGAGTCAAGAACATGTGACTTGGAATGAAAAATGGTTTTTTTCCACTAAAATTCTAATTTTAACTCAGCTAGCATAGCTATAGGACACTTAAATAATAAGTCACCCAAAATAATTAGAATGGACCCATTTTTCGAGGAAAAATCGGCAAAAATGTCCTAAAGACAACCAAAAGTTCCAGAATATGGTCTGCCTTTTTTTAACTCCTGTCACTTTTTCTTTCTCCTGCTGGAGAGAAACCTAGAGATTTTTGATACAACCCTGATGTTGGTACTACTAATTGTCAATGAAGTTGACAGATATTTCAAAATTAATTTAAATTTAGATACATTTTATTTTTGTTTTGAGATAATTAAGATATACCAAAATGTTAGTTAAAATTACAATTCAAAATGAAAATTTTTGATCATATACATTTTCTTTACTCTGATTTCCTATTTTCCTAATTCCTAACCTAATTGTTTGTTAATGTTTTTACTAAAGTTTATGTAATGTGCTATCTCTTAATTTCAGAAAAATATCAGCTTTATTTCTACAAGGGGCTTGATGCTACTGAAAAACAACAAATACAGTAAGAGCTAATGAGAGCTATCACCAGAATACAAGGAAACTTTGATTTCTATTACTTAACTTAGCCTAAAATTGTCAATTCCATAATCATGTAACAAATTTGTACCTAAAATTGCTAATTTTAATAATTTGTTTTAGAATGAGAAGAATGTGCCTATGGAGGTCTCCACCACTTGTGTTATTGTTATAAAGTTAATCTAGGATTACTGAGATTGTGATTTTAAATTTTGAATTAAACGATAAAAAAGCATTAAATATGTGTCTTTTTCAACTATGAAGATTATAGGAACTCGTAAGCATATTTTATAGATTTTATCTTAAATAAAAATATAGCAAAACTCTAAATTTCTATTAGGAAAATATAACCCGTCACAACTTTCCATCGAAACGTTTTTCTTTTGTTAATGATAAAATATCATTCAACAAACCTTTAAAAAGAGCCATGTTTCACCCTCATTCAATATATGCGAGTAGTTTTTGTATATAATTTCACGTCATATTTTGCAGTCCACTTGATTTACTTCTGCACTTTTTTCTAATTCCATTTTTTAGTCAATACCTTGACTGCCCTTAAATGGTGATTTTTTTGAGAAGTAAGATACTTATTCTGTTTGTGGAAGAAAACTAGCATTTCACTTTGGTAAAAAAAAGCGTATGTCAAATCTATGCGAGCCCCTGTAACCAATGGAGTTTGAGATAAAAAAAACTCAAATAATTTTGTAAGAAAGATTCCTAGGGTAATTGCTTTCTTACGTTAAATATAATTAGTTCTCTAGTAGGGATTTCAGAAACTTTGTACGTTTTTATTAGCCAATGGAGTAGATGTTACTGTGGCTGTGGCTCCATGTTAATAATTATCAGTATTATCGGTCAAATATAAATATGATATCGATATTAACTTTATTAATTGCACTAACTAAGAAAAGGTTTCAAATCCAGTTATGTATACATTTTTATTAAACAGGATTCAGGGTGTTATAAATATTTTTTTAACCATGCTTATCTGTGATGCCAGCGGCGAGCGATCATTTATTTTACTTAATAGGTTTAAATAATTAAACAATAATTATGTTTATAGAGAACCATTTCGTCTAACAGCTGGATTATGAATCAGCTATAAATATATTTGCCAACATAAAAGCCAGTTATTTGGAACAATTGTGATTTTTTTTTAATTACAAAATTAATTAAGAAATCATGGTTCTTGTGATTAGCATGTGTCAAAATGGAATTACTATCCGACGTTTTGCTTTAGATTTCACGAGGCATCTTCAGGGGTCTTTATTCTACGAGATCTGAGCACTGAATAAATTTGGAGAGATTCAGGCAGGCTTTTATAATCGACTTCTGCTAGCCGATTGGACGTCTGTAGGGGATGCAGTATGTATTTGCTATTCTAGACCCAGTTGCAAACATTTTTTTAGCCATGCTTAAGAGGGTTAAGTAATTTAACAATAATTATCTTTATAGAGAACGATATTGTCCAACAACCATAGTATGAATCACATATAAATGTATTTGCCAACATAAAAGCTAGTTACTTTAAACAAGTGAGATTTTTTAAAATTAACTGTTAAATAAGAAATCATGATTCTTGTGACTAGCCTGTGTCAAAATGGAATTACTATCCGACGTTTTATTTTAGATTTCACGAGGCATCTTCAGGGATCTTAACTCCACGAGATCTGAGCACTGACTAAACTTGGGGAAGAACGCTAGAACCTTGGTTTCTTTTACATTTATAACATGGCCAGTGGTATGCTGGTGTTAAGCTGCAAGAAATTAATTAATTTGCTTCTTTTTACTATATCGCTAATGTTCCTTTAAGTCTAGTGGATATTGGGCGTCCGTTTTTTCCACATACACTTTACCACACGAACAAGGAATTTTGTATACTCCTTCTGTTTGAAAATATACAATATCTTTCGGGGATCGCAAGCATATTCTTATGTGTATTGAAGATTGTACGTATGTTGAACCGCCGAAGTAATTGTCCTATCCTTTCTGTAGTGCCATGTATATAGAGAAGAAAAACACTTCTTAACGCTGGTTCATTATCATTAACCTTTCGCGATGTTGGAACGCGTAATATCTTCAATGCAATAGCTATTCCCTCTCAGAGCTTCGGTCAGTTTCGTGTTAGAGAATTTTGATTAGAAATCGAAATGGCTCTAAATAACCAAAATAGAACATTCCTTTCGCCATAAAGGTCATAATTTCGTAATAATACCTAGAAACATTTCCGTAGAAGTCACAATATTCTCCGTTGAAGCTGCAATCGGAAGACTACCAGTGAAACAAGCCGATGAAGTCAGGTATGAGACAACAAAATTAATTAGGAATTCAAAACCGTAGCCGACAAAACAGCGATGAAGATATCAAATAAAAACCCAGACATTCTGGTCCTTTCAATAGATAAAGGCAGTGCTACAGTCGTCATAGGCTAAACGGAATACGTGGAAAATGTAACTTAACTTTTGGCCAAAAGCACCAATGAGGCTATGCAGACAGACCCTACAAGTAGATTAGAAAGACGCATCACCAATCTTTAACGCATTCAACCTACCATCGGCGGAAAAGAAATCGTTAAAACCAAGCAGCTCCAAGATTTCAGGTTCTTGGTCTTCACAAGATACACAAGAACAATGTAACACTTTGAATAATCGTTAGTGCATTAAACTCGCCCACACACAAATCTTCAAAATTTTCTTAAAACATTTTCTGAAAAAAACAAATCCTTTTAAGAAAACTCTGCACATTTCCTGGAAAAACGTAAACCAATCCAGTGGGATCCCGAAGATATGTTTATGAATTACTATACATAAATGTTTCTGTTACCGACTCAATTTCCACTATATCAGACATATTGAAACATAATAATCACGATAATAACTTAAGAAAGCTTGTGTTACATCTACTTATTTTATTTTTCAAGGAACCTTTTATGAAGAAACCTTAGGGGCAGCCATGGGATCTCCTCTATCACCTGTGGTAGCGAATCTCTTTATGGAGGTCTTTGAGAATAATATAACATAACTAACACTAAAATCGAAACACTGGATTAGATATGTAGATTAAATTTTTCTGTTTAGACTCATGGACAGGAAAATCTTCTCATATTCCTGAACCACCTTAATCTACATTATAATATTAAATTCACAATGAAAATTGAATTTAATGGAACTATTCCCTTTCTGTATTTGTTCATAGAAAAGAAATTGATGCCTTAGAACATTCTCTGATGGAATAATAGGAAGCATTCGTTAGGAAGTATTGTTCGTCTCTCTCTGCATGACACTACAGATAAAATAGGATGTTTACTTCGGCGGTCCAACATACGTACAATTTTCAATACGCATTAGAGGATTGCTTACGATCCTCGAAAAATATTGTACCTTTTCAAACAGAGGGAGTATATACAATTCCTTGCTCCTGTGAAGAAGTGTATGTGGGAGAAACAGGTCAATACCCTCCAGACTTAAGGAAGATGAATTATGTATTAAAAACAGATTGTTCAATTTACTGTAACTAAACACCAGCATACCCCTGGCAATATTATAAATGTAAAGGGAACCACGGTTCTAGCATGGGTTCAATGATTCTATAAACGAAAAATTAAAGAATCCAATGCAATTTTTAAACATACAAATAATTTGATAGTGATACGGGTTACGGTCTACGTCACACGTGGAAACCGATCTTAACACAGGGTCACGGCTCGGCGAGCACAAGTCAGATATAAAAGCCCGCCTCAAGCTCTTCGAGCTCATTCAGTGTTCAGATTTCGTGAAGTAAAAATCCTTGAAGATGCCTCGTGCAATCGAAGACGAAACGTCGGGCAGTAATTCCAATTTGACACGGACTAATCCCAAGAACCACGGTTTTCTAATTGACGAAAGCCTTGAAAACTTCCGTTCTATGTTCATATGTAATAGGGATGATAATCAATAATTTAATACCCTTGAGCTGATCTGATCAAAACATGGTTTGCGATTTTTTTTTAACTATACCTTATTTCTCTTTAATTATGGGCATTTATTGGATTTGCTTCTAGCTTGCAAAAGCCCACATCGAGCGTTTAATTGCAAATTAGTGACCCTCCTATCAAATTCCCCGATTGGGTCGCATGACGTATTAGCCAATCATAACGTACCAAACTTTGCAAGCCTTGAGTTGTTGGTCCGCCTATTAATGAGACTCTTCTAGTATATCGGAATATTAGCAAAGTTTTTATTTATTATTATTTACTTGTATACGCTTTATTGACAAACATGTTTTTTTAAAACCCAATATTTATATTACTGAAATGAACAAATATGGAAGAAGAATTCGAGTCTCGGTCTCAGTAAATTGTAATTAATTATTAACATGACACGTGTCTCACCCTTTCGAGCATCATCAGACCTACAAACAACAGATAGAAACTTAGTAAATAATTACACTCACAAATCCTAAAACAATAACTTACACATATAATAAAACACACTAAAGTACAACAAAACATACAACTACTTATACATATTTGATTGACACTAAAATGAGGTTAAGTCACATGTGAATAAACAAAATAAAATATTAAAAAAGATTCATGTCTCTAGCTGGGATTAAACCCTGACCGCCTGAGAGGCCAGAGTAAGTACCTACAGACCACTGGACTGGTCAAAGAGACTAACCAAAAACTCTCACTCTATAAATTAGTGAATGAAATTAAGGTTGCCTACAATAATTATTACATTAAATTGTTAAATATTAGGGTTGGTTCAGAAATTAAAAACATCGTTAACCCAAGTGAGAATATAACTTTTTATAGCTTTGGTTATTTCCATTTTTTCTAGAAGGTCAAGCTTTCTCCCCTTCGGACTTTTATGTAAAACATCAACGTCAGAACATGGTTTCACGGTCAAAGGAATAAAACCTTTATTGTAAGTACTGTTCTAAGATTAGGTTAATAGCAGCAGATATTTGGTTTCCAAAATCATGCTTTTTCAGTTTTCCCTAAATTCATTTCAGTCAAGATCCCTAAACAATCAACCGTTACTGGAAAGGTTGAATCTTTTGTCAAACAAAAGTGGCTAGATTTAAAAATTAAAAATCTGTATAGCAAACGAAGTATGCTTGAAATTGAAGCTTACGGATTATTTAAAAAACTCACTTATAAACTTAGTAATTTAGAATTTGAACAATGGTTAGATTTCCAAAGAAAAATGTTTGGAGTTATCGATACCAGATTTTTGAAGAAAATGTGTTCGCTTAAAAGCAAACTGAGAAAGTTGAAACCACAAAAACAAATTTCTTCGGAAGTAGAGAACATTGTAGAAAACCTTTCTTCTCAGTCCTTTGATAATAGAGAAATCGCACTTTTGAATAAAGGTTTGAATTTTCCAGAGCCTCCAGTAAAAAATAGTTTACCCACTATTATAGCTAATATCGAAAGTTCTATTCAATACATCCCAGAGTCAACTAAGCGATTCATTAGAGAGGATTGCAGAAATCAAATCTCAAAAAACGTTGTTAACAACAAGTCAAAATATGTTTCTCATAAAAATACTGAAGTTATCCAGGGACTGAAGAAAAAAAAGAATGTTTTTATTTAAAAGATGACAAAGGAAATAAGGTTTTTATATTAGACAAAACAGATTATCGTGAAAGAGTAGACAATTTGACTCAAACTGGTTCTTACGATTTAGTTGAGAAAAACCCGTTATCAAAAATGTTAAAACAAGAAAAAATACCTTAAAACAGTGTAAAAACCTTTTGTCCGATAAACTAAACACATAGTAACCCACAGTTATCTAAACTGTATTGTCTTCCCAAAATCCATAAACCTGGGAAGTCCATGAGACCTATTGTTGGATCACCAACGTACAATATTTCAAAATGGTTAGTAGAAGAATTCAGCAAATTAAATATCTCGTATGATAACTTTGAGGTTACCAACTCGTTAGAATTCTTAGATGAAATTAAGAATGTTCACTTAAAAGAAGGTGAAATTTTAATATCTTTTGATGTAAGCTCTTTGTTTCCTAGTGTACCCATACCACTACCTTTAGAGTACTTAAAGGAACTACTTGAAATCAATAATAAGAAGAAAGAAATTATCGATGAATATTTGCTTCTCAAAAAATTATGTATGAATCAAAATTTTTCTCAATTCAACAATACATATTATAAACAACTTGAGGGAACTGCGATGGTCAATTGCTGCTGTTTATGGGTAGACTAGAAACCCAATTAAAAAAAGAACTTATTTCCTAAGGGTGTGGTATAGATACGTAGACGATATACAGGGTGAGTCAACCAAATGACACCCCCCATTTATTTCTTAAACTTTTATGTTTAGCTGAAAAAATTAAATACAAAAGTGTTTCGAATTTCAACAATATATATTTTTACGTTAACTGTTATTATACAGGGTCGGTCAGAAATGCTGGGCGTAGTCTAAATGCAAATTTTTAAATAAGAACTTACATTTTTTATTCATTTTCGGATTCCTCATATAATTCTAGAAAAAAAATTATATTGAAGTGATATAGCTAAATTTAACGGTTTATGAGATATTAATGTTTAAAAATTGTAAAAAAGACCTGTGAATCTTCACAACGTTGTTTATTTATAACATGAATTATTTCGAAGTAATACGTAGTAAGTATACGAGGTAATCCAAGAATACTAAAAATATAAAAAAACACCACTTAAAACTTACAACTTAAACTTAAAACAGGTTATACCGTTAAATTCACTGCAAATGTTCAAACGTATGCCCATTTTGTCGAATGCATATTTCCAACCTTCTCTCAATATTTTCAAGGACGCCTTGAAGAGCTTGTGGCGTAATTTCAACAAATGCATTCCTTATTCGATCCTTAATATCTTCTTGGTCAATCGGAGGAACTTTGTAGACCTTCTCCTTGACATATCCCCATAGGAAAAAATCGCACGGTGTGAGATCCGGCAATCTTGCTGGCCATTGAATATGACCTCCTCTTCCTATCCACTTATTGGGATATAACTGGTCCAAATGCTGACGAACATTGAGTGAAAAATGAGGCGGAGCATCATCTTGCTGATACCACATGTTTTGACGTTCGCGGATAGGAACTTCTTCTAAAAGAATTGGAAGATGATTCACTAAAAAATTTAGGTACATTTCTCCATTTAAAACACCGTCAAAAAAATGAGGTCCAATAATTCGGTTTCCGAGAATCCCACCCCAGACATTAGGAGACCATACTCTTTGATTGTCAATTGTTCTCATCCAATGGGGATTTGTGGTACTATAATAGTGCATATTATGCCTATTAACTACACCATTGCTCTTAAACGAAGCCTCGTCGGTGAACAAAACATTTTTTAAAATAACGCATCCTCATTAATATGCATCTGAAGGATCCTGCAAAAGTGTACCCTATTTTCGAAATCATCATCATAAAGTTCTTGCGTCAAAGATAAATGGTAGGGATGGTATTTGTGTTTTCGAGATGTTCTGGAAATGGTACTTTGACTTATATCTAATTCACTGGCCAAAGTTCGTGAACCTACTTGAGGATTTTCTTCCAAACTTAACAAAACCTTTAATTCATTGTCTTCGTTTATTATGAATTCTTTTTTTCTCTTTTTAGGATAAGCAAAACTTCCTGTTTGTCTAAACCGATGTAGAGTTTTTTTTTAAACTTCACGGCTTGGCTGTCTTCTACCTCGAAATTTTTCTTGGTATAGACGTTTAGCAGTTTTAATCTTACGCTGACATTCACGAATTAGTAAAATCATGTCACTTAATTCACGAATTAGTAAAATCATGTCACTTAATTCGTTGATGGGGAACTTTTGATTAAACGCCATAAAAATTTATACTTTAAAATGTAAAATTTTTAATACTGACAAAACCTCAAATGACATTTGTATCAACTGGTGTTTTTTCTACAAAAGTACAAGTAACGTCGCCCAAGAAACTAAACAATTAAATAACAAATCTTATGTTATGCCCCAGGTATAATTTACAATTTTTAAATATTAATATCTCATAAACCGTTAAATTTAGCTATATCACTTCAATATAATTTTTTTTTAGAATTTTATGAAGAATCCGAAAATGAATAAAAAATTGTAAGTTTTTATTTAAAAACTTGCATTTAGACCACGCCCAGCATTTTTAACCGACCCTGTATAATAACAGTTACCGTAAAAATATATATTGTTGAAATTCGAAACACTTTTATATTTAATTTTTTCAGCTAATCCTAATAGTTTAAGAAATAAATGGGGGGTGCCACTTGGTTGACTCACCCTGTATATTTGCTATTTTTGATACTAAAACAGAAAATTTGGACACTTTCTCAGACACGTTAGTTATTAGAAATAACGATAAATTAGAATTGGATATCTATAGGAAATTTACGAATACTGATAGGTATATAACATCCGACTCATTTCATTGCCATCCACACAAAATAGCAGCATTTCATTTCTTAACTCACAGGTTAGTCAATTTTCCATTAAGTAAAGAATGTTTTAGCAATGAAATGAATCGGATTAAAAATATGGCTAAAAGTAATAGATATAATGATAGTTTTGTACATAAATTAGTAGGTAGATATAAGCATAAGCACCTGAAGCTCCCAATAAGTTCATAGTGATCCCATATGATCCCAGATATACGAGAGGTCTAGAAAAAATATTTAAAAACGTAGGTTTTAGAGTTGCCTATAAAACGGAGAACAGTTTAAAACATCTCCTTGGAAACCCTAAAGACAAAGTCGATTTGAAGGAGAGGAGTGGCATCTATGAAATTAGCTGTAATAACTGCGATCTTAGGTATGTTGGGAAAATTAAACGCTCCATAAACATTCGCTTTAAAGAACACATGGCACAATTAAGATACAGAAAAACAGAAAAGTCAAGCGTTGCCCAACATGCTTTGGAAAACAATCACCCAATAGGAATAAATATTCTTAAGTTGATTAAAAATGTATCTAATAATAGATTATTAGATGCATTTGAGAGTATAGAAATAGTTAAATGTGGGAAGAAAGCATTAAATAAAGACAGAGGACCTATTCCCTATAGTCCCGTCTATTGTTTACTTGACAACGTTGCAGTCGGGTGCAACCAAGTGTGATAACTAGTCTCGGTTAGGATAAGTTATTTTGTTATTAAGTTATATTTAACTTGGTAGCGAAACGCGCTTCCAGAACGTAACAAATTGTGGCGTAGTGTGGTAAGAACTTTTGACGAATTTTTGGCAAAATGTAAGAAAAAATCTTTTAAAATATCGAGGTTTAAAAGCTTTGTTTGAGTAGTGGCGCACTCGAGTCAAGGTATGTTTGTGACCTCTTAAATGTTTAACCCACCACTCGGAATTTATATTTAATAGGTAAATTTAAGGACGTATGAAATTTAGATGTCCAGAGTTAAAGTACACAAAACGAAATTCCAGATCAGTGCGTATAATTCATTTTAAAGGGTATAGATTAGAGTTTTATTTCGATATCGTTATTCAAATGACTTTCCAAATAAACGTCGTAAAATAAGAGAAAAAGCTTAAACAAACATACTATATTAAATTAAAAATACAAATTACCGTAATGTTGTTCAAAATAAATTTCAGGTCCGCTGGAGGTCTAGACGGGTACGACGAGCAGTTGGCCCGTAAAATATCGCCGTAATCCAGCGGCTCCCTCCCCACACTTATCACTGGTGGACGTTCCGGCAATTCTGAAAATTAAATGATTAATTAGGAGTATTCGGGAATCGTCCCTGGATTATTTTTATACCGCTTCTTTTCGCATGTTTTAATGGGCGGATATTTAATTATTAAATTAGAAGAGATATTTCTAAATCTAGAGTGTCGTAATTAGAAATATATACACTGACCAGAACGAAAAATCTTTCACATAAAATTTGAGCCAAATTGAAAGCTTTATAACTTTTTTCACTATGAACCGATTTTAACATTATTTTCAACAAAATTAAGAAATCATGGTTCTTGGATTAAGACCGTGACAAATTGCAATTACTTTCCGACGTTTCACCTGTGATTGCACGAGGCATCTTCAGGGATCTTCATTACACAAGATCAAAACACTGAACGAGCTCCGATGAGCGTTGGTTGCGCCAAAGTAGTCAAAATATATATTTTCGAAATCAGAAAAAAAATACTTCCATAAAAATTATAAAAATACAGTGTATATATACATATAGATAGAGATACGATAGGCGTTTCAGGTGATTTAAAAGAAACCCTAAAGCTTTTATATTTTCACTTTTTCTCTATCTTCGTTAATAAACCCTGTAGGTAGGTGTCAAATATAATGATCCACCCTGTACATTTTGGAAACAAGTCAAAAAGAAATTGTCACTTTTTTAAATTAGGTAATTGAAAAGAAGCTTAATACTTTCGTCTTACGAAATAAACTGCTGGCCATTTGCTTTGCACATCTCAAAATTTTTACCCAAATTTAAAGCAAACTTTTTTAAAAGCTAAATAAGTTACAGGAATGCGGTTTTAGATGTTTAAATGTTCTCTCTATCTAGAATTGGTCAACGCTCCCTCGGTTCATCAAAATAGTAAATAATATATAGGGTGTTATATAAAATAGTGCAAATTTTACAAAAGTTCGTTAGTCCCGAGTTTCCGTAATTTTTAGTTTTTTTAATTTTGGGCATGTTATGATATTCTACGAACCATTATCTAAAATCAGTTTGGCGGGTCTTTAATTCATTCTTTTCTTTTTAATATACGGGGTAAGTTTAATAGTTTCTCAACTTTTTAACTGTTCTCTTATTATTTCAAATTTATAATTTTTACATAATTTTATATTTACGATTTTAAATGATGAAATGCCACTGGTTGTCAAACCACATTTACTCTAAATATTTTGATATATATGTTGATAATAAACAACACAAAAATTCTATTGCCTTTTCGAGCTTGAGTTACAGTATTAATTCTTCCGGACATGCCTTGTATGGAATTGCTTATTTCTGCTTGAGGGATAGCTGCCCATTGTTCTAAAAGTAGTGCATCCAGGGTTGTAGGAGCTGTAACCACGTTTCGAATAGTTCGGCAGAGCATGTTGCATACACGCTCAATAGGATTTAAATCCAGGCTGTGCGGGGAACAGTCCATTTCTGGGATGTTATGTTAGTTAGGTATTCTCTTACTATTCGTGCAACAAAGTGTCGCGCATTGTCGTGCATCAAATGAAATTATCACCAACTAATCCTTCTGAAAAACCTTTTGAACGTATCTTTTAGCATTTGTTGATCCCTGGAAAGTCGGTACGTGCTTCTATGAAACTCCTGCCTACACCATTACTGAACCTCCTTGGACACTAACCCTAGGGCTAAAAACAAATTGACAAATTGGAATTACTTTCCGACGTTTCACCTGTGATTGCACGAGGCATCTTCAGGGATCTTCATTACACAAGATCAAAACACTGAACGACCTCCGATGAGCGTTGGTTGCGCCAAAGTAGTCAAAATATATATTTTTGAAATCAGAAAAAAAAACTTCCATAAAAATTGTAAATAAACAGGGTGTTCGAATTAAAAAAACGTATTTCGTTATATATTTGGGGCATATAGAGAGCCTTACGATAGGCGTTTGTTTTTTTCATAACGGATTCAGGTGATTTAAAAGAAACCCTAAAGCTTTTATATTTTCACTTTTTCTCTATCTTCGTTAATAAACCCTGTAGGCAGGTGTCAAATGATCCACCCTGTACATTTTGGAAACAAGTCAAAAAGTAATTGTCACTTTTTTAAATTAGGTAATTAAAAAGAAGCTAAATACTTTCTTCTTACTAAATAAACTGTTAGCCATTTGCTTTGCACATCTCAAAATTTTTACCCAAATTTAAAGCGGAATTTATAAAAGCTAAAAAAGTTACAGGAATGCGGTTTTAGATGCTTAAATGCTCTATCTATCTAGAATTGTTCAACGCTTCCTCGGTTCATCAAAATAGTAAATAATATATGGGGTGTTATATAAAATAGTGCGAATTTTACAAAAGTTTGTTAGTCCCGAGTTTCCGTAATTTTTAGTTTTTTTAATTTTGGGCATTCTTTTCTTTTTAATATACGGGGTAAGTTTAATAATTTCTCAACTTCCAAAAAAAATTATCTTTAACTATCCTCTTATTATTTCAAATTTATAATTTTTACATAATTTTGTATTTACGATTTTAAATGATGAAATGCCACTGGTTGTCAAACCATATTTACTCTAAATCTTTCGTTTTATTATTAATCTCAATAGGTCTTTTCTTTGGTTAATAAAACACTACAGATTTTAACAAACAAACTTTGAATAATAAACAACACAAAAATTCTATTGCCTTTTCGAGCTTGAGTTACAGCATTAATTCTTCTGGAGTTTAATAATTTCTCAACTTCCAAAAAAAATTATCTTTAACTATCCTCTTATTATTTCAAATTTATAATTTTTACATAATTTTGTATTTATTATGCTTTGTACGGAGTTGCTTATTTCTTCTTGAGGGATAGCTGCCCATTGTTCTAAAAGTAGTGCATCCAGGGTTGTAGGAGCTGGAACTAGGTTTCGAATAGTTTGGCAGAGCATGTTTCATACATGCTCAATAGGATTTAAATCCAGGCTGTGCGGGGGACAGTCCATTTCTGGGATGCTTTGTTAGTTAGGTATTCTCTTACTATTCGTGCAACAAAGGGTCGCGCATTGTCGTGCATCAAATGAAATTATCACCAACTAATCCTTCTGAAAAACCTTTGGAACGTATCTTTTAGCATTTGTTGATCCCGGGAAAGTCGGTACGTGCTTCTATGAAACTCCTGCCTACACCATTATTGAACCTCCTTGGACACTAACCCTAGGGCTAAAAACAAATTGGAATTACTTTCCGAAGTTTCACCTGTGATTGCACGAGGCATCTTCAGGGATCTTCATTACACAAGATCAAAACACTGAACGACCTCCGATGAGCGTTGGTTGCGCCAAAGTAGTGAAAATATATATTTTTGAAATCAGAAAAAAAACTTCCATAAAAATTGTAAATAAACAGGGTGTTCCAATTAAAAAAAACGTGTTTCGTTATATCTTTGGGGCATATAGATAGCCTTACGATAGGCGTTTGTTTTTTTCATAACGGATTCAGGTGATTTAAAAGAAACCCTAAAGCTTTTATATTTTCACTTTTTCTCTATCTTCGTTAATAAACCCTGTAGGTAGGTGTCAAATATAATGATCCACCCTGTACATTTTGGAAACAAGTCAAAAAGTAATTGTCACTTTTTAAATTAGGTAATTAAAAAGAAGCTAAATACTTTCTTCTTACTAAATAAACTGCTAGCCATTTGCTTTGCACATCTCAAAATTTTTACCCAAATTTAAAGCGGAAATTTTTTAAAAAGTAAAAAAGTTACAGGAATGCGGTTTTAGATGTTTAAATGCTCTATCTATCTAGAATTGGTCAACGCTCCCTCAGTTCATCAAAATAGTAAATTTCTCAACTTTTTAACTGTTCTCTTATTATTTCAAATTTATAATTTTTACATAATTTTATATTTACGATTTTAAATGATGAAATGCCACTGGTTGTCAAACCATATTTATTCTAAGGATTTCGTTTTATTATTAATCTCAATAGCTCTTTTCCTTAAGTAGTAAAACACTACAGATTTTAACAAACAAACTTTAAATAATAAACAACACAAAAATTCTATTGCCTTTTCGAGCTTGAGTTACAGCATTAATTCTTCTGGACATGCCTTGAATGGAATTGCTTATTTCTTCCTAAGGGATAGCTGCCCATTGTTCTAAAAGTAGTGCATCCAGGGTTGTATGAGCTGGAGCCAGGTTTCGAATAGTTTGGCCGAGCATAGGATTTAAATCCAGGCTGTGCGGGGGACAGTCCATTTCTGAGATGTTAATGTCAGCTAGGTATTCTCTCAATATTCGTACAACAAAGGGTCGCGCATTATCGTGCATCAAATGATATTATCACCGTCTTACTCTTCTAAAAAATCTTTTGAATGTGGATCTAATGAAGCTCCTGCCTAGACCATTACTGAACCTCCTTGAACCCTCGGGCTAAAGGTGCATTAATTATAAAGTTCACTTGTTCTTCGCCATACTCATTCGCTACCGTCTGGAGATCCTAAACAAAACTTTAATACGTCGATAAATAATATTCGTCTCCAGTCATTTTTTATCTAATGTTTACGATCTCTGGCGAATTGCAGCAAGTTAACCGGTGTTTTCTGGTTAATTCGATCCCCTTGCAGGTGTTTTCGATTCGAGAGCGGCGTCACTTAATCTTCTACGAATAGTGCGTTCACTTAAATTTACATTTTTTACCTGCTCTAATGGGATCCTAATTTGTCCTGCAGGTAAACGGCAATATCTTAACGGTAAGGCCACCACGAAACGATAATCCCGGTTAGAAGTTTTCCTTCGGCAACCTGTTTCGGGACGTCTGGTACATGAACATGTCTCTCTGAAGTAGGCAAACACCTTGCACTGTGCTGTGTAGAATTCCTTAGGACTTACAGACATTTCGTGGACCCAAATTACTGACAACAAACAGTAACTAGGGCTTTTGAGTGACAGTATTCCATAGTTGTGCTGATTTTAGTCTACACAAAGATTCAAAAGCAAAACTTTACGTAGAATATCAAATACTGTATAATTTGTACTATTTTACTCAAAAGCGTTTATCTATCAAAAGAAACAAGCTATTGAGATAAATAAAAAAACAAAACGCTTAGAATAAATATGGCTTGACGACAAGTGACATTTCATTATTTCTGCACTACCTAACACCTACACAAGGTAATTCATACTTAACTTTTGCTTTCCACAATGTAATATGATGCGAAATGAACTTTCATTATGCTCTGATAAATAAGTATGAAAAATAAACTAATTTACCCATATTAAGCCCAAAAGAATTTTAAACGACCCGTTTTTCGTGCCGATAAATATTTAAACTCGCCATCCTATGGATAGGCGGTTGCGCATTTCATTATTGATACGCTAAAATCATCTCTCATATAGCAAAACAAGGCGAGACGAGAATGAATCAGTCATATTTTGTTCTTAAAATTGGCCAGATCACCTGGGAACAAGTAAAAGCTGAGGTTGTAGTCATACAGATCAAACGTAGGCAAACGAGTTTGATGGTTGTCATAGTCATGCTGTAGCTGAACACCAGCATACCACTGACCATATTATAAATGTAAAAAGGAAACCAGAGATACGGGTTATGGTTTACATCACACGTATCTTAACACGTCAGTTTTCAGATCTCGTGGAGTAAAGATCCCTGAAGATGCCTCGTGCAATCGAAGACGAAACGTCGGATATTAATTCCAATTTGACGCGGTCTAATCCCGAGAGCCAATTGACCAAAGTCGTGAAAGTTTCCGAAATAGAAAGAGCAATAACAATTGTTCGCAATTTTTCAGTGAAAGTGGTACCATATTATTTAGTTTTTTTACGCCAATTTTAACTTTGGAACCAGCAAAACAGTTTATAAATAGTAACTATTTCTGTTAAAATCAATAATAAAAATATTTCCCAAGATTTAAAATTTTTGGTACATACTGTATAAGATATTTAACATTTATATATTCATATTACTGTATTGTCACCACAATTATATATGTTACATATGCCAAATTTCACCTCAATCTAGTGCTATCAAGTGCTTGAAAAATGGAGTGCAAATTTGAATCGGAAAGACAAACATAGGAAGAAAGCAAGTTAAAAAAATATAAGTATTTTTTCTCTTATCTATTTTCACAAGATTATTTTTTTGATACCAAATCAACCATTAAAACAAATCATGGCTACATCGATTCCTTTTTCAGCTGAACGGCGATTTTAGAAGTTTGTTAATTTTGGGAGGTATCTTTGATTCAAATTGTTCAAATATAAGTTTTATAGAATTTTCCTTAGATTCTAGTGGCGTACATATTTTTTTTTCTAAACACCATAATTTAAAAGTTATGATATAAAGTTGCCTTTTTTTAAATTGAATACCCTGTATAATATTTCTTATTTTAATTTAGAATTAAATTACCTTTTCAGTGTTACTACACATTCTATATTTAAATTTGTGTAAAAACATAATTCATTAATTATTTTAAAATGCATTTCAAATTATCATAACTGACACAAAATAACTAACCTATCTATATATATAGTTCGAGTCACTGTTTATTACACCTCAAATAGCCAACAAAATTAATTAAAAAAAAAATGTAAAAAACTATAAAAAAATAAAAAATCTAATACCTAAACTATTTAATAGATTAACTTATTAACATGTTCATTAGTACACTTTATGAACTATCTTCTGTTTTGGAACTGAGGTCCATTATTTTTCAAACTTTTGCTACAACAAATTCTTCGGATTTAACTAAAAAGTTGAACTGCAAAAATTGACCGAGTTTACAGTTGTTTCTAATATATCCTACTCAATTTCAGCAACAAACATGTATATGTTTTACAAAATGTCATGCTAAATATATCTAATCAAATATTATATACCAATAGAAATAGTAAACGAAAATAACTAAAATCTATTAATATTATTAATTTCCATGCACACGTCCGCTACCGATTTGGATCTATATTGTTTTTTGAAACAATTGGAAAAGATATTTAAAAGCGGTATTATTATTCAAACGAAAAAAATATCAATTTTGCTTCATTAACATAACAAACGTTAAATAAATAAGCGACAATTAAAAGTTGTGCTGTTTGCTAAATGAAAATTGAATAATTTTAAACATTGCCCGAAATCAAATATTTAAATGATTGTTTAAATTATAATTTTCCACTGAGCTATTTCATTGGTGGGAAATGTTACCAAATATACCTGTATTATTTACTCATTCACGTGTCTGCCGACAACAAATAAATCATTTATTTTTTAAGATAAATTGAAAACTTGATATCTTCTGACCTGCAATTTTTTTATTGGCAGTAATTGTGGAATCATTGTTCCTGGGATTAGACCGTGTTAAAATGAAATTACTTTCAGACGTTTTGCTTTCGATTTTAGGAGGCACCTTCCAAAATCTAGGACCTTTAAAACACTAAGCAGCACCTGTATAAAGGAATTCATTTTAATCAGTCATATTGAGGTTGCAGTCATACAGATCGAACGTGGGCAAGCGTCTTCGAGCCGATTATTAAAATTAAAGCAAATTATCTGAAATTTGTAATAAATTGTTAATTCTAGCCAATAGTCACATATCAATCACGCCCGATCCAACACGACCGAGCGTTACCGACCATTTTCAAACCGGTCGGTAACGCTCGGTCGTGTTGGATCGGGCGTGATTGATATGTGACTATTGGCTAGAATTAACAAACAAAACAAAATGTTTATCTTTTAATAGGCACTCGAGACATTGTTGTCATAAAAACCGTGGACGCTCGATGGTATTCTACAATTTGTCAGTGCCAACTCTTGTACCTTTTTTAAACAAAAGGAGTATATAAAATTCCTTGCCTCTGTGGAGAAGTGTATGGGGGATAAACACGACGCTCAGTATCAAGTAGAGGTAAGGAACATGAACGATGTATTATAAAGAAATAAATTGTTCAATCTACTGTAGCACTGCAGATTGAACAAGCAGCATACCACTGGCCATATTATAAATGTAAAAGAAGAAATACAGGTTAATGTCTAAATCACACGTGGAAACTGATCTTAACACAAGGTCACGGTTCAGCGAGCACAAGCCGGGTATAAAAACCCGCCTGAATCTCTTCGAGATCATTCAGTGTTGAGATCTCGTGGAGTAAAGATCCATGAAGATGCTTCGGGCATTCGAAGGTGAAACGTCGGATATTAATTCTAATTTGACATGGTCTAATCCCAAGAACCAATTGACCAAAGTCCTGAGAGCTTCTGTTCTAAATTCTAGTTTTTTTGGTAGATTTACTATATAACTGCATACTAAACTATTATTTTTTACTTTATAGTGCAACAGTTTCTATATAAAAGTTTATTTTAAAAATAGTTTTACGCCTATTTTATACCTTTAGCATGACCCTTTACTCACTCGGTATAAGATTAAGATGTTCACGATTTTTTTACTCAATGGTACCATATTATATTATATTACATTGTCGCCGAAGTTGCATAGGTATGCCAAATTTTATCTCAGTCAGATGCCAGCTTTAATTAACACCATAGAATATTTCAAATTTGTTAGGCACCCTGTATAAGATATTCACGATTTTTTACGCCAATTTTAGCTTTAGAACAAGCAAAACATTTTATGAAGCTTTACTATTTCTGTTAAGATCAATAATAAAAATATTCTCCAACATTTTATATGTTTGATTCATCCTGTATAAGATATTTAACATTTTTTATCTACATAGTTCCATATTAATGTATTGTCACCAAAGTATATATATATATATATATATATATATATATATATATATATATATATATATATATATATATATATATATATATATAAGGTCAAGGGGTACTTCTTTTTTGAAATTCAACTTCCTGTCACTTCCGGAAGTTGGTATCAACTTGCTTAATTTAAATGGAACACCCTGTATTTTATAATATTTTTGGATTCTACGGAGAATTTTAATGCTATTTTATGTAGCATGTCCTATACCTAGGTTCAAGCGTTCTTAAGATACTTGACCTTGAACCAAAAATGAGCCTTCGGGGTACCAAATTTTAAAATCTCATATTTTTGTAAGTTTTGAAGATATAATCTTCATATTTTGCAGACGATCGGTAAATAATCTTAAGTTTCTATTTTTTTTATTGAATTTGTCTATTTTTATACATTCAGCGGCAAACATTCACATATTCAAAGCCGCTAAAGTCCTTTTTTTTAAATAGGACACCCTATAACTTTATGCACTATCAAATGTAGAATTTAATTTTCTATCGAACTGTATTAAGGTTCCCTATACCTATTCGTAACCATTTTCGAAATAATCAGGTTTTTATTAAAGTGTCATATGTATTTGCTAAATGCTTACACCTTCCCGTAGCAAGCCATGGAAAAACAATTGTTGTGCTTTTCTATTCAACATAAAAACTGATTTGAAACTTTTAAATTAAAATAAAATAGCACTCAAAAGCTGATATTCTCAATTTATTTTATATTAGCGGAGAATGTTACAAAATATTGGAGACAACGTGCCATGTTTTTAATGAAAAACATCCTCATTTATCGCCAATGAACAAGAGAAAATTGAAGAGGATTGAAACGAAATTTTTTCGTGCCGGAAAAGTTAAAGTTATAAAAAATGTAATAAATTGTATACATTATTTTTAACTATATCTACTAAGTTCGAGACTGTTCTAAACTTGTTTTAGTGAACTTAAAAATTATAGCAATCTAACAATCAACAATAAATAAATAAAATAATAAAATTGAATTATAACAAATGTTCTATATGCTGTCCGTTCATTTGAAGACACATTTCAATTCTTCTTTGTACAGTTGCTGTGGCCCGTTGAATTTGTCCGTTTTCTAATTCGGCAAAAGCTGCTCGTATACAGTCCAGTAAATCTTGTTGGTCATTTACTGGGAAAGCATAGACTTTACCTTTGATAAATCCCCATAAATAAAAGTCTAGAGGTGTTAAATCAGGCGATCGCGGAGGCCATCTCCAGGGGCCATTGGGACCAATCCAGCGATCTTCAAAAATTCGAGATAATTGGAGATAAACTGCAGCGGAATTATGTGCTGGTGCCCCATCTAATTGATACCAATAATTTTGCAGCTCACCGATAGGAATTTCTTCTATAAATTCAGAAACCGTCCCTCGTAGAATTTCCAAATATTTATCACTGTTTAAATTGTTCTCATAAATATAGTACCGCACCTGATCATTTAATACTATACCGAAAACATTGAAGCTAAACCTCTCTTGAGAACGCGTTTCGCGTAAAGCGTGCGGATTTTCTGCTGCCCAGAAATGTTCGTTTCTTCTATTTGTTATTCCTTCTCTAGAAAATTTCACTTCATCGGTCCAAAATATTTTTGAAAGGAATTGAGGGTCCTCTTGAATTTTCAAAAAAATGAATTCGCAAGAATCTACTCGTCGGAAGTCTTCACCAGGTCTCAAGGTTTGCACGTTTTGGAAAATAAGCATGAATGTGTTGGACAGATGAAGAAGAAATTCCCAAATCGTTTTCTGCAGACGGTATTGAACTTTGCGGGTTTGCGTGGAAATAAGCTAATGTGTTTATTACGTTATCCTCGGCATTTGTCACTGGTTTCGGAACATTTTTTGTAACTTTAACCTTGCCAAAACGCAAAAAGTTCGTTTCAATCCTCTTGAATTTTAACTTGTTCATTGGCGGCAAATCAGGGTGGCGTTCATTAAACACACGACACGTTCTCTCCATGGCTCACCATTGGAACATGTTAAGAGCATTTAAGCAAATACATACGATATTTTTATAAAACCCAATTATTTCGAAAATGGTTAGGAATAGGTAAAGGGAACCTAAACACAGTTCGATAGAAAATGAAATTCTACATTTGATAGTGCATAAAGTTATAGGGTGTCCCATTTAAAAAAACGGACTTTAGCGGCTTTGAATATGTGAATGTTTGCCGCTGAATTTAGGACACCCTGTACAAAAATAGACAAATTCAATAAAAAAAATAGAAACCTAAGATTATTTACCGATCGTCTGCAAAATATGAAGATTATATCTTCAAAACTTACAAAAATATGAGATTTTAAAATTTGGTACCTTAATCCCAAAATTTGAAATTTTTATCTAAATGGCATCATCAAAAACTTCTAATGAACGGGTTGCGTGAATAACCCTGTATATATATATACATATATATATATATATATATATATATATATATATATATATATATATATATATATATATATATATATATATATATATATATATATATATATATATATATATATATATATATATATATATATATATATATATATATATATATATATATATATATATATATATATATATATATATATATATATATATATATATTTATATATAAATCTACTTGCTGTCTCACAAGATCATAAAAGATTTGAATTTCATCGAAATATCACACTTTCTGAAGTTAGGTCTCAATTTATTTTTATTATTGTTTTATTTGTCACAAGATTACATTAATAAGTAATGTATTAAAGGCATTTAATTTTCAATACAACAAGAACGTAAAAACGACTAAAAAAAATCTAAATAACTGGTAACTGTTTTTCGTAAAACCCTGGCAACCGTATTTCCGTTAATATTTCTAAATGTGTCCAAAACTTTTGGTCTCAGGATTTTTATGGTCGTAGTCATTCTTCGTGTGAGCCCAGAGGTAGATAGATCGTAAAGCCGGTACACCCTAGTTTCTCAAAAACTCTAAGAATCTCTGTCCGTTTAGGTTGTAGTCAAACAAAAATGGTCCTATAATTCGATTTCTTGAAATGATTAATAATCTATAAATAGAGATGTCCAATTAAATAAGGTACCGTAAAATGGGGTGAATAGAAACAGTTTTGAACCTTTCCAACTTTGTTGCTAAAGTGATATATGACATATAGATCAAAAAGCGCATAATAAAATGTTTTCAAAAAATAGGGCTTTTCCTTAAAAAAAATTAAAACCCTCTTTTTCTATATACACTTAAAGAGGGGTAAATGGAAACACTAACACGGGGGATAAATAGAAACACATAGAATGTTTTTAAGGTATAGGTAAAAATAATAGATATATAAAAAAGTGACAAAAATACCAATTTTACAAAAAAAAATCATTTATTTTTGTAGTAATGTAACAAATTTACAGACATATTATTTAAATTAACGTCTCTTCTCGACGTAGATGCTACCATATCGTCATTAACTCGGAAAACCTCTCCAACAACCTGATTAAAATGAAAAGTGAAAATATCCGGAACTTCTAGAAACCCATAAATATATCCTAACGAGTGTTTAGTAGGACGACTTCGTAAAAAAGTGGCTTCAATCTCATTTCCTGCAATACTTAGAACTTGTCATATAAAAAATTTATTTCTATGCATATTTCGATATTTTGTTGGAAAACACACCAGAAGCCAAACTCCTTCTTCTATTAAATCAAACGAAACAGGAGAAACACATCGAAACAACTTACCCTCAAAGCAGACTGATGCTGATGAATCATTTATAACTGACTTATCATCGGACTTATCGGTGAAACTTGGTAGTGAAGTACCCATTTCTAAGACTTCATCTGCAGAATATTCTTGAGCTTTTTCCATAATAGATCTTAAATTAGCAAGGGGCAAATTTATTTCCAGGTCTGAATCTTCATCTAAGGTTTCCATACGTCTTTCAAAATCATTATCCGACGTAATGTATTCAAAATCTGCACCTGTAACGCTTTTGCCATCGAGTTTTTGTATTTTGACCATCGCCATATCTCATTGTTCTTAAAAGATTTACAAACGAGTTATTAAGCCCTTCTTCAACGTTCTCATTTCCGTCATTTTTCTCGTCAAAATTTTACCGCGGAAGGCGTTCTAAGACTTGATCCCTATTTAGTGGAACAATTCCACACTTTCTAAACAAACCCTGATTGTATATTTTTTTCTTCATTCGGCGCGATAGCCTGTGACAAGTTATTTAATAAAGAAGGAAATCTTTCCTTTGGAACCGTGCAATGTTTTGAACCTGCCCCCATTTTCCATGTTTCAATGATCTGCCTCCAGGTTGTTTTAAGAGGTCGGAAAAACGCCACATCTAGCGGCTGGGTCAGATGGGAGGAAGATAAATGAAGTATTATTTTCTTTGCAAACAGAAACTGTACTTCCAGAAAAATGTGAACTGAGATTGTCGTCAATTAAGTACTTTTTCTTTGGGAGATCTTTTACTGCCAATATGATGATTTTCTTCACCCAATCTGAGAAGGATATTGCGTCAAACCAACCAGATGAACTTCTATTAAATCGGGCGCCCTTTAGATCTACAACTGTCCAAGACGTATACATATTTTTACCTTTGTACACCACATATAGTGGTAACAATTTTCCATCAGCTGAAGCAGCATACATAATAGAAACGGCTGATTTAGACGTATTGCAAATGCGTTTTGAATAGCAACAGACCCTTTTTGAGATTACTTTTTTTTTCGACCCGGGTCATCGGTTAGGTTGGTCTCGTCATAATTGATTGTGTTTGACGGCGGTACATTTTCCAACTCCCTGGCCAAATTGTCAAAATAATCATTGATAGTCCTGGGAGAAAGAGCAGCTCTTGAGCGCTTGATGTTCTGGCAAATCCTAGATCTCAACTGATTTTTGTTACGTTTTAAAAAAGAATAGACAAAGTCTCTACCAGGGATATTATCTTTAAATCTCTTTATTGTTTTACCTCTACTGTCTAGGTAATTTTTTATAATCATCCTGACGTCCAAATGGTCAAGTGGGTAGCACCAATCGAAACAAACTATTCGTTGATGGATTAATATATCTTCTTCTTGTTGGAGCTGTTTGTCTTTCATGACGCTTTAGATTTCGGTTTTTATGGTGCCGATAAAGTACAGAATAATGTATGTTGTAAGTTTCTTGTGCCACTCTATAACTCATTCTATTTTCAATTGAAGCAAGGTCTATCTTTAGTGTCTTTTCATCAATTTTCTTATATGTTTTACATCTAGGGTCTGGAATATTAACGCAAGGCTTTTTTGTGCAAAAGAAAAATGGATTGTTAATAACTATGTGATGAATAGAAACAGCCAAAATCATTTAAAAGTGAGATTATACAACATATTAGGTAATATTTGAAAAAGCAAGCAAAGCAGGCAATTTTTGAAATCGGTAATGTAATCCAGATACTTGAAAGCTACTTTAACCAAAAACTCACTAGTAATCGAAAAGGCACGCGCATTTACCCCAACAACTTTTTGGTACTGTAATCAGGGTTACCAACATAAAACATCTTTGTTCTGTTAAAGCAGTTATGGCGACATCTGTTGATCATTTAAGCACAAATTTGAAGCGGTGGAAGGCTTATTTCCGCGGCAGAAATTTTCTAAAAGAAGTTTCCTGTTTTTGTTTCTATTCGCCCAGCCGTTGCTATTCTCACCATTTTATGGTAAGTTAGAATAAATTACTAATGACCCCACACCAAACGTTACTTCCAAATCTAGTCTGTAGACGTCTCTTTCCCACTTCGTGAAAGTTTTCCGCAAGCCAATGGTATGTCTATTAAAAACTCCACAATTCGTAAACCTCCTCTCATCGGACCACAAGACATGATTTACAAAATCGGTATTTTCATTACACTTCCTAGTAACTAATCACAGAAGCGCAGTCGTCTTGAAAAATCAGTTTTCTTAAGTCCTTGAACTATTATGGGTTTGTATGGATGGAACTTATTCATTTTAAGCACTCTTTGTACCGTTGATTTTGGCACAAGAATTTCCTATTCTACAGTTCTTCCGATGCAGTAGGCTTTTCGTTGATAGCTTGTAAAATGTTTCTATCGCGATTTTCATTGTCAATATTGTATGAAGGCCCCATAGTTAATTAAACTTACTAAAATTTTTCTGAATTGGGTTTTATGAGGCTGCCGTCGTTCGGTGTACATCTCCAAATATCTTGCTGAGGTAATGTCGGCGTTTCTGTGTACAGCGCTAACATGTCAAACTTTTCTTCATGTGAGTAGGGAATACCGGTCATTTTCAACAGGTCTTGACAATGTATATGTCAGATTTATGATTTTATTGAGAGAAAAGCGTACTACTTATTAAAACAAAATTTTAATACCTTTGAATTATTTAACGTTAAAGTTAAAGCCCACTTTTGATAAAAATAATCATGGCCAGCTTAGAAAAAATTGAGACCTAACTTTACGAAGTGTGATATTTCGATGATACTCAAATCTTTTATGCACTTGTGAAACATCACTAGACTGGCAATTTTACACTCTTTCCAAAAATCGAAAAATCCAATATGGCGGTCATGATAAAAATGAAAGTTGAGGCGAGTTGCGGGATAGCAAGAAACTATGGAGACATGTCGTACACGCCATCTTATTCGTCTTAAAAAAGCATCCTAATAATGTCACATTTTGAGAGCTGTCAAATTTCCCGTTTTGGATTTACTGTCGAAAAACGAAATCCGCCATTTTCCGTTTTTTGCCTATATTTCCAAAACGAATAAATCTGAAGCCGGATATCGAATGTGCCAAGTTTCCTCTAAAAATGTTCCCATTTAATCTTTGCTGTAGGTATAATAGGAGCCGAGATCCTATAGAGAGAAGCGAATGTGGGACATACTGTATATGCCAAATTTTAGCTTAGTCTTATGATACAGAGATCCGTTTGGCAGTGGCGGCTCGCAGGTGAAAAAGTAAGTGAAGTGCAAATGAAGCAAAAAAACTATCGCAATAATTTTTTTCCAGAATTTTTTGTATGTAGAGGGGGTAGAATATTTTTTTACGACTTACCTAAGTTTTGTATACTAAATCAATTCTCCTATCCTTCATAGCAACAAATTTAATTATAACATCCTTATACAATGAATGAGTTGCCCTAATCTTCTCCAGAAATTCCTTTTGAATTGAAATATTGCCCAGAGAAGTAAGTCTTTCTTGAGATATTGTATTTCTTAAAAAAGTTTTTACACAATTGAAGCAAGAAAAACTTCTTTCCAGTGAAGCACTTGTCGACGTTATTGCCAAAATAAGGGAAAACAATTTATATGCTTCGGTAAAAATATATTTATTTTTATTAATTTTTTTCACTTGCTATTGCAGCGATATATTCCAATTACCCTCATTGGCAAAAATAAGATCAAGCTCATTTTTAAGTCGTTGACTTTTTGAAAATATTTCCCCATATAACTGTAACAAATTTTCGAACGGGAGAGTCGGAAAATTTAAACTATATATTCGGAAAATTTAGCAGAACCTGCCAAACATGAAAATGTAAGTTTTTCACAGTCTTGAAATCTTTTAATTTCCATTAAAATATGGTCCAATATTTCATAAAAAAGGGTTCTATAGATAGCCCTAATTTCTTCCGGTAAAAGCTTAGCAAGCTCACGTTTGTAATGACCTATTTTTGTAATAGAATTTGCTTTATCAAACAAGGTATTAAAAAAATGTTAATTTTTTTTACAGAGCACCTCACGATAGTGTTTTATATTGGATATGCAAAAATTAATGTCAAGCGTTTTTAGTATGTCCGTAATTGAGAAAATGTCATTAAACACTAATGCCAGAAACGTGAATTCAAAATCGTTTATCTCATCTAAAAATTCTTTCGCAAGGCGGATTGATTTTTCATCAGAGAAATTCAACTTTTAATTTATTCCAGTTTTGAACAATCACATTTACTAACTTCGAATTTGAAGCTATAACAACACCTTAAATAAATATAACACAAAACAGTCTTAACTGCAAAGGAACTCATCGGTTGCAGCGAAATCCGCGAAAATAAAAGTAAACAACCACCGCCAACTGAACGACACGTGGGTGTAGTGTACTGCGTCTGCACCGAGAGCGTTGTATGGCGCTAGGCTCGACGTCATCGGATACGCGTTGTCATGGCAACATAGTAGGAAAATCCTAAAATAAACATAGCACCTCCAGCCAAGTCAAAGCGGTTTGCGCCACTGTTATAGTTGTTATAATAAAGTTCGATTGAAAGTTTTAAAAAGACATGCCGCCAACGCAACGGTCACGTAAAATATTTATAGATATACAGTTTATTTTTTACCAATTAGGCGAATAAATGAACGTAAAAACTAAAATTTGAAGAGATATATAATAAATACAGTTAGATGTTTGCTTGTTTATTTTTCTTGGTGAAGTAGCACTTCACCTACTTCACCTGAATAGCCGCCACTGCCGTTCGGTACCGCTAAAGAGCAAAAGTGTGTTTCAAAAACGTTGCAAATTTCTTATGCTTATCTGAAAAGTAGAAATGTACGTTTTTGCCACGACGACTACGAGTACATATATTTTGTCTCATCACCTCAAGCTGTTAACTAAATCCACGTATCAAATCAAAAAATCTAGATACTTTGCCACATTAGACCGGACTATCGGACGAGTCATGCAAAAGCTAAAAAGAGAATTACTTATTTAAAAATAGATGATTAAATTTTAACTAAAATGAAAGCACCCAAATGAAAATGATTTTGTTAAGCATTCCAATTTTCCATATGAATATTTTTCATTTGAAGCGCAAATGCACGCCATTTAGCCTTGCAGACTAATCAGGGCCACAATTACGATAAACAACGACCATTTATTGGCTGGCCCCAAAGAAAATTGGATTAGTGATAATCGAAAACAATTTGAGTGTGGAATACATTTTATTACTAACACTTACAGGGGCAACGTAATAGTTAATTTTATATAGACGCACGCATCATTTGGAATTGTTTGCCACCGGCAAGTAGGCAAATTTTAACCCAACCAGAAATATATAATCATAAATTGTGAATGGAGCTTCCTTCCAGAGTATAGGGTCATCCAAACAGGGCCCCTTTCTCAGCTATAATCACTCTACGCGCAGTCTCAATGGCGAGATCGGGGGTAAGTTTTATTCCCGTCAGATAGATTAGGAAGCACGCTGTTCGACGTTTCTCTTTGCCATCGTCTGTCATGTTATGGTCACATGTCAATCTCCGTTTGAAAGTTTCCAACGGTTCTTTTTTAAAATATACAGGGTGTTAGTAAATAAGTGCGACAAATTTTAGGGGACGAGTCTGCATGAAAAAATAATGACAGTTTGCTATCTAAACGTATATCCGCAATTGATTCGTTTTTGTTAAAATCTGACGATTTATTTATTGCTCTAATGTCTCGGTCTCGATATGGCAAAGAAATTTAGTGGGTTTTAAGAGGTAGTTATTACGCATTTTTTGACACGCAACTAAGAATTTTATATTAATCATTTGACCTCATACGCATAATGATCTAAATTTTTTTAAAGAAAAAAAAACGGACTTACTAAGACGTTTCAAATTGAATTCCCCGTTCAATTTGTGATAAGAAATCTCTCTTGCCTTTTTCTCGTATGAGGCGCGGTTTTTATGGAAAAAAAATAAAACATCTTAACGCGAACTTTTCGCTTTTTTTTTAAACATTATCAAGAACTATCTAATACAATAATATTAAACCAGAATAATAACAGAAAATAACACTAATAACATTTTAAATGGGCGTAAAGCTACAACCAATATTGTAAATGACCTCTCTCAGACGTGACACAAGATTCAAGTCTGTGCCTCATTGATTGTCTTATTTGCACAAACACTCCATGAGACATGTCTCACAACTGACTATCACTTGATTCATCAGGTCGTCAACTATTTCGATGGGAGTGGAATAAAGTAATGACTTAAGAAAACCCCAAATGCAAAAATCTAGAGGATTTAAATCCGGCGATCGAGCAGGCCAATTTTCCATACCTCCTCTTCCTATCCAACGATTTGGATATACTGATTACGTACATTTATGCTAAAATGGACTGGTGCACCATGCGCCATGCATAAACCATACGTGCTGCAGAGGAATTTCCTCAAGAAGAACATTTAACTCTTCCTGTAAAAAATTAAGGTAAGATTCGCCTGTTAGTCTTTGTGGGAGGAAATATGGACCGATTAAATGATCATCAATTACACCGAGCCATAACTGAATGCTGATAATGAGCTTCAAAGATTCCATGTGGATATTCCTCCCACCATAAGTGATTGTTATGGAAAGTTCGTAGGAAAACGCCATTTAAAAAATTTGGAATTTGAGCGATTTGATGAAGAATCCATTGGCAAAAAAATAGGGGCGGAAAGAAGTTGCTTACATTTAATATGTTGGCAATTTTCAAGTTGTTTCAGTTGATCCGCAATTAACTCGAGAACTGCCTCTTCTAGTTGCACAGTTCGTACTTCTCGAGGGCGCCCTAGTCAGCCGTTTATTTCTCAAATGTACCATTTTCGCGCAAACATCGGTGAAGACGAGCAAATATTGTGTGATGGGGTACCCTTCGTCCTGGATACAACTCAGCATACAACAGTCGAGCTTGCCGACCATTTCCATGACTTTGACCATAAACACAATGCATACCTATCTGACAATTCCGCAGTTGTAAAATTTTCGTATTTAACAGATAAATGTTAACAGTACCCTACTAGATAATTAGGATGTTTTATTTTTGCATAAAAACCTCTCCCTATACGAAAAAAAAGTCAAGAGATATTTTTTGTCACTTAAACGAGGAATTCAAAAATTATTTTCAATTTAAAATGTCTTAGTGGCGTACCATTTTTTTAAAAATTGAGATCATTACCCATATGCGCGCCAATGATGAATACAAAATTCTTAATGGCATGTCAAAAAATGAACAATAAATACCTCTTAAAACCCACCAAATTTCATTGGCATATTTCGACCGGTTTTAGAGCATTAAATAAATCGTCAGATTTGAATAAAAACTTTATCACCATGTATCTCGGAAAACGAATCATTTGCAGACATACGTTTATATAGCAAACTGTTATTACTTTTTCATGCTGAATCACCCTCTGAAGTTTGTCGCACTTATTTACTAACACTCTTTATATGATTTATCTATATTTAAATACAGTGAAGAAGATATAAGCCCAAAAGAAAAAGAGATGAATACATTTTTGATTTCAAAAATTATATTTCAAGAAATAGGGATACTTTTTTTCTTTACCTTTCTTTTTTTGACATGGTCTTTTTGATCCAGAAAACTGTTTTAGGCATTTATATAGGAGGTACTTTTATCTTATTTAGATGAAAATGTAATTATATTTCAATTTAATATAAGTAGAACTCTAGGCGGCACCTATTAAATATTTATTAAAGTTCAGGATGTGGCTATGATGACACTTTGCGTTCCAGCGAATAAGAGAGGCCTGTAAGGGGGACAGGTATTGTCAAATATTAGGTGTCGACCTTTTTTCGGATTTCTAAAACAAGAGTTTGTCTGTGTCAAAGTTCTATTTGTTACGGTTTATCTCAAATCCTTCTTTTGTAGTGGTTTATGGGGCTCTCCGTATACAGTGGGTTGTCAAAATTGAGGGATTATCAAAGATATTTTATTTTGAGTCTAGTGTTTGTTTAGGGAGTAGTTTTTATATATTTTCAAGAGTTAAATTTATGGATTATTTCAAGATTTTTGTTTATTTTCTTTTTTCTTTTGTTACTAGCTTGATTGGGACACAAACTAAATATATTCGTTAAAAAATACTTTTTAATTTTAACAATATTTTGTATAGTTGGGACTAAGATGTATACAATAATACCAAAAAATTGTATTTACCCTATGCATTTTAGACGTAATTTAGGTACCAAATGACAACTGTAGCCATGGGACCAGAACAAAGGTGTAGTGAACATATGGAAATAATTCCATTACCAATATTGACCAATATATTATCCTTTTTTTTCGAAAAATTTTAATTATGTGGTACAACTATTTTGTTATCTTAAAAAAAAGATTATTAAAAATCGAGTACTACATTAAATTATTATTGTTTTTCAATTTGTTGTACATTTTATTCAGTAGGGACAATTGTTTTGCTCCTAAGAGTAGAATTACCCTTTTAATAAAAGTTTCCACTATTTTTGCAGAAAAGAAGAACCTACAAAATTATGCATAAATGAAATCGAAGAAAAGGACAATTTAATTATCGTAAAAATTAATAACGGGACATATTTACTTCAAGTTTTAGCGGTTCTAGATGCCCAAAAATATGTTCTCAATCCCGTCGGTCTGTCTGCCAGTTTGCGGAAGAATTAAAAAAACTACTTACACCATTGACTTCAAATTTTGGCCAAAGATCGAAGGTCTTATGAGGATCACCTGCTAATATTTTAGTATGAATCCAACATGGCGGCATAATAAAATATTTTGAAAAACAGCCTGAAAACTACCCACTAGATTAATTTCAAATTGTGTGCAAGCATTAAGTGTGATATAGAGATATACTTAAAAAATAAAATATTTAATAAATGAACAAAAAAAATCTTATTTAATTGACTTTTTTACGAAAATTAAATGTGATAGAGGAATAAAGTAATACGAATTGAACATGACAGAACAAAGTGGCTGTCTCAAAAATTAATATAAAAACTATATCGAAAATCGGTTAAACATTTAAGTTTACTGAACTTTTAATTTTGATCACAAATATCAGTTAGAATTAACTGAAATGTTTATAAATCAATGTCAACGTTGCGTTAATCAATCCTGACGAGTTTTAAACCTTATTAAAAACTTGGTCGTGATAAAATAACACCTTTTGAAACTTATATCGTTTCCGAAATCAAATCAAAAGTTTTACTTCGGTTGAAATGAGTGCAGAAGCCAACCGACATTTATGTTTTATTACTTTTAACAAAGTTTCGATGTTTCGTAGAGAGTTACAAAATTGTTAAATACAATTCAGCTCAGCTCGAATATGAAAAAACTAAAAACTGTTTTATGATTAAAAATAGTCTAATTATATTAGTCAAGAAATACGAAAAAAATGCGATTTATGATATAATAGTTATATGGGGGAGTTAAAGCATCCTGATTACAAATTCAACAGCCAAAATTGTCCACTACGTACACATTTTGAGTTACATTAGATATTTTTATTTTACTCCAAATTATTTTTTATAGTTTTTATCAGAAAACATTCAAAACAACACTTTCATCACTTCATCGATATTTGTGAATTTTTACAAAGATTTTGCTGATGAACGATACAATAATAATGCATCAACGGAAGATCTTTCTGCTGTTTTTTCATCAAACCCACGAGCCCTTTATTTTTTCCTACCATGGATGGTGCACCGCCTGTTACAACTGCAGAAAGGTTTGTCTATTCTAAATTATATCGTCTCAGTACTGTCATCAAACACTTATAAATACCACGACCTTTTGTAATTCCTCTAATCGGAAAAAGAGGCAGCCATCTCTTCAGTGATTTCAAAATTATTATCAATGTCCCGAATAAATATAGCTAATTGAGCAGCATAGTGTAAGAACTTCGACGCATGCTTTTTTAGTGAATTTTTAATGTCTGCCGCTAACTCTTCAATTCTTCTGGCGACAGTAACACCGGGCAAATTAACTTTAGAAAAAAGATGTACTACAGCGGCAGCTTCCATACATTCCTTGATAAATTCACCGTCATTAAAAAGTTTTGATTTCAAAGCTATTTTTTCGGATATAATGTAGCTAACCTTCACGCTTGGTTCATTTTCAACGTTCTGCTTTTGAAAACTTTGAAATCTTGCTGCCGTCGAAACTGACTTTTTAAAGCTCTCATTTTATCTTACCGTGATTGTCCTTCGAATGTCTTAAACTTTGTGGTATGCTTTGTATCGGAATGACTTTTTAAGTTGTATTCTTTCAAAGCTGAAAGGGATCCTTCACACACCAAACAGGCGGGTTTTTGATTAACACTAACGAACATGTCCACTTTTCTTGAAATATTCGCTTTTCTTTACTATTTTTTCATTTTTTACCAGAAGTAGAAGTCATTTTTAATGTTAAGGTAGGAGAAACGAGTCTAATTCTCCGATAAAAATGTCCACGACAAAACTAAACTTACGCGACTGCATGCTACAATACAGTATCCGCCTTACACCCGTCAAAACACACTATACTCAACTCACTATAATCACTTATCGCACAAAGAGCAACTTCACTGCTAGTTGTCGTGTGATGCCGGCTTTATATATGAGCACGTCAACCTTAAATCTCGAAATTTCCAGCAGTTACGAGAGAGAGAAAATTTAATAGACATACGACCCCATCTAGTGGCCTTGTGGGTAGTCGCGCCCGCGAATGACACTTCTTACTAGGATGCTAGCGCCACCAAGTTAGAAGATATCTGTTCTAACTAGATGGCGCTAGCGTCCTAGTAAAAAGGGTCATTCGCGAGCGCGGCGCGATAACATATTTTCTTTAGCCTCTGGGAGCCGCAAGAAATTTGAAGGCGGGCCCTTGGTCTGAACGTTAGATACAATGATAAAAATATGCAATTTAATTGCACCAACAATATATTGTTACCTGTATTTTATATATTTGTTGAATATGACTATAAATAAAAATTTTGTAACAAATAATTCATATTTTTTTGTGACCCAACTAAATTGTTTATAGGTATTAGATTTTTTTGCGAGCCAACTAAATTCTTTAAAAGGTATTTTTCAGTTACTTGAACGTAGTTGAATCCAAAAAATAGGTTTTGTTGAAGAAACAAAAAAAGTTGAAATTTATTCCCCAGTGAATTTGCAATAGTAAACTGAATTTATCAGAATTATGGACACATTTTTTCATCCCGTAAAAATTATTTTTAAAAATTACTTTTCGATAATTCCTTAAACTCTTGCAAAACTTTTTTTCCTAAAATATTTCGCTATCTCAATTTCTTAACCCGACTATTTACATATCAAAAAAGTTTTTTCAAAAATTTTCCGTCATAATGGATATCAGTTTACATAATATGCTGAAATCAATTTATTAGTTATTAGACATACAACACGGTCACGCCAACAAGTTTTTTTTTGTTAATATTAGTAATAAAATGTTTTTCTATAAATGGACAACAATATGGTGGACAATACACAGAAAAAACTCACCGAAACTGCTACCAAGTCGGACATGAATTTTATGTACTTATATTTTACATTTTAAAATTAACTTCTACAAAAGAACGCCATGCATTGTGTGTTCGTGACCATTATGTCTGTTCATGCCCGCCAGAAAAGCAGGAAGTGCAAATGCAGCGGCCACATAAATATCAACTTTAACGCGATGCGCATTCTTTTAAAAAAGGAGCACTCGAGTGCAATGCAATGGTAAAGTGTTTTACTTACGCACAACTAACATTGATTTTGAGTCCACTCTTGTGTGAATATTTGGAGCGTCTGTGGTTACTTCGCAGCTAAAGTTCCCAGCCAGATTGAATTCGATATCCTTTAGGACCACTTGTGCCGAGTCAGAGTTGGACAGCTGAAATGAAAATAGATACTTTACCGTTGTTCGGTGAGACAAAGTTTGTGATGCGAATAATGGAGTGAATAGCAAATGGGACGTTCTTATTATATTGTCTTCGTCCAGGGTTGTGTTTACACTGGTCCGGGGAAGGTGCTTGATAAACTTTGCAGACTAACAGTATTCGGAATTTAAGTTTTAGGGAAGTTATTATTCTCATACTTCGTTAGGTAGGGGTACCTAAATGTTATGAAAACAAGGACTATTTATATGTTTGTGCGCAGGCTTTATGTTGTTAAAATAAGGCTATAAAGCAAAAAAATGTAAATTGCAGTTTGACTTTTACTCATTACAATATTTCTCTTAAGACTTGCTGATGTCTATCAAATATTTATGTTATTCTACTGTGGTGAAGCTAATCTTTTGAATTCCCTAAATGTTGTGTGATTTCAACGAAATACTATTAAATAGTATTAAAGGTAAATTTTCATCCCGTTTAAAAAAAAATTATAATGTAGTCAAAGCAACATTCAATTTATTACGGTGAATAGTTTTCTAACATCACACCAATTTGGATTTCTGGCAACAAAAGATACCTCTGACTCCATGTTTTCCCTGCTTAAAAGTGTACAGTGTGTAACAGTATTCTGAGATTTTTCCATAGCATTTGATTGCGTTAATTACAAAGTTCTGTTGCAAAGGCTTTAACACTAAGTGATGGCTGCTGGGTTAGCTGGCACTAAAGTAGCTATAACTGTTTCCACTACTACTCTTTAAGGGTTTTTACGAATTTATTACTAATAATCCTACTATATAGAACGGAAGCTCTCACGGCTTTGGTCAATTAAGAAATCATAGTTCTTGGGATTAGGCCATGTTAAATTGGAATTACTATCCGACATTCTGCCTTCGATTGCACGAGGCATCTTCAGGGATCTTTACTCCACGAGATCTGAACACTGAATGAGCTCGAAGAGATTCAGGCGGGCTTTTATACCCGACTTGTGCTAGCCGAACCGTGACCCTGTGTTAAGATCGGTTTCCACGTGTGATGTAGACCGTAACCCGTGTCTTTATTGAAATTTTTTGAATGTTTAAATATTTCAATAGATTCTCTAACTTTTCGTTTATAAAAACCTGGAACCGATGCTAGAACCTTGATTTTCTTTACATTTATGAAATGGCCAGTGTTATGCTGGTGTTCAGCTACAGCAGATTGAACAATTTGTTTCTTTTTAATACATCGTTCATGTTCCTTAAGTCTACACATACACTTCTCTACAGGAGCAAGGAATTTTATATACTCCTTCTGATTGGAAAGGTACAATATCTTTCGGGGATCGCAAGCATTGTCCAATCTTCTTATGTGTATCGAAGATTGTACGTATGTTGGACCGACGAAGTAATCGTCCTATTTTGTCTGTAGTGCCATGTATGTAGGGAAGAACAACACTACCTAATGGTGGCTCTTTATCATTCTCCTTTGGCGGAGTTGGTTTACTATATCTTTTTTTAACGCGTAATATCTTCAGTGAGATAGCCATTACCTCTGAGAGCTTCGGTCAGTTTTGATGTTTCCGATGTTAAAGGATCTTGATCACAAATCGAAATAGCTCTGTATACTAGTGAGTTAATAACCGTCATAAAATGTCCTAAAGTACCATTTTCCTTCCTTTGAACACATACATCTAGAAAGGGAATTGTTCCATTAGATTTAATTTCCATCGTGAACTTGATATTATGATGTTGCTGATTAAGATGGTCCAGAAATATGAGGAGATTATCCTGTCCATGAGGCCAAACAACAAAAGTATCATCTACATATCTAAACCAGTGCTTCGGTTTTAGTGGAGCGGATGTTAGAGCAATATCCTCAAAGGCTTCCATAGAGATATTCACTACCACAGGTGATAGAGGAGATCAAATAGCTGCCCCTGAAGTTTGTTCATAAAAGTTCCTCGAAAAATGAAATAAGTAAATGTAAGACAAGCTTCCACTAGGTCTGTTAAGTTCTTATCAAGATTATTATTATCCAGTGTGTCTGATGTAATGGAAATTGAGTCGTTGACAGGAACATTTGTGTAAAGTGATTCTACATCGAAACTGACCAAAATATCTTCGGGATCCAACTGGATTGTCTTAAGTTTTTCCACGAAATGTGCAGAGTTTTTAATAAAAGAATCTGTTTTTCCAGTAAACGGATTAAGAAAATTTGAAAGTTATTTACCTAGTTTGTATGTGGGCGCCTTAATCAGCAACATCATAATATCAAGTTCACGATGTAAATTGAATCTAATGGAACAATTCCCTTTCTAGATGTATGTGTTGAAAGGAAGGAAAATGGTACCTTAGGACATTCTGTGTATAGAAAACCGACGCATACAAATAGATACTTAAATGCAAATACTCATCACCATCCAGCACAAAAGAAATCGGTTATTAACTCACTAGTATTCAGAGCTATTTCGATTTCTGATCAAGATTCTTTAACATCGGAAACATCGAAACTGACCGAAGCTCTGAGAGGGAATGACTATTGCACTGAAGATATTACACGTTCAATTAAAAGATATAGTAAACCAGCTCCGCCAAAGGAGAATGATAAAGAGCCACCATTAGGTAGTGTTGTTCTACCCTACATACATGCCACTACAGACAAAAAAGGATTACTTTGCCGGTCCAACATACGTACAATCTTCAATACACATAAGAAGATTGGACAATGCTTGCGATCCCCAAAAGATCTTGTACCTTTCGAAACAGAAGGAGTATATAAAATTCCTTGCTCCTGTGGAGAAGTGTATGTGGGAGAAACAGGACGCTCAATATCAACTAGACTTAAGGAACATGAACGATGTATTAAAAAGAAACAAATTGTTCAATCTGCTGTAGCTGAACACCAGCATAATAGTGGCCATTTCATAAATGTAAAGGAAACCAAGGTTCTAGCATCGGTTCCAGGTTTTTATAAACGAAAAGTTAGAGAATCTATTGAAATATTTAAACATCCAAAAAATTTCAATAGAGACACGGGTTACGGTCTACATCACATTGCAAACTGAACGACACGTGGGTGTAGTATACTTCACCGAGAGCGTTATATGGCGCTGAGCTCGACGTCATCACGTACACGTATGGCAACATAGTAGGAAAATCGTAAACTAGACATAGCATCTCCAGCAAAGTCAAAGCGGTTTGCGCCACTGTTAGAGTTGTTATAATAAAGTTCGATTGAAAGTTTTAAAAAGTCATGCCGCCAACGGTCAAGTAAAATATTTATTCGAGATGTACAGTTTATTTTTTACCAATTAGATGAATAAATGAATGTAAAAACTAAAATTTTAAGTGATATATGACAAATATAGTTAGATGTTTGCTTGTTTATTTTTCCTGGTGAAGTAACACTTCACCTACTTCACTTGTTTAACCGCACCAGAAGTTTTGGAACGGGTAAGGGAAGAATTCTACCATCGTTAGGGTCTGTGCCAACAAGTTAATGGGGCAAATTTTCAACAATGTTTACACTAGAAATGTAAGATTTTCAGTTTTATTGTTATTATTAATGTTATTATACTTAAAAATTGGTTTTTAATAAATTTCTGACACATATTTTGACTGATGTCAAAAAAATATACTGGCCGACAAGATTTTTCTAACACAGGCCAGCTCATTATTTTCACAATAGAAATACCCTCCTAATAATAAAAAAATATTCGGAAAGCCCTAGTACCTACCATTTTTTAATAGCCTATTTAGAACCTTTTATATTTGCAGGTAAACAATTTTATTGAGGGGCGGCTAAAATGGGTCCATTTTACAGCGGAAAAATTACGACTGGTTTGTTTACAACATTAGACATAAAATAAACGTTAAACATCACTCTTCTGTTGAGTTTCGAATTGAGTGTATCGATATGCAAGTGTATGTGAAGACGAGAATGTCGAGTCAAACGCTCCGAAATTGCAAAATTTCTCCTGACAAATTTTATTATATTTGTGGAGAATTTCTGGTGAAATCGCAAGCCAGGCGATTTTTCGAAAATGTAAAAAAAGCCTACTTTAAATATTTTGGTGTGTTATTTGGGAATCAAAATAAGCGGTGGCTTCATGTGTGCTGTGTTAGTTGTAGTGTATCATTGGTGCAGTGGATGAAGGAAAAAAGTACGAGTTTTGCAGTTGCAATGGTATGGCGAGAACCCACCAATCATTCTGACGATTGTTATTTTTGCCTAGCAAAGACTAAAGGTTATTCCAAAAAGGGAAAGCACAATATGGAATATCCAAATTTGCAATCTGCCACACGACCTGTTCCTCATAATGCAAATTTGCCAGTGCCGATTGCGCCTTTAAATTGGCATTGATTTGGGAGATAATGGAGATAACGCATCATCAGGCAGCTCAGAAGAACAGTGCACCGATCCCACTTTTACCACAGGTCCCATTTCCGGCGAGCTACATTTGATTGTTCAAAGTGAATTAAATGATTTAGTATGCGATTTGGGGTTATCCAAGCGACAGTCAGTCAGAACTTCTGGGTTCCCGTCTTGAGGAATGGAACCTATTTGCCAAAGAAACAAAAATTACGAATTTCAGAAAAAGAGATGGTATGTTTTCTGAATTCTACAGTATTGATATAGACAGTTTAATGCAGGAACTTGATATTGAGCATTCTCCCCGTGAGTGGCGCCTATTCATAGACTCATCTAAATATAGCTTGAAAGCTGTGTTATTGCATAACGGAAATTTAAAACCCTCTATCTCAGTTGTCCATTCAGTAGCAATGAAAGAAAATTATAAAAATATGCGCACGATTTTGGATAAAATAAACGACAATAGGTATAAATGGCAGATGTGTGGGGACTTAAAAGTTATAGCGATTTTAGTGGGACTTCAGGGGGATTATAAAATATTGCTGTTTTGCGCAATAAATCAGCATTATGTAACAAAAATTTGGCGAGAAAAAAGCGAATTTCAACCAAGATCTCAAAATGTTAAATTTATACCTCTTGTTGATCCCAAAAATGTCCTTTTGCCTCCTCTTCACATTAAATTTGGGCTGATGAAAAACTTTGTGAATGCTTTTAATAAAGATGGTGATGGATTTAAATACCTTAGACAAGTCTTTCCCCAGTTAAGTGATACCAAATTAAAAGAAGACATTTTTATTGGGCCACAAATCAGAAAATTGCTGGAATTCTATTAGATTATGCTATTCTGATTTGTGTTTTTTCAATAAGCTTTCAAAAAAGTTGCCACAAAGGTGTCTTCCAATTTGAAAAAAAAAGTTGCTTAGGGCTGCGCCCTCCTTTGGGGCCCCAGTTTTTGTTTACATAACAAAAACGAAGCCCATAAAAAATCTTTGGGTACCTATTTCAGGAATTTAGAGAAATCTCATTCCTGGGTCCGCTAGAAGTAGCGTTCTATTTAAAATCCCCACTCTGTATATACTGTCGCATAGTGTTCCTAATTTAAGTTTTTTATTCTTACAAATTTTGAAAACTCCAACAATAATTATCAATTTTGCTTTCCTGACAAATACTTCTCTTCAGACTTCCATAACACTTATTTCGCATTCCACATTTAGATAATCCAACAGAATATAATACTGTTTTCAGTCTCCTAAAAACAGGTAAACTTGCTCAATATTCTCAAGAATCGCATATGTCGAGCCGGAATTGGACAGCTGAAATGACTATAGATCCGTTGTGCGGTCAGGCAAAGTTTGTAAAGAGAATAATTAAATGAATAGGCAATGAGAAGTTCCCATTACATTGTCTTCGTCCGGGGTTTTGTTTACACTGGCTTGGAAAGGTTCTTGGGGTAAAGTTTTCAGACTAACATTATTCGAAATGATAACAATTTAATTCTATGGATATGAGTCTAATATTATACCTCAAGGTTAATGTTAGAGAGCTAACGATAATGTCTACTTTAGGTAAAAATTAAGAATGTATTGTACATGTCCAGATTAAGAAAAGAAAAAATTATTTAAAAACGAGAAGAGTACTCTTAAAAGTAATATGTCAGGTTGTTAGTGTGGATTCTTGGTGCGTATATTAGTCGTGTGCGTGATCTCAGGTGTCTAGTCGTACACACTTATTTTCGATTCTATTTTACTATTATCAAATTTTATATTAACAAACATCCTCTAGCAGTGGCGGCTATTCGGAGGAAGTAGGGGAAGCGCCTCTTCCCCAAAAAAAAACCTGGCAAATTATTTTTTAACACACTTTAAAAATCAATATAATATACTAATGTTCAATATTAAATCTTTTCAATATTAAATCCAATTCATTTCCTTAAAAATTATCAATAATTGCAATGTTAAATTTAATTCATTCGTGGTATTGCCGTTGACCGCTCGTTAAAAACCTAGAGGCAAACACAAAACGAAATGTTATACTTGCGCGTATTAAGCAAACACGTATGTGCGCCCACCGCACCGGCAGCAAACCCGTTTATGTCGATCCATCAACGGAAGATCCACGTGCGAGCTCCGTAAAAATCTTCCAGCGAGAAACGAAAACAATGCCTTACAATAATGCGTTGCTATGGCAACGAGAGTATCGCATGTACGAAGACCGCGCCTCTAGGGAGGAGCTGCAGTTTAACGCTTCCGTTCGTATTGTACGTAAAGTAGATCGCGGCGATTGCGCTTTATACAGTATTTTATCGGCGGTCTTTTATGTTATTGTTTGGGGGTGTCGTTGAAAATGAGTTCGTTTGGGCCCGTCAGTGACATTGTTTGTAGTTTGTTAGAACCATTTTCCCGTTGGAAAGAAGATGACAAGAAGGACTTTTAATAACGGGTCCACAAACAAGTGTGCTGACAATTAGTGCTAAAAAAAGACATTAAAAATTCTGTTTAATCCTACAATATGCATTTCAAAAATACTTGGTTTTCTGAATTTCAGTGGCTATGTAGCAGTGGATATTTGCAAAAAATTTTTTGCATGCGGTGTACATTTTAGATCTTGTCTGTCCTAGTTTTCTCTAACTAACACTTCTCATTAAAAAAAAAATAGCTATTTTAAAGTTAGGAATACTAGACGTTTTTTAGGACAGCTGCAAAAATATTTCTCTAAAATAAATCACGACATTAAAAGTTACAAGAAACTGTGAAACCCGTATCTAAAAATTTTAAACAGTTCAGAAGTTACGAAAAAATTAATCTTTTAACATGTCAATTTTTTTTAATTGCCTCAATAAAACGTACCTACCGTATTTAGAAATGAAATTACGAGGAAAAAAAATTTTTTGACAGATTTCAAAAAAAAATTGAAACAAATGACACCCCTAAAAGTTACATGAAACTGTAAAAACCGTATATCAATATTTTAGGTAGTTCAGAGGTTACAGGAAACAAACTTTTTTTTTAAGCTGTCATAATATTTTTTCGAAATAAATTACTTCCCTAAAAGTTACATCGAATTTTGAAAACTGTATTTAAAAAAAATAGTTTAAAAGATAAAGAAAAAAACCCTCCATTTTGTGTATCCTTTTGAGTACTTTTTTATTTGAAAAACTCAAAAATGTCTATCTCTTTATCGCGTAAATGCTCAAACATAAATCGAAGCCATAAAAAATATCAGAGAAATATTTTATTTAAACAACCCAAAACTCAGCTGTGACATTTATCACAACTGACATATCAAATATTTCTGTAGCCAAATAAATGCTTCATCTGCAGGTCTGGAAATAATTTCGATTACTATTCGCAGTAAGCGGTAAAATGAGGCTAAAGTTGGAATTTAAATTATCAATTTTAAAAAATTGCAATAATTTAACCGTTAAGTTACAAATTCGAAATATGGTCACGGTCTACCTAAAAATATCTTGTTTCTTAAAAAAAAATACCGTACGGGCTTACATATTATATTAGTTTCCTTGTAATACAGGATAATGTTAAAAAATGTACCCATTTTTAGGAACTTTGATAAAAACTTCACCTGGTTAATGCATCCCTTGTATATAATCCACGAGCCTTCCTAAATAGTCCGTTTTATAAAGCATTTTAAGCACTTTTCAGTGCCATAAATAGTTTTCAAACCAGGTGCTTATTTTTCTTATAAAAAAAGGTCATTTTTTTATGACTTTATGAAAAATTTCAGTTTTTATTAAAAATTTCTATTTTCTCGCCATTTTTTCGACACAGATGCATTCAGATTTCTGTTCTCCTAGATATTTCCTATGAAAAATGTCTTTTGGAAAATTTCCATAGGACTCATCCACTGTTACAGTTAGATTTGTCATATATGTCTGTTAGTACATAGGGCAGTAAAATAAATCTTGGCTTGACACTTTTTCATTTTTGTAGTATTATATCATTTGTGATATCTAAGTCATTTTAATCTAATTTATAATTAAAAACACTCTTTTATACTATATTCAGGCTTACATTTACCATTGATACCTAAGTTACAGAAAAAATACTAGTTTCAGAAATGTCTTGTCACAAATAGCCGGAAGCAAAAGTACAAAATTAGAACCTTAGGTGAATTTACTTTATTTTTGATAGAGCCAATGTAATATACTTTCATATTGACCTGTATTATCATATAATTACTGTTTTATATATAAAATTCACTTTAAGATATTCCAATTAATAGGAATTAACATTTTTAATATGCTGTGACTCGAAGACTAGGTCAACAATCATATAAGACAAAGAAATGAAGGTAAAATCTAAGTGACATATGTTTCTGATAAGATAATCTAATAGAACATTCAAAAATCTACCTGTATATAGTTTTCTTGCGTTAATAATTCTAATCAGGTAGTTCAGAAGAATTTTGTTGTTTACATGTCAAATAGCATATTACATTTTGTTTGAAAATTTTACACTTAATTGCACTATTTTGCGTTAATTAGTAAGGTAAATTTGTTCATTATTATTTATTTCGAAATCTACAAAGATTTGCTTTGTTATTGTTTATCAGTTATCAGGTTTTTACTCGGGGTTATGATAGGTCCGTTCAAAACCACATTCTTTCAATCGATAGAATAATGCAGTCGAAATAAGCATAGAAGTAGAAGTATTGTCTCTCTTTTTCTTTCTTATTAGAAGTCCTATTGATTTGACGTATCGGTGAGCTAATATTACTAATTTAGATGGTTATTCTTTGGTTGGACAAAATACAGGGTAGCTTGGATTAGTTGAGGAGTAATAATATATTTTCATCTCTTTCTAATACCATGGATATAAAGGCTATTTTTGTTATAAACCGAACTGGAATTTGACAAGTTAATGTTTAGTTTAGTGGATTTATTGTACCAACATTATTTTGTTGATACTGAGAAAAGTTGTTTTTTTTTTCAAATAATGTTTTGGAATGTAGAAAAGGATATGTAGATTTACCTTGTTTGGTAATATTGTGTGATGGAAACCATTTTGTGCATGTGAGAAGGGCTAAGGAAAAGATCTTTGTTTTTAGCACCAAGTCTCATAAACGACAGAAGTGTCGGATGTTCTGAATTTTTTTATTGTTAACAAAATTCCATCCCAAATGGGAGATTAGAAGGATCCGATTTGACGAAGTGCAGTTGAATATTATGGTTTAGTAAATTTTGGGTTTCAACTTTACGGCCTACATGGCGATTTTGTCTTAATTACTTCCACGTGCCACTAACATCGGTCATCTTAATATTGGTGCTCATCAACGTATATATTGTGTGCTGTTTTGCCTGTCTGGAATTATATTCCAAATTTTGTTGTAGATATTTTTCTACATGGGGCAATTCTTGTTTCAGGGTTTTTGTATAAAGTTGAAACGTTGAAGTTCATTTGGGATTATTTTGGAACTTTAAAGACAAACCATTAGCAAGGTTTTGGTATGGTTTCCTAACTGCTAGTTATTTATGGAATTTGGAACTTTTCTTTTGATGGAATAGACATGAAGTCTTGGATACGGTCTACGTAGCGGAGCTGTAGGAGATAGTGACCACGGAGGAACACTTGGATGTTACCTGCCTTACCACCATTTACAGTCTACACTAGTGACTAGAGTATTCAGCTAAGTAGTAGTATAGTATTTGGAAACTTAACATATAGTACTATTTCTGTTAATCAAACTGTTATGCATATTAATTTAATTACTGGTGTCACATTGTCTGGTATATAGCATACTGTGCAGAATTTCTGTAAGGTGAAACGCAGCCGGCTTCGTAGCGCTACCTAATTACTGCTTTTTATTGGTAATATCTAAGACATTCAAATCTATGTAATAGACATTTTATAGATATTTATTGTGCTGCCACTCAGCGTGTGGCTAATCAAAATTTATTTTTTTTAATACTTAACCCTAACCATGATGGTTTGTAACATAATCATTTGTTTTAACTAGAATTAAACTTCAATCATTTGAGGGGAGGGGAAAGAAACTTATTGGGATTCTAAACTGATTATTTGATTTAATTCTTGTCTATATTGTGTAATCCAAATGTTATTGATCTGGAGTGGTATAGATAAAGAATAAGCTTCTGTGTTTTGTATTTACGTACCCAAATCGAATAATTTAATTGGGATTTCAGTTAGTGTAACCTTACAATAAATTTAAACTCTTGTTAGGGAAAACTTAATTCCTTCACTTCTTGTTGGGATACTATTAAGTTCCCTGCTGGATGGAATTGAGTTAACAATATTTTTTTTTTGTTCAGTACATTTTCTTTTTTTTTTTTGGGTATAAGTCACCGAATATATTGTGAATTAAACGATAAAAATTATTTGTTTCCAACGTGTTGGTTTTCAATTGATCAAGATAAGTGTTTACCTATTGATAGTGGTTAGATTCAATGCAACTACTCTTTTTTTTTCCAAGTTTTATTTAACTTAAATTAAAACTTGTGGCGCTCAACTTAAATATTACACCTAAAGTAAGAGATTGTGATATGAAAGTATAGGTAGAGTAACGAGAAAGAAGAATCCGAACCTACCCGACTAGAGCTAGCAATAGTCATCATTAAGAGATATTATTGGGTCGATATTAGGTGAGTGTATTGCGTCTGGTGACTAACATATCTTACTTATTTAACGCCTTCCATCATATTGGTATACCATAACATTTCAATTGAGCATCCTTTAAAGGTAAAAATGTTAGACCACTTTGAGATATAAGCACCTCAAAATACCCTTTTTTCAAACGAAAAAAATTCGTAAAATCGTCAAACTAAATGGAAACCCAACCAAAAACAATAAGGTTCTGAAGACCGGAAGAACCATCGTTTCAGAAGGTTTTGTCAGAAGAAATTAAAACTGCGACCTCAACCGTGTTACACCGATGTTGACTTTTTTGGTCAACATTGCGTTACTATATCTTCAGTACCAAAGACGGTACAGAAAAATCTCGTCTCCTCTAAAAACACATATCGAATTCAATATCAGAGTGTGAGAACCATAGTTTAGTTAGCAAGAGTACGTCTGGTAAGCCAAAATAAGAAAATTAATTTTTGTATGACATGGAGGCTGAAACTTCAAAACCTTTTTTCAATAAAAGTGTTCTACATTATTCTAATTTCAAATTAAAATGAAGGAAAATTTAGCGGTAAAAACATTGTGTCTGGTTCAAAACATCGCCATCGCGCAAAAATGTATGAACACTAACCACATTTTGTTAATAGATATTTGTTATTTTATTTAGTTCATATTTTTATTTAACTATTGTTTAGCTAACTGGAAGTATCGGGGACAGTAAAGTGTCTATATGATCTAGGGGCCTTTTAAGCCAGTTTAAGCATTCAATAAACTAGGGGTACTCACTTTTTTTATTTCTGTTTTTCCCCACGCCCTGCTCTCCAAATGAATTAACTGAGGCCTTAGTTTGTACGCTCTGTTGGCTACATGCTCGTAAATAAAATGCTTTTTTTATCTTGTAAATCAATAAATAATAATACAATTAAGAACGTAGCAAGAGAGCCTGCTATTATGATTATTTTCCGAATGATGATCGAAGATTATTTCACATTATAAATGCATTAGTTTTAACGTTGTCACATCAGTGCCCTCTCAGATGTGGCTATAGAAAACATTAATGGAAATGAAACAGATAATCTGAAAAAATATCGTGTCAAAATAAAATATGGCATATATTTAGAGTAATTTTATGTCTCAAAACATCTAAATTAAAAAACAATAAAAAAGTACACTAGTCGAAAATTTTGACAGAAAATGTATACAAGCCAATTGTGTCAACATTCTCTAGGCGTGTTAAAAATAATATAAACAAATACAAGAATTAATCATGGAATTTATTTGGCATTCGTAGTTGTGACTGATCAAAATATCGTTTTAGTGTGCTATAATTAACAGGAATTTTATTTTTAAAATCATTATAATTCTCAACTTTACATTCCATGGGTGGATAAGCGTAAACACAATCAGGTTGGAACCAACTCTCCGGATCGCTTCGCGTTTTATGTATAAATTCCCACCAGGCTATAGACTTGTTCTCTCGTTTTATAGTGTTATTTTTATGAATGGGTAGAGGCGTCTATTTCATATATGGGCAACCCCCGGGCCAGATCCGGCCCTCCACCAGCTCCAATCCGGCCCGCAGGAGATTCAGGAATTTCAAATAACGCGCAAAAAAATTAAAGATTTAATACACATAGTTTATTTGTAATTACTGTTAACCAACCTAAAACTGTATTCTTCAAATCATTAAAAACTTAAATCGATAAATAATTTTATCAAGCGTATGCAGTGGAATGCCACAGATCGTGTCAGAAATAGACGTTAGAAAGAGACAAACAGATAAACATTCGGGAAGCCGTCCGATGACCTTGAAGCGCTCCGAGCTATGCGCTATGAATAACTGTGGGCTCTGAGCGCATATTCGATGTATATGTACGATCGAAAAACTCGATTAGAGAGTATTCTTGTTGCTTATTGCGGGTAATATATAAACCGCTCAGCGTGTGTGTCAATTCAATAGTTCTTAACAACTAATAAAAAAACACACGGGAAATATTCAAGCAAATTCAGCTCAGATGAAAAAAAATCTATTAAAATGTCTGGTTTAAAAAAGAGGAAAGTGGACACAGGATGTCGTCAATTTCAAAACAAATGAACTGAAGAATACTTTTTTATCATGCACAGTGGTAAACCGATGTGTTTGTTGTGCAACAGTGAAACAATTTCGATTCTAAAAGAATACAATATGAAGCGACATAACTCCAGCAAGTATTTCACTCAATATAATTTACTTACGGGCCAGTTAAGAAAGGATAAAATTTAAAAAATCATTACCGATTTAGGGAAAGAGCATCAAATGTTCAATTCACAAAGATCAAACCTACACAGTGTTGTTAAAGCTAGTTGTATAGTTAGATTCAAAATAGCGAAAACATCGACGTCATTTTCTGAGGGAGAGTTTGTTAAAGAGTGCCTAGTAGACGAAGCAGAAATTTTGTGCCCAGAAAAGAAGAAGGGGTTTGAGAAAGTGAGCTTATCGCCACGTACGGTTGTTCGTTATATGATGACTAGTGATATAAAAAAAAATTATGGCTAGTGATATAAAAAAAAACATTGACTGATAGATTGGCTGGTTTTCGAACATTTTCGATTGAATGAGAGTGCCGTTTTATCTGACACAGCCCAGTTAGGTATTTTTATACGAGATTAATAAAAATAAGCATCGTACTCGGCTTACAGATTTTAATTTAGAAAACTCTTTACGCCTATGTACTAGTGATATTGACCCAATATTGATCATCTTGTTTCTTGGCTTCATACTCAAGTCTCTCATTAATTTTCATTTGATTTTTCTATCTGCTTCTGTTAATTTGTTTTGATATGTTTGATTTTGCTTTTATAATTAAAAAATAAAAAAATGTGTGAATTTTTATCGCTTTTTCATTCACTACTACCCACTTATTTCTTATCTAAAGCCCGCGACCGGATTAAGTCACAAAATTATGCCCTCAACTAAGCAAAGTTTGCCGATACCTGGTCTATTCTTTAATCAATCTGAGGATCTATCGCTTAAAATGAAACTTTTACAAACCGTGGCCAGCGAAATTATTTAAAATGAAAAAATAAAAATACTATGTTTCTTGTAGTAACAATAAAAACAAGAACAAGGTATGCAGTTAAATGCAATAAAATTGTATAACAACGACACATAAGTAGTGTTTTACTGCAGCATACATCGTAATAAAATGTGTACGATATAACGGACCATTAAATGCAAAAAATCTAAAATATTCAGCCTGTGCTAAAAGCATCTTACCACTTTATGCAAAACGTGAAGCTTAAAACTGATTAATGCGAGATCAGACGATGTCTAGTTTCTAGACAATACCACTTTGGTGACGTAAATAAAGGGAATCTTTTTTGTGGCTTTATCATGTCTCTCTTTTGAACAGATATTCCGAATGTTCTTTTCAAGTAAATCTGAATTTAAAGAAACTGTTAAACATCGTTTGTAGAGGCGTATTTGGAGACATAATAAAATAATAATAATAATAATATATATTGTACTCTCTAGAGACTAGTCTGTATTCGGACGCAAGAAAGAAAGCTTCGAAAATGCCAAATGTGATTTTGGCGAAACGTCAGCAAAACTGTTCTTTTCAGAACGACAGTAATGAACGGATGTACACCCGAATGAAAACACATTGTATTTTTCCATCCGTAAAGGACTAAAAATCAACATTATTATCCAAAATTAATAGAAAGTTAATTATTTCACATCACATCATACATAGAAAATTCACGTGTCGGCTACACATGCATAAAATGGCGTCCTGTGAAGAATGTTTTACCTGTTCTTCGAGCTTATATTTCAGCTAGCTGAATTTCCGACTGCATTACATTCCATATATAGAAGATTAGAGCTAGAACATTATTATTTGTGAAACTAATCCAACAATGTTGCGTGCTACCTATACGACACAAAATCACAAAAAATGCCTAATTAAACATGGCTTTTCAATTTGCTCTTGCTGAAATTCAAGAAAAATAGGACGATCGATCATCGCCGGCGAAAATAAATAAATTTCAAGAGCAACAAAAAACAAAGTGACATGACCTCTCCCACTCCAAGTTACTTTGTACTTTCTAACGTACCCAACCAGAATTCTATTTGCTAAGAGTGTCAAATATATCAAATACAATGTCGTACTCAATAAGTTGAATTTCTTTAAATATGTAATTAACATGGTCGTAGTTAACTTTTGAGACAATTAAATAGTATTAATAGTAACTTGATTTTTTTAAGATAAAGTGATTAAATTTGCAAATAAGTTGTAACAAATATAAAATGCTTGTTACTACATTTATATTTTAAGAGTCTGTTTGAAAAACCTTTGCTTCATAAATAATTTTAATAAGCATTGGGAAATATTCCATACCTTTCTTTCTAATAATAACCAGAAATTAAAATGCATTATTATTCACCATGCCACAACAAAAACAATTTTTATTTTTAAACGCGATTGTGGAACAAATTCCCACAGCAAAAACACAAATCAAAATATGATGAATAGAGACGAGTAGTCGGTCAATTCAGTATATTATCGAATTAATAAAACGCATAATAAAAAAAAACAAACCAGTTTTTCCTGTAAATGGATTAAGAAAAATTGCAAGGTATTGACCTAATTTTGAAACCAAGGTTAGTCAGTATTCTGATCTGAAGGAGAGTAGATCCCTGAAGATTCTTTGTGACATTAAAATCAAAACGGTATAAGCTGATTCTACTTCACCTCGATCTGTAAAATTAGGAGAAAGAAAATTTTCATATGGTAAGAAGCTAACGGCGGTATACAGATGTTTTCATACACCTAGCGCAAACTTTAAACAAGTTGAACAAATTTTAAATTCAGACATAGTTAAGAAGTGTAAATAGTCCGTAGATTTAAGCCATAACTAACGATAATATGTCCCAAAATGCAAGAAATTTCCATGGCGAGAATTTCTCATATTTTAACTTTCTTAAAGAAATATAGGTGCGAAGTTGTTTACCTCTAAATAATTGCCCCAGGAACAAGGAATTATGGTTTTGGTAAGATCAGGTTAGGCTTTGTTTTGTTTGAATCTGAAAAAGTTTACTTAACAACCAAGAATTTTGACAACATCGCAGAACCTCTTCTGCGTTCAACCGTTGGTTTTAAAAAGTTGCCGTTATTCATTTTATTTTTTAGATTTTTAAGTTAAAATAATGCATAAAAAGGGCCAGGACGTCAATTTTTATGAAGGTACACGAAAGTGATAATTGGGGTTAGGAAATCTCTGAAATTTGAATATGAATAATTCAAAAACGCACAATGAACACATAAATCTTACTACGGATGAGAAGACCACGCGGTAGCTCTATCAGTTCAGGTAAAATGGTTATGTCAGCGGAGAACTTTCAGAAAAGTTATGCCAAATAAGCTAAAAGAATCTTTGGCTTCAAATATTTAAGAGTTGTGAAATAGCAAACATGAGTGTGTCGTAGTGGCGTTAAACTAGACAAGGTTCTTTGTTAACCATCCTACGATTTTAATGAGGTATTGGGTTGGGGATAAAATCATTACTCTACGTATATTACCAATTTCAGTATTTCCAGTTTCAACATATTTAGATTTCTTCTACTGCCTTTATTATAACAGATAGAAAAAAATGTTAAAAACCAAAGTTGTAGGGATTGTCCTAATCCTCCAGGAAATGAATTCATTAAAACCAGTGAACATCGCAACACTACTAAAAAACATAAACTTTGTATTTTTTAAATGGGACACCATATATATTACATTGTATTTCGATAGAGAATATTTTTCTCATTTCAAAAATGTATAATATGTCTATATTAGGTTCAGCAGTTTTTAAAATATTTACGTTTAAAAATCGTGATAGTATCAGATTTGGGTTTACGAAATCACAGTTGCCATGGACAAAAAACAAAACAAAGCTGAAGATTCAAGCGCCATTAATATTAATTAAAACTTATTTAGCCGTCAAAAGGAAAGAGTTTAATCTGTAAAATAGGTTATACAGAAGAGGAAACATTTTATATGCTTCAAATATTTAACAAAAACAGTAATATTGTTAATTAAATACTTAATATTTGTCTATATAAATTACAACATAATTAAAAAATAACAACAAAATATAACAAATCAACAATAAAACAAATTTACGGTAACCACTGCGATATTAAACAGAACCACACGAACACAGAACTACCAATAGTTACTGGAAAATTACATTTTACAATAATTATTGTGTGCATTTTACAATTGTTGAATGTGACCGCCATCATTTTCAACACATTTTCTATAATCATTGCCGGTTTTAAGTAAAACATTCTTAATAATTTGAGGATTTTCATTTAAGAAATTAATACTAGTTTCAATTATTTCCCTTAAATCCTCTAAATGATTACTTTTTTCTTTATAAACTCCTTTCTTTAAATATACCCAGGACAAACTACCTAACGGCATCAAGTCTGGACTATTCGGGGCCCAATTATTCATTTAAATATTCTCTTACATAAATAGGATTATGAGGTGTGGCGCCATTTTGATGCCACACAGGGTTCGCGTAATAACAACAACAAAGCGGAAAAAAACAGTAATAATATTAGAGCCTTTGCAGAAGTTTTGATTGGTCAGGGCGCTAAAATTTACCTGTGCTCCGAAAACAGTTAAAATTGGCGATGGTGTAAAAATATAAATAGTTTTCAAAAACTCAATAGATTTTAAATATTTAAATAGTTACCGAGACCGACGCACAGTGTGGTAAATCGGCCATTTAGTACGACATAATTATTCAAGCATTGTTTTAACGTTTTTTAAATTTTATATAATACTTTTTTAGGATAGGTAACAAAATGTTTTGCAAAAAAAAATGTAAACAAGATGCGGGTTACTAAAATGGCTTCAGTTTTTAATAAAAATGTAATGTTTTGTGTAACTTAAAAACACAATTGATGTCAAAATGCATGAATCATTGCTTTAAACTTATTATTAACTAATAGCTATATGACGCATATAAAATTAAGATAGAATACAAGGTGTCTTGTCAAATATTGCTTTATTTAGGTTATGTAGAATTGTGAGTACAAAATATCATTGAGTTTCTATTCTATTCATTACATAAACAATAGAAGAACTTTTAGACTAAACAATATGTAACAGATAATGTTTTAGAAAAGCCCACTACGTATGCACCTGCACCCAAGCACTCCTTAATTTTTTTGATATTGGTAATAAAACATTCAAATAAAAATTAATTAGTTAGGTATACTTTTCGTGATAAATAAATTGTTTTTGTTATTTGCCATATACAATGAATCGATATTTTTTAGATATTGCACTTACTATATTTTTATATTTATTTTTGTATTTATTTTATATTTTATATATTGCACTTTATATATTTTTATATTTTTATGAAATTATCTTTACAAAAATGCCAATTTTTGGTAGTGATATTCGTTTAAGATTTATTTTTGTAAAGGTAGAAAAGTAGTTAAAATTTACCTAATTGATTAGTTTTTTATTTGAAATTTTCATTTCTAATATTAAAAGAATTGAAGGGAGTGTGGTTTTATAAAATTATATCTTAGTTATTTACCGAATTTTAAAAGTGTTATCATTTTGCTTGGAAATAATGTGGCATTATAACTATTAATTTAGTTTTAACACGATGTGGCATGTAAAACTTCTACCGAGGGATAAAATATCCATATTTTTAAAATGGGTTCGCCATCTTGAACTTTAAAAAGATAACAGCTGTAATACAAAAAAGTCTTTGCAAAATGTTTACCGTTATCGGACGATTATTTGCAAAGTTCTGGTCATATAAACATCGTGCAGTTTTTTTTTAGTCAGTAGTAATTAAGGAGCCATAGTTAAAGCTATATAAATCCCAATGGGCATCTATGAGCAGCTAATTTTTTGGTTTTTGGTTAAAAGAGATCCTTTTTCTTATTTTTTATATAAAAATTAAACTAAACTTCAACAAACTTTTTTTTGCATGCTCTACAAGTTAAAAAAAACTACCTAAATATAGTAATACCTAAAAAGACCCAAATTTTCTGAGGTAAGGGCTTTAATATTTAAAAAGTTTTGATACCGTAGAAAACTTTAATTATAAACAGTAGTCATGTAAGAAATTAGAAAAACATTTGCTATGTTTAGTATCATATTTTCTGTTTTGAAAATGATGTATAGAAACATGTTAATTTCAGATTTAAAATATTTACTAACTTTCAACTGTAATTATAATTTTGTTTCTCAATTGCATTTTTCTATTATTAACACTATCTTAAATATAGATTTTTAGAATATGTTAAGAATATTGCAAAATTACCTATGTCGTGCTACGCCGATTTTATGACGTTGTGGGATTCTTTTTACATTTATGACATATCCAGTGACATGTTGATGTTCAGCAAAATCAGATTGTACACATTGTCTGGCTCGAATAAAACATTCATGTTTCTTTAACCTATATCGCCCAATATTTCCTTGGTTTTGGTGATTCTTTTTTTAACGTGATATTTATTGGGTATGCATTTTTAATATTTATACTCACTCACAAAAATAAACATCATAGCTAAGTATTTATAGGGGAGATGAAAGTAAACAATGGCGTTCTATTGGACTTTTACTTTGAAGTTCACTGCATTTCTTTACTGAGAAAATTACATAACATCAAGGGTCTACGACTGTCCCTATACGCTTTTATAGTTTTGGATTCTTTAAATACGCAGCTGTCACTTATACCCAATTACCTTGAAGTCCTGAACACCAATGTGGTACGTTCAGGTATGACATAACCAAATTATGATATTTTTAGTTTTCTATAAAAATGTGGATGAATGACGAAAGCTACGTTTTTTTCTTATGGGACGGACGCAATTGTCATTTTAACTTGTTACTCGTAGGTTATAGTCTACAACACATACACAACTAATTGAGATTGACAAATTCGGACCGAATATAATGGAGTTCAATGGCAGTATACTGAATTACTGTGACTATAAGGACGGTGGCGACAATAGGGAAACCAATTTTGGATTGGTTCGGCCATATTGCTGCTAAAATCTCTTTGTTTACTTTTTGCCTACGGGGGTTTCTTATAAGGTTTCTTATTTTAGTGTATTATTTTATTTGTTTTTTTTTTGGTTATTAAAATGAATATTGATTCAAACAATAAGTTCAAAGCCATTGGTCATACGGAGAAATGTGTTTAAATCTGGTTCACCTGCTTTTGGCTTGTAATTATAAAGTGTTTGTGATGAATTTGTGAATGGCTCTGACCGTAAATATTTTAAGTTTAAGTTTACTGCAAGAAAAGTTATTAAATATTGCACATTATTATATTTTGGTTCTATTTTGCTGTAAAAGACAATATTGTTTCATTTCTTAGTGTATGTTTTACTTTATTCAGCACCCCAGTTTGAGGTAGAAGCTCTCAAATATTATTTTGTAGGCCTTCTTCAGTACAACTGGCATTAACTACTTGCACAAATATTTTTATTTGTTAAAAATCTAAATGAAAAAGTAAGATTGCACTAGATAGTTTGCATAGATTATTATAATAAAGCATTAACATATCCCTACATTTACAACCGACGACCTGACAGAAGTTGTCAGTGTAAAGTAAATTTCTAATTTTTTCTGTCGCATATTAATCTTTGTAGACTGAAATGAATAATAATTTCTTTAATTAACCTTTTAGCTGATCCAATTTTCTTATATTAATGTGTTGAAGTAGATTAATTTAGTCATATTTTGCGAAAAACTAACGATAATATGTGTGCGCTTATTTAAACCTTTAGAAATTTTACATCAATATGGCGGATGGGCTTCTATTGTCTCCACTGTCCTTATACAGTCACTGTAAATTGAATCTCGTACCAGCTCCACTATCTCCAGAACCTTGAATACAAGAGGTATTAGTTTCCTTGTAGCAAATAATTGCTTGGCTGGTAATACACTAAACATTAGACGATAACTTTTTCTACTCTGCAACGACTCGTTTTACTTTAGAGTAATACCTTATAGGAGTACATTTGGACGTAGTGGAGTAGTCCCTGCAAGGTTCAGGAAGGTTCTGATACTTAAAATTTGTAATTTAGTATAAACAGATTAGAAGTAGTAACATTGAAAAATTACACTGACGACAAAATTTTTTTTTGTTGTAACACAAATCAGAATAGCATAATCTAATAGAATGAACCTATCCAAATACGAAAATGACAAATAGAAAGTTGTAGCACGTAGCATTCTCTTGTTAGAGTTGTAGAACCATATCAAATGTTACGATAATTAATATCTATAGAAAAAATGATTTCAGAAAATTCTTAACCCTGTTTATTGATTATCTTTACAGTTTTCGCGTATTAAACATACCATACATGTAAGAGAAAAGCAAACGAGAAAAATATTAATTATTATTATTTTTTCCGTTTATGAGGTGTCCTATCTTTCTCTTCAAAAACCAATAGTAGTCACCCATCATGGCTGGTTCCCATCGTCCTTTCACCCTGCTCGTCAGTAACAGCTCCCAAATTTTTAGGAAAAAATGACAGATGGGAATGGAGGAAGTGAATTTTTAATGACATTCTGGCACCAAGCGCTTTATAGGCATCTAAGAGTTCATTAACTAGTTGTTCATAAATTTTATCCATATCCTGAAAATCCTCTTACTACATTAACAAATGAATTCCATGCTGTGAGTTCCTGCCTAATAAGCTTTTCCGTAAAATTGACATCGTCCAGCAATTTTCTGATTTGTGGCCCAATAAAAATGCCTTCTTTTAATTTGGCATCACTTAACTGGGAAAAGACTTTTCTTAGGTATTTAAATCCATCACCATCTTTATTCAAAGTCTTCACAAGGTTTTTCATCAGCCCAAGTTTAATGTGAAGAGGAGGCAAAAGGACATTTTTGGGATCAACGAGAGGTATAAATTTAACATGTTTAGATCCCGTTTGAAATTTGCTTCTTTCTGGCCAAATTTTTATTACATAATGCTGATTTATTGCACGACTGCCCCATAAAGAAAGAAAACAGCAATATTTTGTAAATCCTCCCTGAAGTCCCACTAAAATCGCTATAACTTTTAAGTCCCCACATATCTGCCATTTATACTTATTGTAGTTTATTGTCTCCAAAATCATAATTTTCTTTCATTGCAACTGAATGGGCAACCGATATAGAGGATTTTAAATTTCCATTATGCAATAACATAGCTTTTAAGCTATATTTAGATGAGTCTATGAATAAGCGCCACTCACGGGGAGAAGGTTCAATATCAAGTTCCTGCATTAAACAGTCTATATCAGTACACGCGCTCAACGAATTTTCCATACTGTAGAATTCAGAAAACATAGCATTTCTTTTTCTGAAATTCGTAATTTTTGTTTGTTTGGCCAATAGGTTCCATTCCTTAAGACGGGAACCCAGAAGTTCTTACTATTGCTTGGATAACCCCAAATCACGTACTAAATCATTTAAGTCACTTTGAAAAATAGTGGCTCGCCGGAACGGGGACCTCTGGTAAAAGTGAGATCGGTGCACTGTTCTTCTGAGCTGCCTGATGATGCGTTATCTCCATTATCTCCCAAATCAATAGCTTGCCAATTTAAAGGCGCAACCTTCAGTCTTTGTCAGGCAAAAATAACAACCGTCAGAATGATTGGTGGGTTCTCGCCATACCATTGGAACTGCAAAAGACATACTTTTTCTCTTTCCCTTCATCCACTGCACCAATGATACACTACAACTAACACAGCACATATGGGGTGCTCACCGCTTATCTTGACCCCCAATTAACACATCAAAATATTTAAAGTAGGCTTTTTTTATAATTTCGGAAAATGGCCTGGTTTGTGATTTCACCAGAAATTCTCCAGAAATATAACAAAATTTGTCAGGAGAAATTTTGCAACTTCACATACACTTGCTTATCGATACACAGAAAACCACTCAATTCGAAACTCAACAGAAGAGTGATGTTTAACGTTTATTTTATGTCTAATGTTGTAAGCAACCCAGTCTAGGTAATTTTTCCGTTGTAAAATGGATCCATTTTAGCCGCCCCACATTAAAATTGTTTACCTGCCAATATAATAATAATAATATAATTCCATTGTGAAAATAATGAGCTGGACTGTGTTAGAAAAATCTTGTCGGACAGTATTATTATTATGTCACTGAAAAGAAATTGACGGCCTTAGAGTCAATTTTGTAAGTAGTTGCTTGGCAGTAGTAATTATATAATTATTTTGCATAGGAAATTACTATAAAGTATTCTTCGCAGTAACAAATACATGCATAATGCTTAAAAACGTGATACCCAAAGTGGTTATTGATAGTAGGATTATTAGTAATAAATATGTAAAAATCGTTAAAGAGTAGTAGTGGAAACAGTTATAGCTATTTTAGTGCTAGCTGGGATATTGAATCGACAAGCTAATCTTGCAAATACATTTCCTATTGAGGATTATTGTGTATTTTATATGATCGTTTTATCTTAGGCCCTCCAAAACACCTACTTCAACTCTCTCTGTAAAATGTATATGGTGAAGAGCCTACTGGACACGCTGTTCACAAATCTTTTTAAACAACTAGAGTAAACTTTGAACAAGTTATACAAATTTTAAGTTCAGACCCAGTTATAAGAAATGTAAATAGTCCGTGGAATCAAGCCATAACTAACGATAATATATCCCAAAATACGGAAAGTTTCCATGGCAAGAATTTCTCGTATTTTAACTTAAAATATTACTAAAGGAAATGCAGAGGCGAAGTTGTTGTTTACCTCTAAATAATTGCCCCGGGAATAAGAAACGTAGATTTGATCAGGACTGAAAACATTCAGCGGCCGCAAAAGAATTGGCTTCAGTTCAAAAAGACACTCCATGTTCCTAAAAACCATATGTTTGCCAACAAAAGTCGGGGAAAGAATTGCCTTTTCGAGGTTCTCTTTATGAAAACTTAAAATTACTTAAAACTTAAAATAAACGGAAATGCATTTTCCTGTTGAGTTTACGTTAAGTTTTGAACGGTTTAAATTGAAATGCTTTTCTTTGTAAATGCTTTGTAAATATAAAATGTATATATAACAGATGTATAAATAGATCTTTATTCAGAATGTAAAATACCTCTCATTCTGAAAGCTAGGGCTCTGTGCAAAAAGTTCCTAAGTGATTTTATCACGTTTTGAAATTTTGATGATTTTCACCCATATTCACTAAAGAGGTTTAAATTTAGACCAGAGTCTAACTTGACAGTTATGGGTTTAAGTTGACATTTTTAAAAATTAAACAAATATTTTTTCTAAATGTCACAATTACAAATTGACAGTGACATAAGCGAAACATAACTGGCGAACTAAGATATTTAAGTACCATGTCAACTAGACCTAGTCTAAATCTTAAACCTTTTTAGTGAATACGGCGATTAATGTTCTACTTTATTCTGGAAATATTGTCACCTGATTTTTTAGTTAACAATTTACACATAGGGACTTAATAAAAACTATACAATAATTAACAATATTTCAAATTTTCGACGCGCCCTGCATAAGATATTCACGATTTTTTACTCTATGATACCATATTATTGCCTTGCCACCAAAGTTACATATACAATTTTTTACAAATCCTGTATAATTTATTTACATTTTTTTTACACCAATCTTGGTTTGGAGCACGCAAAACTTTTAATGAAGAATAATTTTTACTTCCCTCGTAAAAGGGATCTTCACGTTTCAGGGTCCCTAGATGACGAAAAACATGTTTTCTCAATTCCGTCGGTCTGTCTTTCTGTTCGCGGCGTCGCTAAAAAACTACTTACCCGATTAACTTGCAATTTTGGTTAAAAATTAAGGGTCATATGGGGATGACCTGGTAACATTTTATTATTTATTTATTATTATTATTAAAAAATTCCTCATCCAATTTATCTCAAATTTTGCAAATACATCAAGCATTATATTGGAATCAACAATTTTGGTACGAATCCAAGATGGCGGAACAAAATGGCGGCTTAATAAAATATTTAAAAAATCAGCCTGAAAAAACTGCTTAATGGTTTGATTTCAAATTGTGTGCCATAACTAATTGTGGTACAGGGGTCAATTAGTAAAATCGTGGTACTAATTCAAGATGGCCGAAAAAAATAGCGACCAAATAAAATGTTTTTAACCGTGAAAAAAATCACCCTCTCACTTTTACCCACCTTTACGTTTTAACGTCGCCAAATGCCAAAAAATGTTGTTTTATCAACTCCGTCGGTCCGTCTGTCGATCTTTCTGTCTGTCTGTCAGTTCGTGGTATAGCTTAAAGCCTACTTACCCGATTGAGTTCAAATTTTGGTCAACAATCAAGGGTCATATGGGGATGGCCTAGTAAGATTTTGGTAAACATCCAATATCACGAAAAAAAATGGCGGCCTAGTGAAATGTTAAAAAAGTTATTAATAAAAAACTACTCATCCACTTTATCTGAATTTTTGCAAAAAACCTCAATTATTATGTTAGAATAAAGTAGGGGAAGTATGGACATAATGACACATAAGGATAAAATGACACACAACCTGTATTTCATAATTCGCGCTATTTACCGCCCCACCGACTGTATGTCACGTGTTTCAAACGGTTCCTGGATAAGCTGCCAAGAGTGTAATATTAAAAGTTCAGTTAGACCGACGCAGTCGTATAGTGAAGGGGTACCGGGCTAAAAAAAATTTCCACGTGTGATTCTGTTTTCTTATTTTCGGTAAGTTTTGGATTTTCAATCAACTCATTTTGCTTTAAATCAATTCTTTATAGTGTATGGAATGACATGGCTTGATTACTTTCGTAAATAGATAACATTTAATGCATATTTTTAATGTAAAATTATTAAATATCCAATATGGGTAAAATGACATAGTGCTCATTCGGACAAAATGACAGTATGTCATTTTGTCCATTATAATTTATATAGACCAAAAATATGATTATATTTATTTGCTTACAGACCATACTGCCAGAATGCCGCGCAACTATAAAAGAACATCTAATCGACAATCCTGGAGCGACGTGTCAATGAAAAATGCAATTGCGGCTGTTCAGCAAAATAAAATGGGTTGGCTTTTAGCCTCCAAAACGTTTGGTGTCCCAGGGGACTCTGAGAAGACACGCGTTAGGAAAAAACAAAACATTAAATCCAACTAGTAAAGGACTAGGAAGATACAAACCTACTTTTCCTCTAGAAATTGAAAGGCAGCTAGTTAATAATTTAAAATTATTAGAAACACGACTTTTTGGTTTGACTCGTAAAGACGTTCAGAAGTTAGCATTTCAGTTAGCCGAACAAAATAAATTTCCCCATATTTTCAATGCAGAAAAACAAAGAGCTGGACAGGAATAGTTAACAGGGTTTTTAAAAAGGAATAAAGATATTTCGGTACGTAAACCAGAACCGACTTCAGCAGCTAGGGCTCAGGCTTTCAATAAGCCTCAAGTTGAAAAATTCTTTAAGGTATATCAAGATTTGTTGGATACTCACAACTTTTCACCCAATAGGATTTATAATGTAGATGAGTTCGGTCTGTCTACTGTTCAGAAACCACAGAAAATTTTGGCAACAAATGGCCGGAAGCAAATCGGCTGCTTAACAATTGCTGAGCGAGGATCTCATATCACCGTTGTGTGTTGCATGAATGTAATTGGCTCTTACATACTTCCATGTTTAATATTCCCTAGAAAGAATTTTAAAAATGAGCTTTTGGATGGGGCCCCAACTGGCACTCTTGGAATTGCACAAGAGTCGGGCTGGATGACCACAGATGTGTTTTTCAAATGGTTGAAGCATTTTTTAACCTATGCGAAGGCTAGTGTTGACGAAAAAGTGCTCCTCGTCGTCGATGGTCATGCTAGTCACAAAGGATTTGAATCATTGACATACGCTAAAGAGAATGGTATAATCGTATTATGTCTGCCACCTCATTGAACCCATCGGATGCAACCTTTGGACGTATGTTTTTATGGACCATTAAAAACTACTACAATCAGGAAATATCAAAATGGTTAAAGATTCATCCAGGTCGCGTAGTTACTCATCTACAAATTGGCTATTTATTTAATGAGGACTATGGCAAAGCTGCTACTGTGCAAAATGCATGCCAAGGATTTAAAAACACTGGTCTCTGGCCTGTTGCTCATGATATCTTTCCAGATTATATGTTTGAGCCTGCTGAAACAACCAATGTTCCAATAATGCCTCCTGAATTTGCGTACACACAGGTAACAGAAAATTCAAGTTCTAAAAATAACGAAATTGCCTCTACCGTACCAGATGAAAGCACGAATAGTCAAGAGAATCCTGGACCATCAACAGATTCATTTTCTGAAAGTGCACCCATCATACCATATGAAATATCACGAGGTGAGGAAAATCCTGAACCATCAAAAAGTTCTTTGCTCGTTCCGATTGAAATGTTCTCTCCTATTCCGCAAGGAAATTTAGGCAGGGGAAGAGAAAACCAAAGAAGCAAAAAACGCATTTTGTTCTCACTTCTACACCGAACATGGAGGAAGTAAAAGCCAAAAATGAGCCTAAAATCACCTCTGAAAAAAGAAAGCGAAAGGCCACTAGAGCAGTATTTGATTACAATGATGATGATGAAGAGGCAGATCCATTTGCTTCGCAAACTGATGACGACGACTGTCCCTGTATTTATTGCAACGACTTATATTCCCGTTCAAAGCCTGGTGAGAACTGCTTAAGGTGTATAAAATGTGCACAGTGGGCTCATGCAATTTGCGCTGATGTACCAAAAACGACAAAGATGTTCATTTGTGAACTATGTGTTTCTGTTTAAGTCATTTTGTCCATAATACATATGCCATTTTGTCCATTCAGTATGGACAAAATGGTTTTGAGTTAGGTTTTAGTATTAAACTTTTAAGTTTGTGTACCTTTACATTATTTAAAAATAACTTTCTTACATGAAAAGCTAATGTATCAAAGATAACTGTTACATATAATAAGCGTTTGTTACTGTTTATAAGAAGTTTTCATAAAGCAATATTAAAATACTATGTCATTTTGTCCGTACTTCACCTAATATTTTGGTACGAAGAGGATGGCAGAACAAAATGGCGGCTTAATAAAATATTTAAAAATTCAGCCTGAATAACCACTTAATGAATTGATTTCAAATTGTGTGCGATAGCTAACTGTGGTATAGAGGTCAACTAGTAAAATTTTTGTAATCGTCAATAAATCACCCACTCTTTCAGGTTTTATATATATTTTCACGTTTTAGCGTCCCTAGTTGCCAAAAAATTTGTTTCGTCAGCCCGTCTGTCGGTCTGTCAGTTCGCGGCATTGAACTAACCCGATTGACTTCAAATTTTGATAAAAAGTTAAAAGTCATATGGGGATGATCTGGTAATATTTTGATAAAAATCGAGTACGGCAAAAACAAAACGGCGGCCTAGTGAAATAAGTGAAAAACAAATAGTGAAGTAATATTTTGGTACGAATCCAAGATGGCGGCACAAAATAAAAAACTAGAAACTACTTAATGATTGCAAATTGTGTGCAATAACTAATTGTGGTATAGTGCTTAACTAGTAAAACTAGTTACTAATTCAAGATGGCGGAACAAAATTGCGGCCGAATAAAAATTTTGTAATCGTGAAAAATTCACTCTCTAGATTTTACATATATTCACGTTTGAGCGTCCCTAGATGCCCAAAAACAAGTTTTATCAAATCCGTCGGTCCGTCTGTCGGTCTGTCTGTCAGTTCCCGACATAATTTAAATACTACTTACCCGATTGACTTCAAATTTTGACCAAAATTTTTATCTACCTCGCTTTAAGTCTTTTAGATAACTCTCCACTTAATGTTTTTCGATATTTAAAGAACTTCCAACAAGATGCTGCTCCGTCCTATCGAGACTATCGATATGTTAGATTTTTAAACAACTCTAAACCCAAAGGATAGATTGACTACTCCATTACGTTCAAATGTACTCCTATAACGTATTACTACAAAGTAAAACGAGTCGTTGCAGATCGTCTACTGCTACTTTAAACTGGCTATTACCAGTCGTTATTCTTCTGTCGCAACTTAGAAGTAAGAATTACAGTAATTATTTACTACAAGTAAACTATTACCTCTTGTACTTATGATTCCGGGGATAGGGGGCGCTGGTACTAGATTCGGTCGGTGATTTTATAAGGTTAGTGGCAACAATAGAGTAACCAATTTTTAAATGGTTCGGCAATATTGCTGCTGCTAAAATCGAGTTGTTTACTTCTCGCCTATGTAGGTTTCTTATGAGGTTTATCGTTTCAGTGTCTCTCATTTTATTAGTTTATGATTGTTAAAATGAATATTGGTTCAAACAAGAAGTTCTCAGCCATTGGCCATATGAAGAAATGTATTTAGGCCTGGTTCACCTGTTTTTTGCCTGTAATTATAAAGTTTTGGTGATAAATGTGTAAATGACTATGACCGTAAATATCTTAAGTTTAAGTTTACTCCAAGAAAAGTTAATTAATATTGCACATCATTATATTTTGGTTTTATTTTGCTGTAAAAGACAATATTGTTTCATGTCTTAGTGTTGTTTTACTTCATTCAGCACCTCAATTTGAGGTAGAAACTCTCTAAGATTAGCATAAAAGAAACTTTATTTTGTAGGCCTTCTTCAGTACATATTACATTACTAAATTCACTTGGCAGACAACTCTCATTAATCGCTTGCACAAATATTGTTATTTGTTAAAAATCTAAATGAAAAAGTAAATTTGTACTAGATAGTTCGAATAGATTATTAAAATAAAACATTAACATAACCCTACATTTACAACTGACGCTGATAGATGTTGTCAATATAAAAGTAGATTAATTTGGTCATATTTTGCGAAAAACTAGCGAGAACATGGGTGCCATGATGACTGTAGCGTTGCCTTTATCTGCTGAAAGGACCAGAATGTCTTCATCTTCATTTAAGATTTATTATGGGATTTATTATTTATTATGGGATCTCCTCTATCACCTATGGTAGCGAATATCTTTATAGAAGCCTTTGAATATATTGCTCTAACATCAGCTTCACTAAAATCAAAACACTGGTTCAGATATGTAGATGATACTTTTGTAGTATGGCCTCATGGGCAGGCTAATCTCATATTTCTGGATCACCTCAATCAACAACTTCATAATATCAAGTTCGCAATGGAAATTGAATCTAATGGGACAATTCCCTTTCTAGATGTATATATTCAAAGGAAGTAAAATGGTACATTAGGACATTCTGTGTACAGAAAACCGACGCATACAAATAGATACTTAAATGCAAATTGCCACCACCATCCCGCACAAAAGAAATCGGTTATTAATTCAGTAGTATTTAGAGCAATTTCGATTTCTGATCAAAGTTCTCTAACATTAGAAACATCGAAACTGACTGAAGCTCTGAGAGGGAATGGCTATCGCACTGAAGATATTACGCGTTCAATTAAAAAATATAGTAATCCAACTCCGCGAAAGGAGGCGGATAAAGACCCACCGTTAGGTAGTGTTGTTCTTCCATACATACATGACACTACAGACAAAATAGGATGATTACTTCGGCGGTCCAACATACGTACAATCTTCAACACATAAAAAGACTGGACAATGCTTGCGATCCCCGAAAGATATTGTACCTTTTCAGACAAAAGGAGTATATAAAATTCCTTGCTCCTGTGGAGAAGTGTATGTGGGAGAAACAGGACGCTCAATATCAACTAGAATTAAGGAACATGAACGATGTATTACAAAGAAACAAATTGTTAAATCTGCTGTAGCTGAACATCAGCATACCACTGGCCATATTATAAATGTAAACCAAGGTTCTAGCATCGGTTCCAGGCTCAATTTTTATATATTTTATTAAGCCACAATTTTGTTCCGCCATCTTGGATTCGTATCAAAATGTTATCAGTTGATTCCAACATAATACTAGGTGTTTTTGCAAAATTTGAGATAAATTGGATGAGTAGTTTTTTAATAATATTTTTTTTAACATTTCACTAAGCCGCCATTTTGTAAAAAAAATGTTTTTTATCATCTAGGGACTCTGAAACGTGAAGATGTGAAAATATCTCTGAGGGTGATTTTTTCATGATTACAATACCTCCCTTTTACGAGGGAAGTAAAACGTAGTAGACTTTCATGTTTTATTTTTTTAAGGATCTACTTGGATCGATTTAGTATATATTTTTATTAATTACTCTGCAATATTTTTTAAGACACTTACATTACAGAAATATTAACAACGGGAAAATATCATCAGAAAAACAGAAATTGGAGTGTTACGAGTTTCGGCATAAATAATACTGCTTAGTAGGTAATAAATTTACATCTTGGCGTTTATTTTATTTTCTTTGCAACAACATGATTTGTTTTAAACTTATTTAAAGTTTGACCCTTTATTTTATAAACGTCAGAAATGAAATGTGAAGATGCCGTGTTGTAGAGCGGAAAAAATCTCAAATTTAACTGTGTCTGTCTCAAAAATCAATAGTTTTTGAAATATTCAACCATATTAATTTGTGCGTTTTTCAGACAACCCTCTATCTCAGGAACTCTGCAATACGGGGGAAGTAAAACGTAGTAGACTTTCATGTTTTAATTTTTTGAGGGTCTACTTGGATCGATTTAGAATTTATTTTTATTAATTACTCTGCAATATTTTTTTAAGATACTTACATTACAGAAATATTAACAACGGGAAAATATCCTCAGAAAAACAGAAATTGGAGTGTTACAAGTTTCGGCATAAATAATACTGCGTAGTAGGTAATAAATTTACATCTTGGCGTTTATTTTATTTTCTTTGCAACAACATGATTTGTTTTAAACTTATTTAAAGTTTGACCCTTTATTTTAATTTGTGAAAGGTATACCAAAAAGGACCGAGCCGTACAAAGGAATTTTTTTTTTATTTCACGATGATAGATTTTCTGGATAGAAACGTGTGGAACTATATTTGTGTGATACAAAGTTGTGTAGCAAAGTGAATTTCCTCTTAAAATCTGAAATAAAAAATCGAGGTCATATTAAGTCGATAGAGGTGCCAAAAACGTCAGAAATGAAATGTGAAGGAAGATGCCGTGTTCTAGAGCGGAAAAAATCTCAAATTTAACTGTGTCTCAAAAATCAATAGTTTTTGAAATATTCAACCATATTAATTTGTGCGTTTTTCAGACAACCCTCTATCTCAGGAACTCTGCAATAGGGGGGAAGTAAAACGTAGTATACTTTCATGTTTTAATTTTTTGAGGGTCTACTTGGATCGATTAAGTATATATTTTTATTAATTACTCTGCAATATTTTTTTAAGATACTTACATTACAGATATATTAACAACGGGAAAATATCCTCAGAAAAACAGAAATTGGAGGGTTACGAGTTTCGGCATAAATAATACTGCTTAGTAGGTAATAAATTTACATCTTGGCGTTTATTTTATTTTCTTTGCAACAACTTGATTTGTTTTAAACTTATTTAAAGTTTGACCCTTTATTTTAATTTATGAAAGGTATACCAAAAAGGACCGAGCCGTACAAAGGAATTTTTTTTTTATTTCACGATGATAGATTTTCTGGATAGAAACGTGTGGAACTATATTTGTGTGATACAAAGTTGTGTGATGAATTTCCTCTTAAAATCTGAAATAAAAAAGTTGTGTAGCGGAAAAAATCTCAAATTTAAGTCTCAAAAATGAATTTCCGTAGTAGACTTTCATGTTTTAATTTTTTGAGGGTCTACTTGGATCGATTAAGTATTAAAATCTGAAAGAAAAAAATCGTAATAGGTAATAAATTTACATCTTGGCGTTTATTTTACTTTCTTTGCAACAACATGATTTGTCTTTATTTTAATATTAAGAACTATATTTGTGTGATACAAAGTTGTGTAGAGTGAATTTCCTCTTAAAATCTGAAATAAAAAATCGAGGTCAAAAACGTCAGAAATGAAATGTGAAGGAAGATGCCGTGTTCTAGAGCGGAAAAAATCTCAAATTTAACTGTGTCTCAAAAATCAATAGATTTTGAAATATTCAACCATATTAATTTGTGCGTTTTTCAGACAACCCTCTATCTCAGGAACTCTGCAATACGGGGGAAGTAAAACGTAGTAGACTTTCATGTTTTAATTTTTTGAGGGTCTACTTGGATCGATTAAGTATATATTTTTATTAATTACTCTGCAATATTTTTTTAAGATACTTACATTACAGAAATATTAACAACGGGAAAATATCCTCAGAAAAACAGAAATTGGAGTGTTACAAGTTTCGGCATAAATAATACTGCGTAGTAGGTAATAAATTTACATCTTGGCGTTTACTTTATTTTCTTTGCAACAACATGATTTGTTTTAAACTTATTTAAAGTTTGACCCTTTATTTTAATTTATGAAAGGTATACCAAAAAGGACCGAGCCGTACAAAGGAATTTTTTTTTTATTTCACGATGATAGATTTTCTGGATAGAAACGTGTGGAACTATATTTGTGTGATACAAAGTTGTGTAGCAAAGTGAATATCCTCTTAAAATCTGAAATAAAAAATCGAGGTCCGTGTTTAAAAATATTAAGTCGATAGAGGTGCCAAAAACGTCAGAAATGAAATGTGAAGATGCCGTGTTGTAGAGCGGAAAAAATCTCAAATTTAACTGTGTCTCAAAAATCAATAGTTTTTCAAATATTCAACCATATTAATTTGTGCGTTTTTCAGACAACCCTCTATCTCAGGAACTCTGCAACTCGGGAAAAAAATTTGGAATCAGTATTACAAACCGCAACGTAATAGTGGCACACGTTATTTTAGACTCCCTGTATACCACAGAAATAAGCAATTTTATAAACTCCTTCTGATTGCAAAGGAATTACATCTTATGGTGTCCAGAAGCATTTGTTAACGTTTAGGTAACTTTATTATTTTGATAATTACTCTTGTTATTATTTCAATTGTTTTACTATTATTCGTAATCTAATTTTTGATAATGTAAAACTGGGGATGCCAAATTAATGATGAATGGATGCAAAAATATAAAACGAAATTTAATGCTGCCATTTTCAATAAAATTTAAATTCGTAATCATATATTCGATTGACTACGCTGTTACTGAAAATTGTTTTTCCTAGTGAACGTTTTGACATATTTCTAATGTACATTGAAACAATTTTATTTAGAATAATAATCAACTGAAATATCAATCTGCCAAAAATAAATTGTGTGGGGCAATATGATTAGATTTAGTGTAGCCAGTCAATCAGTCATAAAATAAATATTATATAATTTTTTTTCTGTTGATTTCACAGCCGATTTAATTAAAAATAATTTTGATAATTCATTATGCAGTGGTCAATGGCGGCTCGCGGGTGAAGAAGTAAGCGAAGTGCAAATGAAGCAAGAAAATATCGCAATAATTTTTTTCTCCAGAATTTTTTTTATATGTGGAAGGGGTAGAATATTTTTTACAACTTACCTAAATTTTTAAATGTGTTCAAATTATTTGTTGCGTTTAGATTGATAAACAAAAATCTTTTTTGGCTTTTTCGCAACTGAATAAAAATATTTAACTTTAAATTAATTGAAGCAAATATTTAATATAATTACATACCTCAACATGTAGACTAGGCTGTCTACGGAATGTTTCGATACATAATATAAACAATATTATTTAAGCAAGCATAAGAAATTATATCATTTACCTTAAGTTTTTATAGACACATAGTAATTGTACAAATACTTTCATCCTATCGGGACTCATCAGTGCGCCGATCGTAAGAAAAAAACATTAAATAATAGAAAAGAATTGATTTAAAAATTTTAAAATGTGTCAGTTTGTTTGACATGTAATCTAGATTTGAAAAAAGTGATAGTTTGCAGCCATCTATAATGTTATTTTTAAATGTGTTCAAATTATTTGTTGCGTTTAGATTGATAAACAAAAATCTTTTTTGGCTTTTTCGCAACTGAATAAAAATATTTAACTTTAAATTAATTGAAGCAAATATTTAATATAATTACATACCTCAACATAGGATGAAAGTATTTGTACAATTACTATGTGTCTATAAAAACTTAAGGTAAATGATATAATTTCTTATGCTTGCTTAAATAATATTGTTTATATTATGTATCGAAACATTCCGTAGACAGACTAGTCTACATGTTGAGGTATGTAATTATATTAAATATTTGATTAAAAAGATTTTTGTTTATCAATCTAAACGCAACAAATAATTTGAACACATTTAAAAATAACATTATAGATGGTCTACGGATCATAAACTTAACCCTACTTAACCATGTGACTCCCGTTGCTACTTAATTATGTTGTCTAATTTATTTAGAGTTCGATTTTTAAATTTTTGAAATTGTATACCGTGGCTATTTCACCTTCTGGAGTAGTTCCCACGAAAGGTATTTCAGATATCTCAAGGCCCAGCAACCCCGACCCCATTTCTGAGCAAAAGCTCACACTTTCATTCAATTTGTATTTTTTCAATTCAATGTATGCGACAAGCTTATCAAGCTTGTCGCATACATTCCTTGAATATTATAGAAACCACGACTTGACTTATAGCAATTATAAATATAACACCTTCTCAAGACACACATACCTAGAGGATTCCACCATGGGGATCCCCACGTCAGAGATTGTCTAATTCATAATTCATCAATTGAACCTGTTTTTAACTTAAATAAAATAAATTTTAATGATACTATGAATGAACAAAAAATTAGAGACAATTTGTTGCTCGATACAGCTTGCCTACCGCGTCGTTCTCTGCACACATTCTACGAAGATAGTTCTCTAGAATTCAGAAAACCAAAAAGAGACCTTCAGTGTCCGGTATCTTTATTCGACTTTGATTTTTCTAATCCTAGATTGAATCAATCCTCGGAATTGAAAATTAAGCTGGTTTCCATTTGCGATGGAGACTATGACTCTTCAGGACAGTAATAAGCAATTTACCCACGACTACAAGACATGACAATAATTATTTTTCAAAACAAAACAACGTCATACGAGAACATTAGGTCACTTTGTTTTATAATCTTGTTTTTTGCATCAATTTTATTAATTTCTTCAGTGATCGGAGTCAGTGTACGCTATACGTGAACTTGGGAATCACAAGCACAGACGGAAGTCAAATTAACTGTTGTCGTTTAATTACCACCTAAAGCTGTGCAAAAAACTAAAAAGACCTCAGTACATTAAAAAATACTTTCTAGTATTTCACAAAATAAGAAAATATATTTTTTTTTCTGTAGATTGCTTAATATGTTCTTTAAACTTTAAAAACCCACATATTTCTAAGAACAAGTAGAACGATATTTTTGAATAGTTATTTTTATGTTTATCTATACAGTGTGTATCAGCCAAATGGAATAAATTCGATAATAAATAAATGGGGGCATGTTCGGAAAAACGCTTGGACCCGTCGATTGGTATTTTTAGTTGCTCATTTTCTCCAATAAAAACTTTTTATACAGGGTTTGTCCTGTAACAGTGGTCAATGCCAACTTTCTTATTTCAAATGCAACACCCCGGATATTATTTAATTTTTGGATTCTTTAGGAGATTCTAAACATATTTTATGTTCAATGTCCTATACCTATCTTCAACTATTTCGGCAATATTAAGTGTTTTCAAATTTATTGCAAAAATTAAGATTAAAAAAATAAAATTATTTATTTCTTCAATATGCTCGCCGCGAACGTCTTGGCAAATTCCTAATCTTAAATAGAAATTTCTTCTAACGTTATTTAGCATCTCAGGCGTGACCGATCTAATCGCAAGCGTTATTCGTCTTCTTAAGTCAGCTAAGTCGAGGGGTTTAGTTTTGTATATAACATTTTTAATATGTCCCCATAAGAAAAAGTCTAATGGCGTCAGATCAGGGGATCGCGCTGACCATTCTATCGATCCTCGTCTCCCTATCCACCGATTTGGAAATATTCCGTTGAGGTACTGCCGGACATTAATTTGGTAATGGGGCGGTGCTCCATCTTGCTGAAACCATATCATATTCGCTGGAACTTGTGGGTTTGCTGGATCCGGATACAAATTTGTCAAAGTTGGCACGACATTATTTTGGAGCAGTGCTAAATAATTATCGCCATTCAAATTGCCGTCAATGAAAAAGGGGCCTATGATATGATCCCTAACAATTCCTGCCCAAACATTAACCTTTTCAGGATATTGAGTATGTTCTTCGCTGATCCAGTGAGGATTTTCCCTAGACCAATAGCGGCAATTTTGACGATTTACATGACCGTGAAGTGTAAAGGTGCACTCATCCGAAAACAAAACATGTTCTAATTGAATAACATTGTTATCTAACATAGCCATCATTTGTTCACAAAAATAAGTTCTCCTATCATAATCGTCTTCCATGAGCTCCTGAGTTGGTATCACTTTATAGGGATGCATTTTATTTTCTTTTAATGTTCGAATAATCGACGAATGGCTAATATCGAACATTGCGGCGGCTTGTCGACTAGAAATATGTGGGTTTTCCTCAAACTCAAGCATAATATCCAATTTAGTATCATCATTTATTGAATTGGCAGCTGCTTTTTTTATCTGCCTCACATGTCCAAGCTCGCGAAACTGCTTTTCTATTTTACTAATTGTCCCTTGGGATATATGCGGCAAATTTGGAAATTTTTCATGAAATAAGCGAGCAACTTCCACTTGTGTTCGTGTGTTATCTCCATAACCAATCATTTGCAGAATTGTTATTTTATGCATTTCTGTTAAATGAACCATTTTTCTGATATTAGGTATTATGCAGTTAACGAAATTCAAAAGACTATGACACTGACATTGACAACTACTGTCTTGCAAAGAGAAAGGCCAGGCATTTTACACAAAAGTAAACAAAACTTAAAAGTAAACAAAACTGGCTCTTTTTGTTCCATATCAATAAAAAGGAACGCTAAAATGGTTTTTGCTTACATTCTTAATATGAAGACCTAAATGGTAAACAAGTATTGAGTGTGTTGTAGCGAATTTTTGTAATCAAATAAATAGTTCAGTAACCAGAGCCACTTTCATGAATAATAATAAATTCGAAATAAATAAAATAAAAATAAATTTGAAAACACTTAATATTGCCGAAATAGTTGAGGATAGGTATAGGACATTGAACATAAAATATATTTAGAATCTCCTAAAGAATCCAAAAATTAAATAATATCCGGGGTGTTGCATTTGAAATAAGAAAGTTGGCATTGACCACTGTTACAGAACACACCCTGTATAAAAAGTTTTTATTGGAGAAAATGAGCAACTAAAAATACCAATCGACGGGTCCAAGCGTTTTTCCGAACACGCCCCCATTTATTTATTATCGAATTTATTCCATTTGGCTAATACACACTGTATATGTTTCTGTCTCTAAAATGTCCTTTTTCTGTTAGAAAGAATAAAAAATACACTTGCTCGATATATGTCCATATGTCTAAGAAAATCGCTGTGCTTCTCAATCTGTATTATAACTTTTACAACATATTGACCTGTGCTCAATTTAAAGATTCGTGGAGTCTGTTTGACTCCCGTTTGTGTTTAAGGGTTAAGGGCCTGTCACTAGGTATATTCTCAGTTAATCTCGAACGTCACGAGAGCAGGAACAATTACCTTCCTTTATTAAAACCGTCTTACGAAATGTTAATGCATTTAATTAATTCGGCTTAAAATTTGCATAATAAAGTGGCGCTGATATTTTACCGGTGGTAGAACAAAACGACTTCTAAGGAATTTCATTACTGCGATTAATAAAATGTTACACGGAAACTTACGTCTGCAGTTGTTCGTAGAATAGGGAAAAACTTTAAACTCGGTCGGCTCGTTGTATTATGTCTGCGAAAATCGTCGACTGCTCGCTGCTCTACATTTAGCAAAAGATAATGAGTTATCTTTAAAGTTCTATCTAAGTACTTTCTTTAAAAGAAATGTCAGTTATATAAGAATTAAGTCGTTAAGTCTTTTTAACTGTAAAATATGACAAGAGTTGACGGTTTAACTTTAGCCTTGCATTAGCAGAAACTAAAGACACGATGTCGTAATAAATAAAAAACTACACTGTTAAGTGTAGACTTAGTAGCTGAAGCTAAGAATACTTAAATGATATTAAAAAAGTCATGAAAGGATAAAAATCATAGTAAACAGCCAAAATCAACGACCATTTATTTTTAAAAGTTAACTCTGGGTTAATAAATATTTTGAAGAGTCGGAGAAAATCTTAGTTAAGAGTTTTTTTCATCGGGTATTTCTGAATTTGCGATGTAATTTAAGTAGATCAGGGAAGTAAAAAATTTAATTTTATTGGGCGCCATACCCAGCTGGCACCAAAGTAGCTATAACTGTTTCCATTACTACTCTTTAAGAGTTTTCACGTATTTATTAGCAATCATCCTACTATATATCCATACACACTTTGGGTTACACGTTTTTAAGTATTATGTATGTATTTGTTACTGCGAATAATACTTTATAGTAATTTTCCATGTAAAGTAATTATATAATAACTACTGCAAAGCAAATATTTACGGAATTGACTCCAAGGTCATCATTTCTTTTCCGTGACATAATAATAATTATTTAAAGTTACTGTTTCTAATCTGTGCACTAAATTACAACTTTTAAGTATCAGTACCTTCCTGAACCTTGCCGAGACTACTCCATTACGTTCAAATGTACTCCTATAACTTATTACTAGCAAATTAAATGAGTCGTTGCAGAGTAGAAAAAGTTTTCGTCTAATGTTACTTTAAACTGGCTATTACCAGTCGTTATTATAATAATTATTAACTACAACTAAACTATTACCTCTTGTACTTGAGGTTCCGTAGACAGGGGGCGCTGGCACGAGATTCGGCGACATTGACTTTATAAAGACAGTGGCAACAATAAGGTAACTAATTTTTGATTGGTTCAGCGATATTGCTGCTAAAATCGTTTTATTTACTTTTTGCCTTCGTGGGTTGCTTATGAGGTTTGTTGTTTTAGTGCATTATTTTATTAGTTTTTGTGATTACTAAAACGAATATTGATTCAAACAATAAGTCCTAAACCATTGTCCATATGGAGAAATGTGTGTGGTTCACTTGTTTTTTGCTTGTAATTATAAAGTGTATTTTTGTCGTCATTTTGAATTTGTAAATGATTTATGTAGTAATTAATAAATGTCTTAAGTTTAAGTTTACTCCAAGAAAAGTATTAAATAGTACACACTACTATATTTTGCTGTAAAAGATAATATAGAGTCATGTCTTAGTGTATATTTTACTTCATTCAGTACCTCAATTTGAGGTAGAAGTTCTCAATGATTAGCATAAAAGAAATTTTATTTTGTAGGCCTTTTTCAGTACATATTACATTACTAAATGCACTCGGCAGAAAACTCTCATTAATCGCTAATATTGTTATTTGTTGAAAATCTAAATGAAAAATTAAGTTTGAATAGATTATTAATGTAAAACCTTAACATAACCCTACATTTACAAGTGACGCTGACAGAGGTGGTCAATGTAATAAATGCGAGAAACTAAAATTTTGAATTTTTTGCTGGGGCATATTAATCCTTGGCAAACAAAAATCTTTTTTGGCCTTTTCGCAACTGAATAAAAATATTTAACTTTAAATTAATTGAAGCAGATATTTAATATAATTGCATACCTCAACATGTAGACTAGTCTATCTACGGAATGTTTCGATACATAATATAAATAATATTATTTAAGCACGCATAAGAAATTATATCATTTACCTTAAGTTTTTATAAAAACTTTTTGCAATTTTTTAAGGTAAAAATTTTACAGCCAGACTTTCACGCTTCATTAGCCGTACATATTTGATAAAAAATTGGAGTTTATTTATATTTCTCCCTTATGTAGGCCATTTTAAAGAGTTTTGTATATAGTTAAGGTAAAGTTCTTTTTTCCGCCGCATGGAATCAGGTGCGGCATTTCTCCGTATCTAAAAGGATAGACGCCGCCCTTTTTGGGTAGAAGAGTTGCCGCATATTATTCGCAGGTTTTTCAACATTTTATAATATTTTAGGGATTTGGAACATATGAAAAGACACTGCATACTAACTTGTAAGTTTTTGTAGATTAACAATGCCGAGAAAATATATCCGAAAGCCCACAGCCAAATTAAGGGCTAATTATACAGATGAACAATTGGGTACTGCTATAGAAAAAGTCAAAAGTGGAGAAATTTCTAAGCGAGGAGTTGAGAGAAGATATGGAGTGCCGGCGAGCACCATAGACAGGAGATTAAAATCTGGAAAAGTTACAAAAGGTCCTCTTGGCCCAGGAGGTAAATAATTATTGTTAGTTTTAATTGTAAGTTCTGCACCATGCTCTCAATGATTGCTCTAAACGGTGCATTTTTTTATTGAGCAGTATAAAATAAATAAATAATAAAACATAATTTTAGGGGTTTCTACTAGTTTCAAATAAGAAAATAATATTTTTTTTTTTATTTGAAGGTGTTTTGGGACATGAGAACGAAAGAAGGCTGGTAACTCATATTAAAAAACTCTGCGCTGCTAGATTTGCGCCGGATCGAAAAACAGTTCAAACATTAGCATATAATTTTGCAGAAAAGCTCAAAGTAAAACACACATTCACAATACAGAATAGGAAAGCTGGAAAGCAGTGGCTTGGATCTTTCTTGGAAAGAAATCCGGACCTATCCATTCGACAGTCGGAAGGACTATCGTTAGCAAGAGCCCAAGGAATGACTAGGTCAGCAGTTGCTAACTTCTTTCGTCTATTAACCAACGTTTTAAATGAAAATAACTTAATTAATCGCCCATCCAATATTTTCAACATGGATGAAGCAGGAATCCAAATTATAAATAAGCCTTCCAAGGTATGAGCAAAGGATGTGCATACTTTGACATCTCGCGAGCGAGGAGAAAATGTCACGGTTATCGGCTGTTGCAATGCTGAAGGAGTGTTTCTTCCACCGGTCCTCATTATGAAAGGAGTTAACAAGAAATCAAAATTTTTCGATGGTTTGCCAGCTGGCTCCTCTGTTTTCATGAATAAAAAGTCGTCCTTTATAAACTCAGACATTTTTTTCAAATGGCTTACTGAACATTTTATCCCAAGAAAGCCCGCAGGGAAAACTGTATTGATTATGGATGGGCATTCATCACATTGCTCGGATGTTGAGATGCTAGAAATTGCAGACCAAAATGAAATTATTTTATTGTGCCTACCTAGCCACCGCTAGGTAGGCACAATTCCTTTCTTCGGCCCTCTTAAGTGCTATTGGAATCAAGAAGCCAGAACATGGATGCTCAATCATCCCAACAGAAATCTAACCAGGTATCAAGTGGGAAAAGTTCTTGGAAAGGCATGGATCCGTGCTGCTACTGCGTCAAATGCAATATCGGGGTTTCAAGTCACTGGCATATGCCCCCTCGACTAAAATGCAATACCACAACATTTTTATGCGGTCTCAGATTTGTCACAACAGAATACCTGCCTTAATTCATACACCTAAGAAATCAAGATCAGCAGATTGAGAAAACACTTACGAACCCCAACCAAGTACCTCTGAATACCAATCAGATGACGATGACATAACACCAAGTAAATTTTTACAAGATATGAGACCAATTCCAAAAATTCCAGTACCACTAAATAAAACAAAACTGTCAGCTACCGTACTTACTTCACCTGAGAACATTAAGATAAAGAAAAGTAAACCCTTGTAGGAAAAAAAAGAAAACCAAAAGAAATCAAATTTTAAAAAAAATCAGAAAAGGAGAAAGAACTTAAAAAACCAAAGCTGCAAAAAATATAAAAGAGTCAGATGATGAAAGTGATGATGAGCCACTGGCTATCTTAACCAAAAAGATAAATAAACCCACGCCGGATATCGAAAGCTGTGAAGATAAGTCTCCATATAACAATGCGCAGTGCTACTGTGTAGAATGTTTCGAGAAATACAACCGTTCAAAAAAACTGTTGATTGGATATGCTGCATAAAATGTGAAAAATGGTTACATGAGACCTGTACCATGTACCTAAACTTATGTAACATTTTTAAGAGAGAGGAATTGAAAAAAAAGAATTCTCAACAATGAGGCATTTGTCCCTAATGGAAATTCCAATAAGGCATCTCTCCGGACCTGCCATGGCATCTCTCCCACACCCGGCAGGAGAGATGCCACAGAAATTACTTTTTTGTTATTTTTTATACCTCATCACAAAAAACTTTTTCTTGTAAAAACGTTAATATCTTGTTCTTTATCATCCAAAGTACTTTGTAAATTTTTTTTTAGCGAATAAAAATTAAAATTTCACGTTTTATGATTTTTTTCGAAAAGTATGGCATCTCTCCGGACTTTACCCTATATTTAAAGTTCTATTTAAGCACTTTCTTTAAAAGAAATGTCACTTATATAAGAACTAAGTCGTTAAGTCTTTTTAACTGTAAAATATGACAAGAGTTGACGGTTTAACTTTAGCCTTGCATTAGTAGAAACTAAAGACACGATGTCGTAATAAATAAAAAACTACACTGTTAAGTGTAGACCTAGTAGCTGAAGCTAAGAATACTTAATATTAAAAAAGTCATGAAAGGATAAAAATACATAGTAAACAACCAAAATCACTGACAATTTATTTAAAAAAGCCAACTCTGGGTTAATAAATATTTTGAAGAGTCGGAGAAAATCTTAGTTAAGAGTTTTTTTCATCGGGTATTTCTAAATTTGCGATGTAATTTAAGTAGATCAGGGAAGTAAAAAATTTAACCCTACGTTGGGCGCCATACCCAGCTGGCACTAAAGTAGCTATAACTTTTTCCACTACTACTCTTTAAGAGTTTTTACGTATTTATTACTAATCATCCTACTATATATCCATACACACTTTGGGTTACACGTTTTTAAGTATTATATATGTATTTGTTACAAGAGTTGACGGTTTAACTTTTGTCTCGGAAAATATTATTAGTAGGAACTAAGAACACGATATAATGATGAATAAAAATTACATTGTTAACTGCAAACTTAAACAAAATGCAAGAATCAAAAATGCTATCAAAATATTTAAAAACGGTAACGTTCTGTATCATTAAACATTTTGAAATCAGATAGAACCTTAGTTCTGTCTGTCGGTCTGTCTGTTCGCGGCGTAGCTAAAAAACTACTTACCCGATCGACTTAAAATTTTGGTCAAAAATTAAGGGTCATATGGGGATAACCTGCTAACATTTTGGTAAAAATCCAATTAGGCGAAACAAAATGACCACCTAGTGAAATGTTAAAAAAAAGTGCTCATGCAGAAAAATCAGAAATTATGTAGGAATACCAAAACTTTGATATGAATCTAAGATGGCAGAACAAAATGGCAGCTTAATATAGTACTTTACCTAACAAGTGCTACTTTTTCGCACGCAATTGAAGCTGTGCGTGCGAAAAATTCACTTTACGCACGTGTAATATAAACAATTTTTTCTGTAAGCATGCGGAAAAACCCAAAAGTTAAAATGAATCATTTATTTATATCAAATACATAATCACAAATTAATATTTATTACCAACATGAATAGTAAATGTGCAGTTTGTGGCATTTTATAAATTAATTGCACAGGCTAGATTTTTTTCCAAGGACATCGGGGATATGTAGGATAAGTTTGGATTTTCCAGTTCTCTTTCACTAGTACTTATTGTTGTAACTGTCGCCGAGGGGGTAACTTTTTGGTTGGAAGAAGTCGATTTGGTAGACTGCACTGGTGATAGTTGGTGACTAGTGGAAGGAATGGAATTGAAGTTCGTACTTTATTGGATAGATTCTTTTGAAGACTTTTTGAGCTTTCTAAATAACCTTCTGCCACAGCGACTGAACGTCGGAAACTGTGATCTGTATATGGTTCAAGATTTGGGAGCTTGAGATAATCTGCAATATTTGATGGCATTTTTCTAAAGGTATTTATTCCGATGCATTGTACTGTGCAAACTCCTTTCTTGTAGTTTTCCTGGCTTTCATAAAATTGCATATTTTCTTGCATTTTTGTGTCTGGAATATTTATTAATAAAATATTTCCTTTGTCTTTAATTTGATCTAATGACATTTTTTAGGATATTATATATTCTACTAATAAGTTTAAGAAATTACTTATCTCATACTTTCACTTAGACAGGAAAAATAACTTCAAAAATATTGTTTAAAAATAAAGGTGCAACTGTTGCTCTTAGGGCTAACAACAGCCTTGGTAAATACATCAAAAAACAATAAGATGAAAACCAGAAAACAGTAAAAATCCGGGGTTTGCAAGTTAAATTGTGAAATCTGTTCAAACATTTATATTGGACAAACAGGCAGAACGTTTAATAAAAAAAATTAATGAGCATACATTTTGTTACAGAAAGCGCAATAGATATATCTATTTATTCTAAGCATTTAATAGAAAAACATCATACTTTTGTTGAGAACTTTGAAACTTTACATGTAGTACGAAAAAGTTAAAAACTTAGAAAGTATGGAAATAAACAAACATAAAAATTACAACACTTTATTAAACGATCATTGTGTATAATAAATTATGTGGAAATGTTAAACTAGTGTTTTGGATTACTTAGGGAAAATGGAATTCCACCAAGTAACGGCTAGTTCTGTTTTAAAATATAATATAAAACTTATTATAGAAATTGAATCAGACAGTGCTATTCCCATCCTTGATGTGTTAATACAAAAAAAGAGAACGGTACCCTAGCTCATACTGTTTTGAGGAAACCGACCCATATGAATGGATATTTAAATTTCAGTTCTCACCATCATCCATCTCAATAACACTTGGTCATCAATACATTAGTCAGGGTTAGGTCAATATGTTATGCAAATTCAATTTCAAGCGAAACAGAAAAACTGAATGAAGATTTAAAATCAAACAGATACTGAAACGATCCCATCTCCGCTATGGCCTTCCCTTTTGGGGCTGTTGTACCAGCGAGCAATTTCTTAGTATTGTACTAGTGCACTAGTGCGGAAAAGTAAATAACCCCATTTTTTTGAAATATACTTACTGATTTTAAATATTTAAAAATATATTGACACGCTGATAGTTAGCAAAATGATTTAAGGACATAAATTTGCTAGAATCCTGCTATAATTTTCAACAAAATAGTAAAAAAATATGTAAAACATGTTTTAAAAAATTATTTAATGTCTCTCGTATTATGCCTTATAAAATCAATGTTAAGTAATAATAAATACCTGCTTTTTTATTCGGCAGTTTGAATCAGCATAGACACAAAGTAAAAATTCGCGTGTCATTCAATGTCAAATAAAACCAATTTTGCTGTCGCTGATTTTTGTCGTAGTAAAACATGAGTAAAATTGTTTTAATGGATTCTTCAGAGGAAGATTTGCCAGAGTTCGTGTTGGAAGCAGCTAGAACTGCAAACTTCACTCTGCTATTATTCTGTTTAAAACCTGGTGTCAAATTAAAGGTATCAAAACTTTGAAAGAACCCGTTTTTCTGGCATATTTCGCCGAACTTTCCAACACATGTACTCAATGTTAAAAAGTATGATCAAACTCAAAGAAAACATGGATTTAAGCAATTATTTCAAAGTCACGGCCTATTTAAAAAAAGAAAATGTTGGATTTAGGCCAAAGAAAGCGAACATTTTTTTTTTTTCTAAATTTATAAATGAAGCGCTCGATGAAATGTATCTCCATATTAAAGTAGCTA